>JBBMKA010000018.1:8883486-8952437 GCA_037833695.1 Sechiopsis laciniata
CCTTCCGTTCAGTCTCTTTGATTTCATTTTAAATTCATCTGCCTTCTTATTTATCTGGTCTGTGTTGGTTTATGTATTCTTGTATTCTATTTAAATTCATTGTTAGATTCATTATTAAATAAGAATTTAGAGAATTTGAATTTCCATATTTCAACAATCTGCGTCTTAACGTATACCAATTGCAGTGTGGACCGGGCGACGCTTTCCGGTGCATTACGTGGCCATACAAGGGTCTTCCAGCTTTTAAACTTGGAGAGAAGGTAGGGGAAAGCTTTATTATAACTTCTTCTGACAATAGTTTTGAGAATATTACGTCACTAGGTGGGAGGATTTGAATTTCTGGCCTCTGGGAGAAAGTAGAGATAGTTGAAGACTAAGCCCTTTTTTTTCATGCAGGTGTCACTGTCCGGAAATTTCCTTTTTTTTTCATGTGATATGATTTTTTTTCTTTTGGGGGAGAGGGAGGTGTTGAGAGATATGGCATTCTACTATTGTTTTGAAACATTTGATCTGGCTTGGTGAAACAAAAGACAAAAATAACTTCTGAGACTTCTATTGTTCTTTTTTTTTGAGATTACAACAACTGGAGGTGGGGGGAGTCGAACCCATGACCTCTAAGTCATTCGGTGTACACTAATGCCTCTCAGCAACTGCTCTTGTTGGCACTTCTATTCTTGTTCTTAACTTTCAAGGAAAATTATAATAGATCTGGCACAATTATTTCTAATTACACTGCTTTTCAATGAGATGCCAACTACTTTTCTATTATGATATTGGTTTTGAAACCACCATAAATAACTTAATACTACCAATGGGCAGTCATGTTTTAAAAGCCTTTGATGAACAACCATCAGTATGTATGTATATGCATATATTTCTCGTTGTCTATATATTAAATTTTCTAAGCTCCAAAAGCCTGGACCACCTCTTGCTGATAGATGCAGCATTCTGTGCCCCAATATCTGCAAGCAAGATTCCTCTATTAGTTGAACCTTATGGTTTCGTGTGGAAGCTTGAATTACAACAAATTACTTACATTCCACTGTGGGTTGAGATTTCTCACACAACTCTGAGCAAGTATCCTGGAAAAGGTATTATTTTGTCAACTTCTTCCGAGATTGACTCTTCTAGCATTCAGATATTATGGTTATTGTTAACTTATTCAGTTCTATTTCATTCAACTTTCTTACCTTTGTTGATGTGGTAAGCCTAATTGTGTCGCGTACTAGTGAATCTAGATCCGCTTCAAGTCCGGGTTTGACATAGATCACCTGTTAAGTTTAAGCAGTGTGTGATGGTTCTTAGTGATGGAAGTCGAGAAAGAAATGCAAAAACTTCAGATACTTACTGATGGATCGTCGCCTCCAATTTCAGGAAGATGAATTTCCCGGTTGGCTCGGTTTGATGACAAAACCAATACATTAAAATTTGCATTGATCTGTTGGATAAAAAATTGTAGGTGTTAGAATCTCAATGGGATGTAGCTGAACAGAAACCTCCTGACTATTTATTAAGATGATGACATGCAAAAGTTACTCATGTTTTTTAATATAGAAACTGCCCTCAAATTCTGCAATTTCATAATAGATTAAGTGTGGAAGTACTAGTAGAACTACGTTATGTGATATTATTATTTGTTTGGTTGTTTAAAAGCTACCTCTCTGCAGTACGGCGAAGAACAGGTACAACACTTTCGAGTGAAGGATGTGTTGATCTTTCCATCCACTGTGAATCCAAAACTTGCATGCTGATAAACAAAGGGAAAGTTAGTATTCTAGTAAGCTGATTGATTGAGCATTTTTTGTAGGATTGTTTGTTTAGTCTCATTTTGGCTGTTTAGATACTTCAAATTGCTGAATATCTTTTCTCATTGAGCTAAGAACTGTATTCTTTAGATATTTGTGCTGGTGCTTGTTTTCTCTATCAATGAGCACTTTTTTTAACACCATCCATGAAGATTCTGTTGGCACAAAACCAGATTCTTGATCCAGTTTTTGATTAATGTTCTCTAGGGAATAGCTCATTTTAACTTGCATTCTTTGGCATGATTATACTTGAACTCACAGATATTATATTGTAAGAATCAAATCCTCAAGCCTATATTGGTGAATAACTCTATCACATTTTTCTCTTGCTCTACCATCTCTCGATATAGGCTTCTCTCTCTCTTTAGCACACCTCTTTAAATAAAGTTTATTGTTTCTCTCTAACGGACTCCTCGGAGGTGTTTGGATGAGGTTTTGGATGAGTTAGTTTGAGAACTTATTTTGAATAGTTAGAAAATTGAGGTTTTTGTAATAGCTCATTTAGATGTAGATTTTTATGGAGGAGTTGTAACCGACAACTCGTTTGGATGTGGTTTTTTTTTTGTAGAGAAGAAACAATAGTTTATTTTGATGTGGGGAATTACTTTGAGTAGTTAAAAATGAATTATTAGAAATGAGTAGTTAAAAATGAATTGTTTTGAGTAGTTGGAAACGAATAGTTAGAAATGAGGAGTTATTTTAAATAGTTAGAAATGAATGATTAGAAATTAGTAATTAGAAATGGAGAGTTATTTTGAGTAGTTAGAAATGAATAATCATCAAATGAATAGTTAAAAATGAGGAGTTATTTTGAGTAATTAAAAATGAGTAGTTATTTTGAGTAGTTACAAAAACGTTTTTTGAGGAGTAGTTAGTAAATGCTTAATCTAATCCTCCTTAAATTTGAGGAACAAACACCCCCCTAGGTCTCTCAATCTGTCTCTGATACGTTCTCTCTGATCTCTAACAATACTTCACTCTAAGGTGGCTATTGGAGTTAATCCAAATGTAGATAGAAGACAAAGTGTATCTTTGTGTTCATGAAGCAGAAAAGAAAAGGGAAGTATTTGAAGAAGAAAGCTCTTTGAAAAAACTAGGAATCAGAAGACAGTAAATTTTGATATAAACAACTTAAATGTTGGAATTACCTTCTCAATACAGAGGTTGATGAAGACATGTGCATTTTTGTTTTCATCTTCTACCAAGTCTTCCAAGTCCAGGTCTTGCAGGGAAAGCAGGTAATCACAGGTCCATTTCCCCTGCCATTTGCTTCCTGATGTCGATATCGAGATCAGCCGCCGCGGAGGTTTGCCGCTTCTTCTCTTCATTGAAACAAAATGAATGCCACCAGAAAAATGAGGGAGGTGAGAAAATTGTGTGAAAAGAGATAAGGAGAGGAAAGTAAAAGCCAGAAACTAGATACACTGATTCAAGTTTTCCTTTCCATAATAAGTATTGATGTATAAAAAGAGAGACTGTTTAGTGTTTAGAGAAAAGGGAAAGAATGTTTGAAAATGGAAAGTGAAAGATAGGAAAAGGAGAATGTGTATTATTATTATTATTATTATTATTACCAAGGAGATGTTATTTCTCTTTGAAGAAGCTTTGATTTTGAGTGTTTGAGTTGCAGATTTGGATGCAGATTTGTTGAATGGGCTTGAAATGAAGTTGATATTTCTAGCTGTTAGAAGGTGCTGCCCAGCTTCTGCCATTTCTCTCTATCTCTCTCCCTCTCTCTGAGATGAGAATACGTGGACAAAGCAGAATTCAAACCTTATCTGCAAGAAATGTAAGGGCACAAGTCTGAGCTATTTACATCTCTAGCTCTGGGCACCAGGTATGAATCTTATTAGATATAGTTTCTCTCCGTAACTATTTTGTTTTTTATTTTTTATTTTTAAAATTTAGGGAAGGAATTTGCCCTATATAGCACATTTTTTTCCTTCATTATAATTATAGCACATTTTTTAAAATAATTCATTCATAGCACATTTTGCCCAAAATTCCTATTCTACCATCATTAGACTTCTATCAGTTCAGCTAATAGACTTCTATCAGTTCAACTAATAGACTTCAATCATTTTTTTTTACCCCAAATGAATAAGTTTGGGAATTGTGCTATACATGGAATTATTTTGTTTTTTTTTAATATACATGCAAAATCCCCTAAAATTTAAGTATATAACAATCATTTTGTCCTATATCTTTTTTTATTTGGATATTTATATTTTACTTATATTTTTTAAAAATCAAACTAAATTTTTGGTTGAAAATAAAAGCTTCCAAAATTTTGTTTTGATTTTTAAAATTTAGTTAACATTAACATACTTCCTTAAGGAAATATGGAACACGTCGTAGGAAATATGAAACATATTGTAGAAAATTTAAGAAAAAATAAACGTAAATTTTAAAAATTAAATGATTATCAAACATGGCTTAACTTTCATTTTCTCGGTTTTATTCAAACTTCAATGATTTTATTTACAGAAAAATTGAAGTCGTGACATATGGCCCATAAGGACAACATTCTATTTTATTTTAACTCTAAAAAATAAAAATAGATTGTGACCTATATTAAATTAGTATCAATATTTAGATCATGTTTTTTGTTAAAATATTATACATGAGTTAGTTAAAAAAAAAAAAAACTAAACAAAAAACAAAAAAACAAATTAAAATTCATATACATATTTTTAGGTATTATTAGTTAAACATATATATAAATAAAAAATAATGGATACTTATTATAAGGCATTTTAGTTTAAAATAAATAAAATTGTAAGTAACTCGAAGAAAATGAGATAGGGGATTGTTACTAGTGGTATATTAGATTGATTGATTGGTTATAATTCAATTTAACTCAATAATTACAGATTTAATCATAAAAAATTAGTATTTAACTCTCACAATATTTTAGAGAAATAATACTCTTTATATATGATTTGTGATCCCTTTTTCAATTTGAATTTTTTTTTAAAAAAAACATAGTATTTAATTGAAGGCAAAGAATGAAAATTTTCCATATGTAATTAACTATTTATTTTAAATTTAAAAGATTTCGTAATTATAAATTTTGTTCGTAATAAGAATTTAGTTTTTATGATTTCAAATTATAAAATTTAATTCATAAGTTTTGGAGAAAATTAAATTTTAATTTTTTCTATCATTTAAAAATTAAAATTTAATCTCCATGATATGATAAAATCTAAAAGATAATTTTTATATAATTTTAAAATTATAAAAACTAAATTTTAACTTCTATTGACTAAATGTACCTCTTTCTTTTTCATAATTTAGTATGGATAATTTATTCACATGTTTGCCCACGCGGATATCTCTAATTCACGCTCTTTTCTTTTAAAAAAACATGTTATGAAAATGAGTACTGTTTCCGTTGTGGTCAGATTAAAAATTTCATATCCTTAGATGGTTGTACTCTCAAACTAAAGAAAAAAGCAAGAAAATGTTTTGAGATTCTTCAAATTTCAAGCTCTAATGTTGAGAAAGTGTTTTAAAATTTCCCGGATAGTAATGAAAAAAAAGTTATTCAAAGCAATTGTAATTCCAAGTTCCTTACCATTCTTAAACATGAACAAATTTAGTATTTACTTTTTTTTTTATGCGTCAGTGTTCGAATCACATGAAACGTAGGAAATTAATTTATGTCTGCCATGAATTTAACTTAATTATACTGAACAATAACTCACAAAAAAGTAGAAAAATGAACAAACTGGTATAGATCATTTCTTTCTTCAAGGTGGAGATATATATATATAGATAATTTCATCAAGGGATAGAGATGAAAAATTTGTCACCATGGTGGATTACAAAAAAGATTTCGAACCAATGAATAACGCTATAATCTTTAAAACAAAATATTAAGAACTAAATCTATGTAACTTCAAAAGTCAGACAATACAGTTTACTTGAAAAAAGAATATACATCTTATACTTAGAAAAGGAGGAATCAAGAAATCACCTTTTATGCTTTCCTTTTAAGTTTCAAGGTTTTCTTTTTAAAACAATGAAAATTAATTTTCATCGCATTTCATTCTTCCAAAGCCCTTTTTTTATCACTAGATTAATCTATGATTACAATGCTAGTAAGAAAAATGTCGAATTTGGATTATACATTTACATGATCGGCCAATGAGCTACCTTCAACAGATCCAAGTTTATATTAAAACATTAAAACAAAAACAGTAAGATCCTAGTTATATAATTCATAGTTTACAACTTACATCAGTACATAGATCAGTATGCCAATAAAAACTTTTAGCTTCTCTAATATTTGCCATAAATTTCCTACCTCAAGCATCCACAAATGGAATAGATGCACTAAATCCAAATGGATATTTCTACCCTGTAAGCTATAAATAATGATTCCCATAAATGGCACAAAACCCAGAAAGAATACCAAAATAATACAACACATGATCATTATAAAAAAAGATCAAACATGGGATAAGAGATTACCAGTGCACTAGTTTGCTCACTTTTTGTGTTTTTTTCTTGAGCTCCGAAAAATTGGCAAAGTTCGGGAGAAAGGAATCGATGGGCAGTCGAAGAAGCGGAGAAGATTTTGGCAATCCTTCTCTCCATCATCACCCTGTGAACTTAAGTGACTCAAGTAAGTTTTCCCTTCATAGATATACCATAGTTGTTGGCATAAAAGTACAATCAATCCAATTTGAATTGAGAAACTTGCGATAAAGAGATAAAGAAGGATGAATCCTCTGATAGACAGTAGCGTTGTGGATCGCAGAATGGCATGAATGATTTCCTTTGAAACAACCCAACCAAACCTGGTTCCAGAACCATTTAGGCGGCCCACATCGTAGCCCGTTAACGGTGGCCACATGTGCAGCAACGAGTATACAGCCATGATTGAAACATAAATTGTACTCACAATAGCTGAAATGAGGAACAGAATGAAGTGTTTATGATTCCCTGCACCAACACAGTTTCCTATCTGGATCCCCAAAAGAATTATAATCAGAATGAGAGAGAAGCCTTGTTTATAAATAAAGACCTATCCCATATTGACAGGCTTTTCAAAAGTTCAAAATTCAAATTACCAACATAAAATTAAAATAAATAAACAGCAAACTTCATGTGTTATTCTAATATGAGGATCAAGTGTGTAGGTAGATACTATTAGAAAAAATGCCTTCAGAGCTAGATAAATGCATATGTATAGAATTAACATTGAGCTTCTACCTCACTCATTGATAAATAATATTTTAAGCTAAACCAAATGTCAAGCTCATTGGTTTCAATACAATTTGATACGAACCAGCTTGTGCTTTAGAATTATGTAACGTGGTTAGCAATGCTGACTATCAGAATGCAAATGTCAAGACCCAGTTACCAAAACTGGGAACTGAGTACAGTCAGGGCTGTTACAGGCAGACTTCCGTCCCTCAGGAAAGTTGCATAGAAAATAAATTGGTTTCGTAAATGAAACTGTGCCGGAGCACCAAAGAAATAAACCACTGTAAGGAAAGTAAACGGCAAAGAGAATAAAAAAGCAGCAGCAGTGATTACAATAGTGAATATAGGATCAACTGCCATTTCTAGAACCTCTGGTCTATCCTACTTTATGATTTGAAGCAATAATTATTTAGAAAGAATTTTAAATTGTCCGAGGATAAATTGTTACTTGGAATTAACCACTCTGAAGCTGCTATTCAGGTAGTTCCTCTCATTTAGATGTCTTCTTTCAAAAGAGTAGATATCCTTAAATTTTCATTTTAGCCCCACATGAGACAGATAATCCTTTCTTATTCCACCTTTTCCCTCAACCCTGTCTTTATCAGGTAAGCGATCTGATACGGTCCATTAGTTAGGGTGGTTAGTTGGCTAGCTCTTAGAGGGCTATATAAGTGTAATGCTACCATTAATCAATAGAACTTACATTTTGATATTGAAGTAACTCAATTGATTGAGGGGACCTTGTGATAGAGTTAGACTTATCATTTGGTATCAGAGCATTCAATCCATGGATATTGACGGGGTTATAAACAAGATGTGTCTTGAAGGCCAAACTAAGGTGGTCAATAGCGGTATGGGGACATATCTCCAATGTTATGTGATGAACTGCCCCAAATTATGGGTTCGTTGGTTACCTTTGGTTGAATTCAGTTACAACACATCCGCCTTTGAGACCATTTATGGACGAGCCCCTCCACCTTTACTATCTTAACCAACCAATGGGCAATGCCATCATCCGTGAATCAATCACTTAAGGACCAAGATATTCAATTATCCAAAATACGGCAGAATTTGCAGCAAGCACAACAGTATATGACTGAAGTAGAAAATGGGAAACGGAGTTGTCTTTTAAAAAGAATGATTGGGTCTACCTTCGACTTAAACCTTATAGACAAGGTACTTTGTACAGAAGCATTAGCACCAAGCTATAACCAAAGTAGGTGGGACCTTTTAAATCATTGAAGCTGTTGGTAAAGTAGCTTACCGACTCCATTTACCTAAGGGCATGCAAAAACACCCGGTTTCCATGTATCTCAGTTGCGACCAGCCTTGGGAAATACTTTTTTGGTGATTCCTATACCTATCGGCTATCAATATTGCTGAAGATTTCTCTTTCATCTTGGACCCAGAAGTGTTGCAAGGAGCTCGCCAATCATCCAGTGATGCTGCACAATTTGAAGTCCTTATTAAATGGAAGGGCACCAATGCTTCAGATGCTTTGTGGGAGCCCTTGGATTGGATTGTGGGTCAGTTTCCCGAGTTCCACCTTGAGGACGAGGTGAAATTTTGGGGGCCGGGTAGAGATAAGCCACCACTTAGACATGGTTACCGACAAACAAGGGTTAGGAGATGAATTGGGGTAAACTAGCCGTTAAAAGGTAGTTAGACGGTTAGGGATGTTATGTTTTGATGGGTGCCCTATCAATATAAAGGGTCTTCTCCATGTATGATATCTTGACTAATTGTAATACTTGAAAGTATTGAATGAAGTGAGTGAGGTTACTTGTTACTTGAGTCTTTTCGCTTGGATTCTATCACGATCACTGTACTTGGAGTAAAATTAACTTTTGTGCTGAAGTCATGAAATTTTAGAGCTTCTGTTATATGCCTCTCTTAGGCCTTCCAAAACAAAATGGTACTGTTTTTTTCTTAATTGTTGTTTTTCTCTCTCGGCAAGTAGATAGTTTTGTTTGAAATCTCCCTGGCCTTTTGAGTTACAGTTAGGCCTAGTCCCTGTAACTGTAAGCTTCTTCCAAATATTTATATCTAAATCCAAAATTAAGAATAATGTGTATTTCAGTAATACTGTGTTACAATTTAGATAACTGCATAAGAAGTTTTGAAATTTCAAATATCAAGAAGTTTTAAGCAGTGATCAATTTTGTACATGACAGACTTCAAGTAAAAGAATTTGTTCCTTATTTGAGAAGATCTCTGAAAGAAGAACTTACAAATGGGCAATGGTGGTCCATGTCCAAAACACACATACCACAGGTACGGCAATGATGAGTTCTAGGTGACTTTGGCTTTGAGCAGTAGTGACAGAATGTATAGTTTTCAAGGTCACCCTTCTCTACAACAGGATAGCTGCCCCATATGACATTTGGAGGTGCACCAGGAGATCTAAATGCAGCGAGACTGAATGAAGAAATTGTGGCTACAGCCAAAACCATGGTCAGAGTAGAGTGGAAAATACCACAAAATTGGCTGATTGAGAAAACAACAGGATATACAGCCCATACGCCACCACCTGTACTTCAAAGAAAATGCATGGAATATCAGAACTCATGGCATCTATTAGTTATCATAAAAACTTATTAAGCAACTGGATTCAAAAGAAATTTATGAAGGAAACAGTTACCCAAACTGTATCCCACAAACAACTAAAATTATTTTGTTCCAAAATGTTAGCAACCAGAGTAAAGAGTATATTTTGACAAACATTAATCGGTAGATAATAAAAAAGGTAGTGAAGATTCTTACATATCAAAAAAAGTATGAATACAAGTAGGACACAAACAAAACCCCGATCTCGTATCCACCTCCACTTTACCGACTTGTCTTCTAGCTTCTGTGAACTTTGATTTGTTAAAGCTCCACACCAACCACACTTGAAAATACGTGCACCTGATGGAAGCAAGAGACGCAGCCCACAACCCCAACAAGTTTCTTCTCGATTTTCTATCACCGATGTTATGATATGCTCCTGTATATGCCCATGTTATTAGAGAAGGGATGTGCAGCTTTTAAATGTTGTATACAAACAAGACAATCGAGAATTTCAAAAAACCTAACCGTTAGTCATCCAGACAAATTTAAGCTCATCATACCCACTAGCAAGCTACCACTTCTTTAAAATAAAACATAAATTTTGTATTATTGTGAGAACTCTTAAGAGGAAATTGAAAGATAACGACCCACTAGACAGTGTATGAGAATCACACTGACAAGAGAGTCATTAAGGATGCTGTTGTACATAGAAGTTCTCAGTCTCCTGGCTGCTTGGGGTTTCATCTTCATCATTTCGGCATGATTTATTTATAAATTTGGTAAAAAACATTGATACTCATTATTACCAAAAATTCAACCAAGAGCAGACGAGAATCCATCCAGATAAATCAAAAGGATTACCATTGGATTATCCAACATGTCATATCATAGATGGGGTAGCAATTACCAAGTTTATTTACTCAAAATGTTTACAGATATTTCCATATTTGCTTAATCGCTGTAATTTCCAAAGAAGCAAAATCTTGTTTAAAGTTTCCATTTATCTACAAACAATTCGGTTTCTTTACAGCTGGGTTAGCTAAACATACTGTCATAATTTATTTCCTTTTCCTTACCGTCAACAGCAACACTTACTGATTAGCTGCCCCTTTGCTGCTAGTTTTTGGGATTTAATCAGGAATTTTTTCTCATGGAATATGGTGCTTCCTAATGATACCAAATCTCTTATTGTTGCTCTTACTGGATATCCCTTTAAAAGGTAGAAGAAGCTTCTTTGGGAAATTTTTATTTGGGCATTTTCCTGGAACCTATGCAATGAGAGGAATGCTGGCACTCTTCAGGATAAAACTGTGATTTATAGCCTTTTTATTGCAATTTTTATTTCTTGGTGTAAACTCTCACCACTATGTCATGATTATAGCTTTACTATTCTTATTTGATAGTGGAAGAGCTCTTTTGTAATCCCCTCTTATACTTGTAACACTTCATTTCATAGGTTAATGATTTGTTTCTTATCAAAAGAAAAAACTCTTCCAACTACAGAACATAAATCCAGTGGCCATGACTCGTAAAAACAAAGATAGATGCACCGAAATATTACAGACAAGCGATCGTGGAAGCTTTCAAAAACCCACAACAACAACAACAAAAAAAAAAAAAAAAAGAAAAAAAAAAGCTTTTCTATTCTACCAGTAATGTTCACAAAAGGAAAATCCGGTGCTAAAATGAAACGTCAATCCAAAAGAAACAACAATCGAACAATAGTTTATCAGCAAAGATTACGAAGCAATACTACGCCATAATGCAATTGAAGCCAACTGGATAACAATCAAATGAAATCCACAAAAAAAAAAAAAAAAAAAAAAAAAAAAATGCATCAGAATCAAAAACCAAGCTAAAAAAAGTCCACAAATGAAATCGATCAACGACAAACGAACTGACCTTGGGAAGATCAACCTCGGCCATCTCCTCAGGCTTTGTTGTCGGAGCCCCCGTAATCATACCGAAGAACCCTAAAATCGGGGCGGTAGATTTTAGAACCAATCGTTGCAGAACAGCATCATATTCTTCAACTGCAATTGAATCGAACAATCAGAATCTTTAGCAAAGCCGCGAGAGCTTGATGGTCAGCGGCTATGGAGATTTCTTTGACCTGCTCAACGGTTTGATTCTTGATTTCGAGCTCAATCGAATTGAATCGACACGGAATTAGGAGCTCCGTATTGAGAACGTATTGTGTATTTTGTACGTATAAAAATGAAACTTTGAAAATACGTTTGAACAGTTCTTCTTATTCGTTCGCTCATTAAAAAAATAAAAAAATCCTAATGGCCGACAAAGTCAACGAGATGATCCGTTTGGTCTTCGCTTCAAATCTTCGCCTCCAATTCTTTGGAAAAACTTGAGAAACGAAAAACTCCTTGAATTGTGGGGTTTTACGATCTAAAAAGTGTAGAAATTTTGTTTTTCTTGAAACATTGAAATGTAGAAACTTATCCAAAATTAGAAAAGTGATTTCATCCCTGATGAGATCTAATTTAAATGGTGGCTAAAGTCATCTTGTGGATCATAGCTTAGCAAAGATTATATATATATAACACTTGGAACCACAAAATTTTTATCTTTTGGTTTATAGGCTCACGTTGCTCAATTATTTATCTTTTGTGAACATTTGCTAGCTTGATTACATTGCTCAATTAGTTCAGGGTGGATTGAACAAGTCAAAAATTGGTCAACTCGAGAATCAATTCTAATGAAAATTATAAAATTACACTTTAAAGAAAAGTTCTAACACAACTTAATCATTATAATTTAGGTTGAACAAGCTGGATTGTCGATTTTTTGCACACTCTGGCTAATTATTGTTTAAGAACTTTTTGTTTTATATAGCTTTGATAAATTGTAATAAAAAATATAATTGAATTTAAAATGTGGCCATAGCCTCTTAGTCTTCATGACATTTCGCTAGTTACCATATTTGTATACTAAATGAATTTAACATAAATTAGTAGTTTTTATTGAATATCTTGAATTCATAATGGATGAGAAATAAAGTGTTATGAAAACAACAATCAACGATCGGTCAAAAATAATAAAAAACGTAAAAGAAGAACACCAGAATTTACGTGGTTCACTAACATTGTGTTAGCTACATCCACGAATAGAGGAGAGAACGATTTTATTAACTTTGGGAGATAAAAATACAAATGTTTGATCTACTTTAATCTAGAGGATTTAAGAGAGTTTATTATATGAAGCACCCTCTTAAATCCTATTACAAATAGGCTCAAATACATGAAAATCCAAATCCTATTTCATTTAGGTATAGGATAACCCAAATCCTATTACAACTAGATTTAGGTTCAAGGAAAATCTCAACAAATCTCCACCTTGACTTGAACTCTCCTTCAAATCAACTAGATGTATATTAAACGTATACCAGATGCTTCTCCCTCTGCCTTAGATGGTCCCTTAGGGACCTCAACAACTGTAAACGTTCAGCAAGTCCAAACAATGTTAGAACTTGCCATATGGCATTGCCTTGGTGAACATACTTTCAAAACATTTACCCTATTTTCTGACTCACTACATGAAACAACTTCTTTATAGGTATATGATTCATAAATATCCACCTATTCAGCAACCTGTAGTCCATAAGCAACCATATCTCTTTGAAGGTCGAACACCAATTATTCTAGCTCTATCAATGGTTACTTGGCTGTCTTACTTCCATGCTAGAAGATTGCCCAGTGGTATTAGTTTTTATGACAGTTTCTGTAGCACTGATGAAAACAATGTGGGACACGCGCCAGTTACGCTACAATGTACCTTTGTTTACAAATTTTCTTTTATAAAATATATACTCGATTGGTTAGGTTAAACCGACACCAAATCCTCGAAAACTGAACCCGAACGAAAAATATTTGGGTTTTATTATTTTTTGTTTGTTTTTATGAAGAGAATTGGATATTGTATTTCCCATTGATAATTTGAGGGTTTACAGAGCCTTTATTAAATAGGAAAAAAAATACCTAGGTTAGATAAGGCAAGAATTGTACAGAAGGGAGGAATCAAACAACGGTAAAATTTACATATGGAATGGAGAATAAATTACATTAGGAAAGAATAAATCAGAGTGATTTCGGGTAAATTAACACTCCCCTCAAGCTGGTGTAAAGATATCTTTCATGGCTAGCTTGTTAATCAATCTTTCAAGTTGTAACTTCGGCAGTCCCTTAGTAAGGACATCAGCAATTTGCTCTATTATAGGTAAGTATGGAATGCAAATCACCCCGATGTCAATTTTCTCCTTTATAAAGTGTTTATCAACTTCAATATGTTTTGTTCTATCATGAAGAACTGGGTTGTGAGCAATGGAGATAGCTGCCTTATTATCACAATAAACTCGCATAGGGGTTATCTGGATAAATTTTAGTTCTTCCAAGAGTCTTTTTATCCAGATACCTTCACAAATATCATGAGCTAATGCCCTGAATTCTGCTTCAGCACTGCTTCTGGCTACAACACTTTGCTTTTTTACTTCTCCATGTAACCAAGTTTCCTCCAACAAAAGAACAATATCCCGATGTGGTTCTTCTATCTGTGGTGCTACCTGCCCAATCAACGTCAGTGTACATTTGAACATTGAGATTCTCATGTTTCTTAAACAATATGTCTTTTCCTGGAGTTCCTTTTAAGTATCTTAGAATCCTATAGACTGCCTCAAAGTGCTCTAACCCTGGAGCGCATAAATTGACTTACCATACTCACTGCAAAGGCGATATCTGGTCGAGTGTGAGGTAAATAAATAAGCCTTCCTACTAGTCTCTGATATTTCTCTTTATCTTTTTTAACTCTTTCTCATCTGCTGCTTGTAGTTTTAGGTTTGGTTTAATAGGAGTATCTACTGTTCTGCATCCAAGTAATCTTGTCTCGTCTAACAGGTCAATAATATATTTTCTTTGCTTAACGAGAATTCCTTGCTTTGACCTAGCAAATTCCATTCCTAGAAAATACTTCAGCATTCGTAGATCTTTGATTTGGGATTCTTCTGCAAGTCTTTCTTTTAGATTGTTCATTCCGATCTCATCATTGCCTGTGAAGATTATATCATCCACATACACTATTAAAACAACAACCTTTTCGTTACTTGTATGCTTGTAAAAAATGGTATGGTCAGCTTGACTCTGGAGGAAACCATAACTTGTTACTGCTTTTCCAAAACGTTCAAACCATGCCCTTGGAGATTGTTTGAGACCGTATAGAGATTTCTTCAACTTGCATACTTTATCAGCTCCAAGATTTTGTTCGAAGCCAGGTGATAGATCCATAAATACTTCCTCTTTAAGGTCACCATTGAGGAATGCGTTTTTTACGTCAAATTGATGGAGTGGCCATTCTGAGTTTTCTACGATAGATAATAAAACTCTAATCGAGTTAATCTTAGCAACATGAGCAAATGACTCCTGATAGTCAATATCGTAAGTCTGAGTAAATCTTTTGGCAACTAGTCTGGCTTTATACCTTTCAATACTCCCGTCTGCATTGCACTTGACAGTAAATACCCATTTACACCCCCACTATTTTCTTATCTTTTGGTTTTTTTACCATTTCCCATGTACAGCTCTCTTTTAGAGCATTAATCTCTTCCAAAACTGCTAAGTTCCAGTTCACATCATTCTAGGCTTCTTTTATATTTCTTGGGATAAAAATGTTGGTTATTCTAGAGGTGAAAGCTTTATGATTATCTGAAAATCTATGGTATGAAAGGTAATTGACAATTGGGTATTTCGTACAATTACGAACTCCCTTTCGATGAGCTATGGGAATATCAAGATTAGAGGAGGAAGAATCGTTACTTAATCTTTCAATGTCATTAGTCGGGGAATTGAGTTGTTGTCATAAGTCTACTGTCTGGTCATTACTATTTTGAATAGTTGCTCTCCTCATATAAACCTGAAGCTCAGGTACATGATTATGAAGATCAGTCATTAGTGTTTCTCCCCTTGAAATAGAATTTTCTACATTTGGCATATAAGGAATATGACAAATAATTTGAAGCGGAAAGGTTTCCCAAAAATTTTCTTCAAGGTTAGAATTCTCCCCCTGCAGCAAATTTGATTGAAAATATGATTGATCTTCCATAAAGGTAACGTCCATGCTTTCGAGATATTTTTTACGCAGAGGATCGAAGCACCAATACCCTTTTTTATTTGACGCATACCCCAAGAAAATACATTTAGTTGCACAGAGTTCAAGTTTTTACCTTGAAAAACTAGGGAGGTGAACATACGAAACACATCCAAATAATTTAATTGGTAGATCAGAATACAGTCGAACAGTGGAAAACTTTTTTAAAAAAGATTAAGTGGTGTTTCAAAAGACAACACTTTAGACGACATCCTGTTTATGAGATAAGCAGCTGTGAGAACTACATCCCCCCATAAGTAATTTGGAACATTCATCGAAAACATAAGAGAGCATGCAACCTCCATTACACGTCTATTTTTTCTTTCGGCAATTTCATTTTGTTGAGGTGTATCTCGACAAGTAGATTGATGAGATATCCCTTTATTTTTAAAAAAGTCATCCAATTGTTTATTAAAGTATTCGGTCCCATTATCAGTATGTAAAATACTAATTTTTGTTTGAAATTAATTTTCGATCATATTGTAAAACCTATTGAAAACATCTTGAACTTCTGACTTTTTGTGTAATAAATAAATCCAGGTTAAACGTGTATGATCATCAATAAATGTAAGAAACCATCGTTTCCCACTATGAGTCCAAACTTTGGAGGGTCCTCACACATCACTATGGATTAAATAAAAAGGTTTTGAGGCTTTATCAGAGTTGGGTAAGTACGAACTACGATGATTTTTCGCAAAAATACACGTTTCACAATGAAATTTTGAGCTATCAATTCCTTTAAATAATTCTGGAAATAAATATTTCAAATAAGTAAAACTTGGATGTCCTAGCCTATGATGCCAAAGTAGAATAGATTTTTTAACAGAAGAAGAACTAACACAACTTAAACTCTGAGCTTTTTTATTACTGACTGGTAATTCCTCAAAATAGTATAGACTTTCTAGCATTCTAGCACGTCCAATCATCTCCCCCGACTCCTTATCCTGAAAAGTACAATAAGTTGGAAAGAATGTAATATAACAATTAGCATCTTTATAAATTTTACTGACAGATAGCAAGTTACATGCTAATCTAGGGACATGAAGAACAGATTGTAAAGTCAAGGTTTGGTTTAAACAGATAGTTCCACGTCTTGCAATAGAATTGAAGCTACCATCAGCTATTCTAATTTTTTCATTAGAATATAAGGGATTGTATGAGACACATAATTGTGATGAGCCAATCATGTGATCAGATGCTCCAGAATCGATAATCCATGGAGAGGAATTAAGACAAGATAGGGCTAAAGAATAGTTACCGGATTGTGCCAGAGAAGCACTTAAATTACCAGATGATGATGTGATCTTTAACAGCTTCAGGAGTTGATTAACTTGCTCTTGATTTAGAGAACTTGAGTCAATAACATTGGCACTAGATGAAGTAACATGACTAGTCATATGATGCTGGCTATTGCTTTTTTCTCCTAGTTTGGAACTTTTCTAGTTTGCGGGCTTACCATGGATTTTCCAACATGTCTCACGAGTGTGTCGAGGTCGGTTACAGTGATCACACCACACTCGAGGCTTGTTGAACTGAGTTGAAGCTTTATTAGCAGTTGCTTCAACTATCATTGCGAAATTCTCAATGGTACTGGTAGATTTGTTCCCAAGCATTACATGTCGACGACTTTCCTCCCTGCGAACTTCATTAATAGTTAGAAGAGGATTCTTACTAAGTACTCGACTTCAAACCTCATCAAATTCGTCATTCAAGCTGACAAAAAAATCATATATCCAATCATTCTCCAAATTCTTCTTATGTTGAGTCTGATCTTCAGTTGATTTCTATTCATATGTGTTAAACAGATCCAGATCTTGCCACAATGTTTTTAATGAGTGTATATAGTCTGTGACAGAATCTCCTCATTGACGAATGTTTCTCAATTTGAGCTTTAATTCGTAGACTTGAGATTGATTCCCTAAGTCAGAGTACATTTCAGTAACGCTATCCCATAATTCCTTAGCTGTTGCATAACACATATAATTGCAACATATTCTTTCGTTCATGGAGTTGACCAGCCATGTCATAACTTTAGAATTTTCAGCATCCTATATGGCATACAATGGGTCTTTCAAATCAGGCATCTTTTTGTCTCCAGTAATGTAGCCAATCTTTCCCTGTCCACGAATATACAATCTAACACTCTAGGACCAAATAAGAAAATTTTCTCCATCAAGTCGAATTGTAGTAATTTGGACATTTGGATGGCTACGTGCATTAGAGGTTTTAGCTATTATAGATTTATCTCCAGACATAATAATAGTCTTAATAAAGAAATATGCTGGAAATAGCAATGGACTATAAAAAAAAACACTTAACCAAAAAATAATGGGTTGAATTAATTAGTGAGTCCAAGTAATAATAGATTTTGGGCTGTAAAATATATATATATATATATATATATAAAGGAACAAAAGAAATCCATTGTCAAGACAAAAGGAAGGAGAAACCTGCAAGACACTCGGGTTCACGGGTCACGAATACTCACTAGTCACAGATGATAGGTTGCGAACAAGTGGGTCTCGGGTCGCACACGAACTGGGCAGCTTAGCAGGTCGGGTCGCATGAAATTTAAAGAAACAAAACCCGGTCTGGTGTGGATCACGTAACAAACCTCCTTCCAGCAGGGTTTTTTACGATAAATCTACGATGGAAAGCTTCGCTAGTTACCGATCTGTACGTTGTAGGTTTCAAAAAATTTCAGAGGAAACTTCTGGGCGGTAGAAAAAGAACTGCACTAAGTGAAGATAGGGTTGTGGCACAAGATTTCTTCGAGAATCTGCTCGAAAAAAAATTTGTATTGGCTACAATTTTTTAAACGAACTCCGACAACGTCAGCTGTAAAGGGCTGTAGTGGCGACGACTCTAAAGGTCAGATCGCTCTGATACCATGTTTTTTTTTATGAAAAGAATTGGATATTGTATTTCTCATTGATAATTTGAGGGTTTACAGAGCCTTTCTTAAATAGGAAAAAAAAACCTAGGTTAGATAAGGCAAGAATTGTACAGAAGGGATGAATCAAACAACGGTAAAATTTACATATGGAATGGAGCATAAATTACATTAGGAAAGAATAAATCAGAGTGATTTCAGGATAAATTAACATTTTTAAACCGAAATCTTCCAAAATAATCAATTTCAGCTTGAACCGATGTCGGTTTTGGCAGTTTGGGCGGCTTTTCGGTTTTACCTTGCACCCCTACCTGCTACCTCCAACTGATTCAACTCGAGAAGGACCCCAATAATCAGTGTGGATATAATCAAGCATACCCTTAGTACAGTGGACTCTCTTTGGAAACTTGCTATAACATTGTTTCCCACACACAATGTTTATAGAATCTCAGATCTTGCACCTTATGTCCACATAGAAGATCTCTTTTTGACAAGATCTGCATTCCCCTTTCACTCATATGACCAAGTTTCATATGCTATAACTTAGTCATGTCATCTTTCTAAACTACAAACGATGCCAATGCAGCTAAACCAGTCAACGTTGAACGTGTCAGAAAATACAGAGTTCCACGTTTTATACCTTTCAGAACTACCTTTGAATCTTTGCAGACATACATCACTCCTCATTTACATTTGAAACTGAAACCTTTGTTGTCCAATATACTTAAAGATATCAGACTCTTCGTCATTAACAGAACATGCCAAACATAATTAAAAATGTAGAACACTTCATCATGTGTTCGTATTCTGATTGAGCAGATTCCAACTACTTTGTAGACTGAACTATTTTCTATAGACACATTGCCTCCATCAATCTTCTCATACGTCGAAAACCATTCCCTGTTTCGACACATATGATACGACGCCCCTGAATCAAGAACCCACACATCTTTGGAACATGTGTGTTCATTTACAGCTAGGGTCGAATCTTCTTCTGAACTGCCATCAACTTCTGCTACGGCTGCCAAACCTTATTTTTTATCGGTTTGATTCCAACTACTATGAGGACAATCGCGCTTCCAATGTCTCTTCTTCTTGCAATAAGCGCAAATGTCATTTGTCCTATGATTATAAGGTTTAGAGTCTTTAGGAGGCGGGGTAACTTCCTTTGACTTCTTCTTCCTAAGCTTTCCATGACCTTTGCTTTCTGTTGCAACTAACCCAGATGCAGAAATTTCTGTTGTACCTGAACCAGCGAACTTATAACGGTCTTCTCTAGTAAGAAGAACATTTTTCACTTCCTCTAGAGACAACGTATCTTTACTCGCAATAAATGAATCCACAAAATTCTCATACTGCAGCGACAAAGAAACCAACAGAATTAGGGCAGCATCTTCATCATCTACTTTAACCTCAATATTACGTGGATCCATTAATATTGTGTTTAACCTATCTAGATGATCTTTAAGAAGCGTACCTTCACCCATACAAAGGCTAAATAATCGTTGCTTCAAAAGTAACTTTTTAGTTAAAGACTTCATCGTGTAGAGACTCTCAAGCTTCAACCACAAACCAGTAGCCTTCCCTTCATCAACGACCTCGACGATGACATCATTTGCCAAACACAACATGATTTTCTAATGAGCCTTCTCCTCCAAACTCGTCAACTCATCGTCATCTTGTACATTCTGATTCTTCCATTTGGCAGTAAAAGGCTTCCATATAATCCATGTTACTTCAACAAGGCTCCCATCTTGATTTGCCACAAACCAAAACTATTCGCTCCGGTAAACTTGTCGACCTTCACGTTTAGACCAGACATCTTCGATTCTTTTGTTGAAAAACAAATGCAAAAAAACGAACCCTAGGCTCTGATACCAGATTGTTATGAAAACAACAATCCACAATCAATCGAAAATAATAAAAAACGTAAAAGAAGAACATCATAATTACGTGGTTCACTAACGTTGTGTTAGATACATCCACAGGCAGAGAAGAGAACGATTTTATTAACTTTAGGAGATAAGAATACAAATGTTTGATCTATTTTAATCTAGAGGAAGAGAGTTTATTATATATAGAGCACTCTCTTAAATCCTATTACAAATAGGCCCAAATACATAAAAGCTCAAATCCTATTTCATTTAGGTATAGGATAATCCAAATCCTATTACAACTAGATTTAAGGTTTAAGGCATACATAAAGAGGTACGACCAGATATATTGTAGGGAATAGAATGAGATATCTATTTTTTTTTCTTAAACAAGTAGAATCAACAGTGGTAATAAAATTGAAGACATCATAATGGCTGACATTTCAAAAATAGATAGACATGATTTTTTTTAAATTCAATTTTGGGGGAGGGGGCCAACAAATCCTACATGGAGGGTATGAGAGCCAAATACCGATTTCTAAGATTGAATCTGGGACCGTGGAGTTGAAATAGGTTACCACCAAATAAGATAACCAATGCACAACCTACTCATTCAGTTTTTATATTATGAAAGAGATTGTATTTATTGGACAATTTAGTTTGGTTTGGGAAAATATATATCACCCTATCCATGGTTTAATTATACTTTTTGGTTTGATTCTAATTTTGAAATTTTTTTTAGTACAAATTGGGGAAGGGGAACCACAAATCTTATAAAGAGGGTATTACCGCTCTCAAATAAATGAGAGCTAAATATCAATTCTCGTAGCTGAATTACCACCAAACAATAAAATTATCCGATCACCGTCCCTTTCAGTCTAATTTTGGAATGAAGCGAAGGATAGTAAATATATTAATATATCGTATGATGTTCCGTTGCACTAGAGATTGATGAATAGATATTAACTTTTCTCTTTGCATGTTGAAAAGCTTACTCTCCAATCTTTTCATCTCTATCTTTTCACATGATGTCAAGGGAATAATGTCTCTCTATATTCCCTTTACAAAAAGAAGATCATATTCTTTTTATAAAATTCTTATAACAATATATTTTGAGACTAATTTAATGAAGAGAATTTGAGAGTAAGTCAATAATAGTTACATTAATAATAATAACAAAAAAGGAATCAGAAATAAAAATTCAAGTGCCAACATGTTTTATAACAAAAAAGGATTCAGAGATAAAAATTCAAGTACTAACATGTTTTATTGTAGTTGCAACTGAACTAAATAAGACATGCTTTTCACTAATAGATAAGAGGTTGAAATGTATTTATGCTATATATAGTTCATATCAAGACATTAAACTATTATATAAATCACACTCAAACTAAACAAATAACATTGATATAACATAGTGAGATTTTTTTTTTTTTTTTTTTATATCCATGATTATTCGGACTAGCATGCATAGTGAGAAGGTTGAGAGAGATAGAAGAAGTCATTCATGAAGAAAGTATCGATTAAAGGAGAAGAGAGAAAAATGTTTAAAGGAGGCTACATCATTTTTCTTTATTCAATCACATACTAAGACTAAGTATATATACTAACCTAGATTCTAACCTATAAGCCCAATAAGCTTTATATCAATACTCCAACACATCTCTGCACATCACTCTATTGATGTTTAATTCAATGATTTATTATATATTTTGATATAAATATTCACTAATTGTCTATTTGAAACCTAAAAGTGATTAAATTGTAGTATTAAATTCGTTTTTATGATCAACATATTATAGATTCAAATTCTTTTACTCTATCTTTTTTTAATTCAATAATTTTATGACTCAAATCCGTAACTAACTAATTATTACGTGATCCACCCATAAACTAAACAAAATTGGTAATTTATTTAAAATAACAAAAAAAAAAAACAAATTATATCTATAGTTTTTGTATTTTGAATTATAACATTATTAGTCATTTTTATTTATAATATTACTAAATGACTTGACGCTTTCATTCAACAATTAAGTGATAATTTAGTACATTCACACTTTTTTTTTTGCAACATGATGATTTTCATAAGCAATACTGTGGCCTTTTGGAACTCAAAAAAAAAAAAAAAAAAAAAAATCACACTTTTTTATTAGGTTATACAAATTGACAAAATAAACTGCGTAAAAGGAGTAATAATTTAATACAATTTGGCACACAGGTAGGTAAACACGATAAAATAAAGAAAGACTTGGAAACATTTTTTATTAAAAAAATACTATAACCTGTTTCATTAAAATTACAATCTAAACACCTTTTTTTTTAAAAAAAAAAACTATAACCTGTTTCATTAAAATTATAATCTAAACACCTTTTAATATCAGAAAGATATGAAAATCTTGACATTTCAAGAGGTGATGAATTCTAGTCACCTACTTAGAATTTAGTTTTTTTTTTATAATAAAAAATAATATTTTCATTCATGTATGGAGAAAATACAAAAAGGAGGGGCATCAGAAAAAGCAATGTCAAACAAAAAACTAAGATTATAATTAATTACAAAAAGGTTGAGTTTTTTTTTTCTCCAAAATAAAGCCAAGTGAGATATGGATTCAATGAGTGACTAGGATATCATTCATCTGCCAGAGGATTGGTGCGATGAAATTATGCCATGAGACTTAAAAGAATTTAGTTTTCTTAACGGCTAAGATTCCGTTCGATAATTATTTGATTATTTATTTTTTATTTTTGAAATTTAAACTTATTTTTATTAATTTTTTCTACAATGTGTTTCATCTTTCTTATAATATATCTATCTTTCCTTAAAAATGTATGTAAATGCTATCTAAATTTTAAAAACAAAAATAAGTTTTTGGAAGCTACTTTTTTTTGTTTCCAAATTTTGGGTTGGTTTCTAAAATATACATAAGAGATAAATATACAAGTAAGAAAAAACATATAGTAAGATAGGTGTTATATGCTTAAATTTCAAAAACTACAAACAAAATAGTTATCAAATGAGACCTAAATTGTAAAGATAAATTTAAAAAAAAAAAAAAAAAACGTCACCGGTCACCGTAGTCATGTACAAAGGAACCGACAATCTAAAGCAACTTGTAATACACAAACTTCAATAGTAATGATTAGGTTGGTTTAAATTTTTCTTTGAGTTGGGTCGATTTTTAAGTTGACCAATTTTTAACTCATTCAATCCAACAAAACATAACCCAAATTAAAAATAATATTACATGTGTGTAATATTAACTAATAGATAAGTTTCTTGGCATATGGCTAGGCGATCATACTCACAATGGCCCTAGTGCCCAGGTGGTTTGGCGGAAGACGGCGGGGAAGGAGGAGGACACTGGGCGTGATCTATCAACAGCAAATTCCCCATACATCTCGAGGCGCCTATCAAAAATTGATTTCATTCAACATTTGATTCAAAGAACTACCCTTTGAGGCTTGCATCTTTTGGTTTTTCTTGTACCACTCATTGTGGAAGGTCCCTCCGTGTATGCAACTACTAGCTACTTTCGATGCCCCTATACCAAGACTCAGCTAGACGATGTACGCTGGTTGGTAGTGAGAGGACTCCTAGTACCCGCATACCCAAAAGAAAGGGGGCGCTGGGAAAGCCTCACGGGCTGTGGTCGGGCATGAGTGTCTGGAAGTTGCCATTGTATACTCTCGTAGATCATAGTAGAGAGTATGCACTAACGAGATATACATATTGGGTTTAAGTTTAATAGCATACATTTTTTTTAATACATATTTATATATTATAGGCGAGACTTTGAAGAGAAAAAGTGAGATAAATATAACATGATAGCTTGGCCCAACCTGAAAGTATATGCGGTTGAGTTTCTCTAATACATAGGATTGGACGAGTTGGTGAATTGACCAATTAAAAAGTTTGAGTTGGTTCAAAAAAATCTCAAACTCAATCTGGACCATGTATACACCATGATAATTCTCAATTAGAGAATTATTTGGTTTTTTATTTAGTGTTGTTCTAGGAGATTTTTAGCTTCTTTATGATATTTTTTTTATGGCTAGAATGACTTAAGACTAGATAATTTCACATAAAATATAATGCATGGACACTTAGAAGCTAGAATTAGAAATTTAGATGAATTCTGAGCTTTTAGAATGAAAAGTTGAATGTTTAAAGTTGTTTGTGCTCCATTTAAGAATAAGTTCTAGCTAAGCTTGAAATGTTAGAAGTTTATCTTCAAACTAGAATTAAAAGCTTAAAGCTAAAAAAATGCGTTAAGACCTAGGCAAAAGTAGAGCAATATCAAAAGGATCGACATTAGAAGAAATCCAGAAACATAATGTCGAGATCATTCTACTCCTAGGACACTTAACGATTTTTCCAAACAAGATAGAATTCTGCACGTGAGAATTTGAAGCACTGAATTAAAGGGGAATATCTCCCTCAGACATGTGTCATTCTAGGTGTTTGGGAGAGGAAATCAAAGCAATTTAACTTAAAATCTGAGTCATTGATCAAGAAATAGAGTCAGACATATAAAGAAGCATTTATAGAAAGAAAATAAAGCTAAAGAAAGTGTAGATTTTCTTACCAGAAGCTCGAGCTGTCATTTGTACTCTGTTTTATTATGCATTTTCTTACATTTTTCAATAGAATATGATCTTTGTATTTCTTGTTGTAGTTGTTGTCTCTTCTTCCTTGTAGTTTATTTATTGAGTAAGAGACCCTTGGATTTTGTAAGTTGGCTGAATGAGCTTGTTTGTAGCTCATTTCAGTTGGATTATAAAGATTTCGAAGTTTATTTTCTATTTTCGTTTTTCAGTTTTTGACCTTTAATACCATACTATCTTTTTTATTCTTTCCGGGGTTTAAGTTTTATAAACTTGTACATCTGGCTTAAGTATTAATAGCTTCCGTCTTGAGTATTTCCTTTAAGAATCTATTGCCTAAAGGTGAGGGATAGGGTTAAAAAATGTGATTCACATGTATTTGGGGGTAGATGGAACATGTTTTGATTGGTCATCCATTAATGTTTGCTTTGCGCTAGCTCCTCTCATCAAGAGAGGAATGTTTTGAGACTTACTATATCCATGTTCATTAGCTTTGTGTTTAAGGAACTTCTTAGACGTTAAAGAGGTAGGTTAAAGATAGTTATCCCATTAATGCATACTGAACATTGTGTTTATTGATTGGAACTTGAATGAGAGTTTGTGTTTCCTCGTGAATGTGTCTTGAGAAAAAACATTTAGTAGGGTGTAGTCTGGAGTTCACTTTTTACCATAACTTTACACTAGTCTACATGTCGAGCACATTCTAACACATTAACTTAAGCCTTATTATTGAATAAACACATTTTCCCTTATTATCTGCATTTATGTGTTTTCAAACCAATATTATATATGAATGTCTATAGAAATTGTGACGATTGTTTGATGTATGTTAGTGTCGTGTTTAGTGCATTCAAATTTTATTGCCTTGTTAGTTGTTATAGAATTTTCAATCGTGTTAAAGCCTTTTTGCGTTTACTGTACTTTACCTTAGTTTGGCTACGACATGCTTAACCATTTTTAGCTTACGTGTTAGTTTAACGAGAAATCCAACATTTTCTTTACTTGTCAGTTGTCAGACTCTTTAATTAGTACTGAAATTAGAGAAATACTCATCCATGTGAAGAATGATTCGTATACTTATCTCTTAATACATTTTGGTTGTGTATACTTGCGTAGAATGCTTGAAACATTGTTCACTGCATGCATTTCTTAATTAAAATTTTTAGCATAACCGAGCAACCGAATCACACCTCTAGGTCAATAGAGGTCTTACATGTGGCACCCTAAGTAAAATTGGTGTCAAATTGAAGGTTAAAACGACGTCGTATTAGTGACTTTGTGAACCCACAAGTTTTCTTTGCTGGCGAGTTTCGGTGAGCCATAACGTTTTACTCCAAGCTGCGTTTGGCATGATTTTTATGGTGATGAATCAAACTTCTTCTCCTCTTGCTTTTGATACCCTATTTGAACCCAAACCATAAATATTTGGTCCTTGGTTTTCCAAACTTCGGTGAGCCTCATCCTAATTTGGTTCAAATTTCACCGAGTTGTTTTTGTGCAGTTTTCACACTGAGTTGTTTTCGTGCAGTTTTCACTTGTTCCTTCCTCAGAGAACGGCATGTTGCCTATATAATTCTTTAAATGCATCAAGCGAGTGTTCAAAGTCAAGTTGTACATATTTTTTAAAGCAAGTATTGTTCTAGGAGATTAAGAATGTGTAATTTTAGACACCCCGGTCTTTAATCCAAGTAAGTTGCTTAGACTTTATTTCTTGTATGTTGCATATGTTGTAGATTTGTAATGGCTCTTATATAAATTCAAGTTTTCGTGATGTGATTTATGACATATTGTATGCTATGACGATTCATTCTAAATAATAGCTTAATACTTGTTTTATTAAGAGCATTTAAGCACACTTAGCGAGATAAAAACATGCTTAATTTAAGCCTATAAGTAGTAGTTCAAGGAAGATTGTGTTTCCTGTAATTTCAAACATTTATGCTTGAGGCTAATATTGATGTTTGACTTGTCATCTTGATTTGAAATTTATTAATATTGAAGTAGAGTTCTTTGCATATAAGCTAGTAAGTCATATGGCCTAAAAATATGAATAGTGCAGTGTGTGGGCTCACGAAGATCTTACGACTCAATGATCGTCTTTTTCTCATGCATAGCGTGTTATGTTAAGGTTTCAGTGGAAGAGTTATGTTGTGAATAAATTAATGTTTACTCGGGTTTAACTATATGTTAAAGCTAAGATAGCGTAATTTGACCATAGTTTATGAGGTCAATTCAGAGTACGAATCTTTGACCTTCATCGTATTATATATAGTTCAGGGAACATAGTTTGGCCTAATTATGAGATATGACTAGTTTGACAATTGTAAACTCTAATTACTATAGTAAAGTATAGGCTATAAGTTACAATGTGGCATATGATAAACATATTAGATATAAGACTTATAATAGTTGGTAGCTTTCTAACTTGATTAGTATGGTGATAGATAACAGATGTATCTGACGAGTAGGTAAAGGATGTGTGGAAGTTTGAGTTTAAATATGTCCTATAGCCTTATTAGGCACGATAGTGGACTTCGGCCACTAGTTGAGACTCAAGTAGTTCAAGCCATGTAAATTTCAAAGCCAGTATTGGAAAATAATCAAGTTCTATTACATCGGATGCAGGAGTACATCAAGGCCGAAAGAGGTCAAACGTGGATTACAATTTTTTGTTTGATTATATAATATGAGACTAAGGACTTAACTAGGAATTTTCAAAATGTCTAACTTTTATCTTATTGTCCATAGTACACGTGACACAAAGAGTTGTTCATACTAACTTTTTTATTTTTTGATATCTATGACTTATGGGCCAGCTTGCACGCACTCGACTAATGTCACGGAACATACCGTCTGACCCTACAACATTTGGATGTCAAGGGAACCCGTAAAAAATTAATTTTTAAATAGGTGGTTATCATGAATTGAACTCATCATCTTAATCATCACAAGACCATCTTTGACCACTTAAACCACTACATAATAGTTATATACTAAGATCAATATGTGTTATATATTTTTAGTTTACGAATAAAAATATTAAAATAAAAAATTATTCGTGTAGCACCCATTATCATTTTGTATGCAAAAATATATAAAACAGAAAGTTTTACTTAAAAAAAAAGGTGTGTTTAAGGAAAAAAAAACATAGGGAGACACAAATAAGTGGAATAAAAGAAAAATGGCGTTTGAAAGCCGATTGAATGAGGAGAGGATTCTCCGGGGTCAAGGGGGAACAATTCATCAATACATTTCTTAGGTCTACTTCAACTTCTCCGCCGCCGCCGCCGCCGCAACAATCCATTCTCTCCCTCACCGCTCGTCGCTCAATTGGGATTCACTTCTTCAATTTCCCACTTTCCCGTTGCTGTTCTTCGTCATCCGAGCTTTCGGTTCCTCCATTTCCGCCCTCATCTCCGTCACCAATGCCGGGGGCCGGTTCTCAAGCAGTTGAATGGCCGGCCGACCGCGTCAGAGACACCTTCTTTCGTTATTTTGAAGAGAAGAATCACGTTCGTTGGAACTCCAGCCCCGTCGTACCTGTTAATGATCCCACCCTTCTCTTTGCTAATGCCGGTTTGCCCTTTCTTCCTCGTTTTATTCATTCAATTTGCGTATTCTCTGGTTCTGGATTGCCGAATTTGGTGGATTTTGAACAATTTCATTGCGACTGTATATAGACCTTGAGATGATGGGGTTTTTGTTGCAGGTATGAATCAGTTCAAGCCTATTTTCCTGGGCACTGCTGATCCTAACACGTCATTGAGCAAGCTCACCCGAGCTTACAACACTCAGAAATGTATTCGTGCTGGTGGGAAACACAATGATCTTGATGATGTTGGGAAAGACACTTATCACCATACTTTCTTTGAGATGCTTGGCAATTGGTCGTTTGGGGATTACTTTAAGAAGGAAGCCATCGCATGGGCCTGGGAACTTCTTACCCAGGTTAGTTGACTTTTTATATCACCTTGAATTCCTGTCTGAAACTGAGATTATATCATTATGGTCCACGACTTGTAATTTACAATTCTTTGTTTTCTTATATTCAATTCACAACGATACAAAGCAATATAGCTTGATTTTGTTGTATAAATGTATATGTGTTGTATGCATATTTGTATAGTGTGATATGGTTATACAATACTATTTGACTATAGAGTATATATCGGATTATTGCTTTGTGAACCTACAGGTTTATAAGCTACCCACAGATCGATTTTATGCCACCTACTTTGGTGGTGATGAGAAAGCTGGTCTTGCACCTGATACTGAAGCTAGAGACATATGGCTGAAGTTCTTACCTTCTGAGCGTGTCTTACCTTTTGGCTGTAAAGTAAGCTTGGATAACAACTTCTTTCTGTTTTCTGCTCTTGCAAGCTACAAGTGTCTTGTCTTGTTATCTTTCTGAATATGAAGCTGGTATAAAAATCATGTCAACCCCTCATTTCTTTATGTTGCATATGCTTTAATAAACAAAGAAAACAAAGTTTGTTAACAATTGTGTTTTTCTTCTTTTTGCGTATTTATTCATGTTAGTTCTTAAACTTCTTATCTAATTTTGTTTTTTTTTAATTTTGAGCAGGATAATTTTTGGGAGATGGGTGATACTGGTCCTTGTGGACCTTGTACTGAAATACATTATGACAGGCTTGGTGGTCGTGATGCTGCACGAGTGGTTAATAATGATGACCCTACGTGTGTTGAGATATGGAACGTTGTTTTTATTCAAGTAGCCTTATTGTCCCTACTTTCTCTTTTCTGTTTTACTGTTTCTGACTTTCCAACCTAAAATCTTGTTTATGATTTTGACCTTTGCAACAATGGGAACATATCTTTCCTATTTTTTGAGAGTAGCTTCCCAGATGTAGGTTATATTGTTGTTTAACTGTAGTATGTTTATAATTATCATTCGAGTAACTGTTTAACTTATGGCATGCTGGTTCATCTGAGGTGAAAGCCTAAAGGCTTAAGAAGTTCTTTGCTGATATTGCAGTATTAGTTAGGTTTCCATTGAATAGAAAGGGTGGAAACTGAATGAAAAGGTAAGCACAATGGTTGTACTTTTGGAGGAAATTTGAACTAAAAAATTATGGGAAGAGAATATATGATGCTACTACTGTTATTCCAGTTATATTGCAACCATTACATTCTTGAATATAACTCTTGCACCTTTCGAATTTAGCAAGTTTGGCTAACAAGATAACGTTTGCTTTGACTTAATTTTTGTTCATACATTATTGTCTAGTAACTAATATTTGCATATCAATGCAGTAGATTTGCTGGTGCCTTTATCTCTTTCGATGGGGTTTGGATGTTTTACTTGCTTATTGTTATTATTATATGGTTATAACAACTTTGTTGGTTACTAATGATTCAATTTATCATTGCTACAGTTCAACAGGGAAAATGATGGCTCCCTGAAGTCTCTCCCTGCTAAGCATGTTGATACTGGTTTGGGATTTGAAAGGCTGACTTCGGTACTTCAGGACAAAATGAGTAATTATGACACTGATTTGTTCATGCCCATCTTTGATGCAATTCAAAAGGTAAGATTGGGATCGTTCTTAATAAAAGAATTTTAAATTTAGTATTTTTCTTAGGATATAATTTAGGATAATGTTGCAGTCCTATGTAGTTTAGTGATATCAGCTTCAATAATAGATAATATAAATTATAAAGAGAGGGAGAGAAAAGCCAAGCTCCAAGCCAAGGAAATTACAAGAGGGTCTTCATAGTCGGAATAAGAGTGTGGGGAATTTACAATTACACCAACAGAGAGCTACATACAAAGCATTATTCCCTGAAAATGATAAATAAGTGATTTTTCCCAACTGCCGAAGATTCAATTATTTCTTTCTAGAACTTAAAAAAAAGTTGTTTCTTTCTAGCCTAATAAACCAAAAAGAATCCCTGACCACTGGAAGTATATCTAGATTGCATTAATAAAATAGGAAATATTTTCTTATTCTTCCTTTGTCGTATACCAATTTATTGAACAAATAAAAATGGGAAAGGTAAAAATCTTAAGCCAAAAAAGTTAGAAGGTTGTCGACTCTTATTGGGTACTATGGAAGAAAAGGAATAATTACAACAGTGTTTGGATACTGCACTTCAAAGGGAAACAACAATAATAGTTAAATCACAAATCACACTTACCATTTCTCTTGCTCCCTTCCCTAAGAAAACTTTTCGATTCCTTTCCAACTTCTCAAATAGTAGCATTTAGCCACAAAAGATAGTGTCTCGACTCTCAATGCAAGATACTTAATCTTTGATTCAGTTGCATGAATAAGAGTGATAGATCACTATATTTGGTTGAAATATAAATTCCTCTTACGGTGTTTTTTATTGTTTTATCAAATATTTGTAGGCAACTGGAGCTCAGCCCTATGGAGGAAAAGTTGGACCAGATGATGTGGACAACATGGACATGGCTTACAGGGTTGTTGCTGATCATATTAGAACTCTTTCATTTGCTATTGCTGATGGGTCTTGTCCAGGTGAGTACCATTGAAAAGATTAGATGCCTGGTCAGATAGCATTTTGAGCCCTTATACTTGTAGTTAACTGATATGTTCTGTCCTTTCTCTTTGTTTTTATTTTTGAAACTTCCATAAAACTTTATGTTGGAAATTCTTGTTCTTATACTGGATTTTGATTTTTCTTTGATATCGTCGGTGTTATCAAGGTGCTTGCCTTTCCTCCCCATTTTGCACTTGCCGTTGCCTTTGCTTTTGTTGAAGGCGTGCACCTGGTTAAAGTTTTATTTATTTATTTACTTTTAATATTATAACTTAATACCCACGAAACTACCATAAAAACAATCCAGGAAGAAGCCGAGCAACCATGCAATTGGCTCACCTATGCTTCGTAGTTTTAGATATATTTTTTACTTTAATTTAAGTATTTAACTAAAGTGTTACAATATTAGCTTTTTTCTATTACTTTTATTTAACTATTAGGGGTACATGCATCGGTTCTAAAATCTTTTTTTTTTTTTTTTTAATTTAATCTTTCAGGTAACTTCAAACTTTTATACTTGTAATAATATAATTTGTATTGTAGATGACATATAATATTTATTTTTTGTTTATCTTTAATTACTTCATAATGATGTTTTTACTTTATTTTGTTAGTTTCTGAAATTTTATGGCAATAAGAATATGTTTTCTAACCATCATGGAGTGGCTCAAGTAGTCAAAGAGGGTCTTGGGGTGCTTAAGGTGATGGGTTCAATCCATGGTGGCCACCTACCTAGGAATTAATTTTCTACTGGTTTCCTCGACATCCAAATGTTGTAGGGTCAGACGGTATGTCCTGTGACATTAGTCGAGGTGTGCGCAAGCTGGCCCTGACAGTCACGGATATCCAAAAAAAAAAAGAATATGTTTTCTATATCAATTTATGCTCTCTCTCTCTCTATATGTGTGTGTGTGTGTGTATATATATATATATATATAAATTTAGTTATGCATTTATTCGTTGCATCTTGATTCACTTTGGGCCTCACCGTTTTGTTGGAAAGTGTCACCGTGCAAACACTGGATATCATAGAAAGGATGAGGACAGCTTATTAGCAAGTAAATTATGCTTATTAGTTGCATAATCAATTGTTCATTAGGTGAATTTTGCCTCTATTTCATACATCAATGATATGTTTCACATAGAAAAAATACATTATGTGAATTCTCTTCTCATTGTTAAATAATGATATTTGAAGTGAACTTATCATGTCCTTCATATTTTGTTGTGATTGGATTTGTCACCCACCTTCACTCTTTGTACATTTGAAGCTCCAAAAAATAGTTTTTCATGTCTCTTGATAGGTAATGAGGGGCGTGAATATGTTTTGAGACGTATTCTTCGTCGAGCAGTTCGATATGGAAGTGAAGTTTTAAAAGCTCAAGAAGGATTTTTCAATGGGTAGGGGGACTTTTATTGTTTACTTGTTTGCCACTTTTAAATTTGAATATGAATAGTTTGACTGTGGTTTTTAAACAACTCTTCCCTTGCTACTTCTTTTTAGTGTCAATATAAATTTGAATTGTATGTTCTAACACTCGTTTATATGATTGTTTTCTTTCTATGATTTTATTGATTCAGACTTGTGAGTACAGTGGTGAAAATGATGGGTGATGTCTTCCCAGAGCTAAAGCAACATGAAGTGCGAATTAGAGAGATAATTGCAGAAGAGGAAGCAAGTTTTGGAAAAACTTTGCTGAAGGTATTTCTTTTTTCCGAGGGTTTGAGAGTTCGATGGATGAATGTTAAGGTTTTAGGTTTGATCTTTTTGGTAAGCTATAGAGGGCTAAGAACTAGAATCCCTTTGGTATCTCTCTAAAGACTTGGCACAGAAGTGATGTGGTATTGCCCCTAAATTAGTTAGGGATGGGCCAAATCTATGTCCATGGTTATAAAGAATGAACTTGAAGTAACCTTCAAGAAATGACGGGATAAAAAATCATCATGGGTTGACGTGGCCAAAAGGACCTTAGAGACATAAAGAAAATGACTTTGATTCACGATGTGACTACCTATCTAATATCCTAGATGTTTTATATCAATCAAATGTAGTTGGATTAGATGGTTGTCTAGTGAGATTAGATGCGGTATGTGCGAAGCAAACACTCAAAAGATATTTAAAAAAAAAAAAAATCAAATGGCTGGATTAAAGTCTCCAAATAAGTCTTTTGGCTCTGATAATGTTTTGTACCCCAGGGATACGGGATAATGACCTGGGTGCTTCTTACTTATTTTGATTTGATTTCTTCGCAGAGGCTTATTTAAAAATTAGTATTACATTTGTTGCTAACAAAACCTAAATAGACAACTTATTTGATGCCAGGGAATCGAGAAATTTAAGAAGGCTGCACAGGATGTACAAGGGAAGACATTGAGTGGGCAGGTAATTATTTTTATTATTGGTCTTTATGCAAATTATATCTCGTTGCACGTACTTCTGTTTAAAGTTGTGAGTTGCAGGTTTTCATTTAGTCATAAATTTAATTTCTTTTATATTAAATATATGCTCATTTTTCTTGAAGTGTCTTTGCGAAGGCTTGGTCATTACAATTTGGGGTTACAATTTTATAGCTCTAACATATTCATTCAAAAAATGCATACAAATTTGTTTTTAAATAATAACTTTAAGCTGATGTTTCATTAATGAAATTGTTTCTTATCCAATTAAAAAAAAAAACTTTATGCTGATGTTGAAGGTGGGGGTGTAGAGGGGATATACTGTGGTCACTGGTCAGATGTGTTTTATAGATAGAATGAAACTGGAAATGTAGGATTGAGCATTCTTTCTTGTATCTAAGGTTCATTGTCTATCTCTTATCCCGTAAAGAAGTCAGAACTCAAAACTTGTACATGTATGTGTTCTTTCCACAAAAGTAAATGCATGCGGTTTTGTGCTGAGAGAATGCATCAGAAATCAGAATCTCTCTTGTTTGGATTGAAAAAATAAAACAGACTTGATTCCTGAAAAAAAAAAGCAGAGGGTTGCTTGAGGGTTGTTTATGTGGATGTAAAGACCTTAATTCATTATTAAGGTTTCCATTTGGAAGTTAAGCTATCTGTTCAAGAAATGTTAATATATGTGGTAATTTTGTCCTTTTTCGTTTTTTACTTTGTAGGATGCTTTTATCTTGTGGGATACATATGGATTTCCATTAGATTTGACTCAGGTACCTGCTCTATTTCTCTTTTTCTCCCACACATTCACACTTACTGCTTGCTTGCATATGGCGTTACTATACTAATAACATTTTCATGGGTTAGTTGATGGCGGAAGAGAGGGGCCTGCTCGTTGATACTCAGGGTTTCAACGATGCCATGGATGAAGCAAGGGAAAGATCAAGAAGTGCTCAAAATAAGGTGAGTTCTTTTTGCTAGAGTACATTCACATTATATTTTGGTGTTCGACTGTTTCTACCTTATAGTGGACCTAAGGAGGAAAAAATGGACGCTTTCATATGCAAAAGAAGATATGAATGACAATGGATATTTTAATTGACTAGAAAGTTTTGTCTGCTGTTTTGTTCCTCCCTTCCAGCAAGCAGGTGGTACTATTGTCATGGATGCTGATGCTACAGCAGCATTGCACAAAAAGGCAGTTGCTTCAACAGATGACAAATTCAAATTTGTTTGGTTCAAGGTTTGTGAATCTATTATTGTCACAGTATGGCTATGTTCCAATCAGTGAGACTATAACTCAGTTCGGTGGTTGAGGGAAGCCAATGAGTTCTTGCATTCTCTTATGTCATTGCATTGCATTCCTCATTTTATGTGTAATGTAAAAAGAGTCTTCAATTTTTTTTTGTTCCAGGTTTCCTTCTTTTAGTTTTAATTATAGAAAGAATCTAAAAGATGAAGAATCTCTTTTAGTTTTAATTCTAGAAGGAATCTAAAAATGAGGAATGCCGGGTCTTTCTTTTAATTATTATTTTTTTTAATAATAAGTCTAAGAAAACAATAAATATCTCAAAAACCAGGAATACCCTAAGGACTGGGTAGAGAGAACCTTCACCATGATGGCCTTCCAATCATTTAAAATCACGAGGAGACTGCAATTACAAAATAATTTTGGATGTAAAGCTGCTCTATGTAGTTTTAAACTCTACTATCTTTGCAATTCCAGGACCATGAAAGTGTGGTGAAAGCTATTTACACTGGTTCTGAATTTTTAGATAGTGCAGCAGCTGGAAATGAAGTTGGTTTAGTTCTGGAATCCACAAGTTTTTACGCTGAGCAAGGTGGTCAGGTATTTTGAAATCTCAGATACTCTATCATGATTGCTTGATAAGAAAGGGTTTCATTAACCTTTCGACAGATCTTTTGTACATGTCTGAGAATAGTAGTAGCCTTGAATTTTCTACGTAAGAGAAACTTTAAATTGTTTGGGCATTATACTGTTGTTGAATTTTCTGGTATGTTCTGCCTTTTGTCTGGTAATTTATTTGTTTACATTTCTATTTACCACGCCAAATATTTCAACAAATGGGCTTTGGGAAAAAGCTTGCTGATGAGCTCTTCCCATTTGTCAGAAATATGAAGGTCCCCAATTTGAGTGATCTCATCAAGTAGTTAGTTTAATTGGAAGATACAATGCAATGAGAAGATGAATCAAATTAAGATTTGAAAATTATTCTATTGATAATTTGTTTGCTACATCTTATGCTTTTACACGATTATTTTCCCTTATCATTCTTTCTCATTAATGTTTATCTAATATACAATATTCAAATCTATCATGATTGCTTGATAAGAAAGGGTTTCATTAACCTTTCGACAGATCTTTTGTACATGTCTGAGAATAGTAGTAGCCTTGAATTTTCTACGGAAGAGAAACTTAAATTGTTTGGGCATTATACTGTTGTTGAATTTTCTGGAATGTTCTGCCTTTTGTCTGTTAATTTATTTGTTTACATTTTTATTTACCACGCCAAATATTTCAACAAATGGGCTTTGGGAAAAAGCTTGCTGATGAGCTTTTCCCATTTGTCAGAAATATGAAGGTCCCCAATTTGAATGATCTCATCAAGTAGTTAGTTTAATTGGAAGATACAATGCAATGAGAAGATGAATCAAATTAAGATTTGAAAATTATTCTATTGATAATTTGTTTGCTACATCTTATGCTCTTACACGATTATTTTCCCTTATCATTCTTTCTCATTAATGTTTATCTGATATACAATATTCTTGTTCTTGGCATTAGATTTTTGATACTGGATTAATTGAAGGTCCTTTGGGCTCATTTCAAGTATGCAATGTTCAAATATTTGGAGGTTTCATTGTACATATTGGTTCATTTAATGGTGGGAGTAGCAGAATTTCTCTCGGCGACAACGTCATTTGTAAGGTAAACTTTTGTATTTTTATGTGTATATATTGACTTTTTTTCAGTTCATTAACAATTGGGGATGAGATATTTGAACCGGACAACACAATTATGTCGGTTGAGCTATGCTCTTGTTGGCATGTGAATATTTGTCACAAAATGACTGTTGGAATGTGAATACTTTGTCATTTATAACTATCATGGTATGGGTTGACCTAGTGGTTAAAGAGGATCTTGGAGATTTGAGAGGTTATGGGTTCAACCAATGGTGGCACCTGACCTACCTAGTAATTAATTTCCACGAGTTCATTGACAACCAAATGTTTGGATCAGATGGCCTATTTCGTAAAAATAGTTGAGGTGCGCGTAAGCTGACCTGCACTCACGAATGTAGTGGTTTAGGGAGCATTTTTTGATTAATTAATGAAATAACTTCTATTCTAAATTCCTTTTGCCATATGATGCATGCAGGTCGACTATGAGCGGCGTAAGCTCATTGCTCCTAACCATACTTGTACGCATATGTTGAATTTTGCTCTTAGGGTATGTTTGAATTTTGACCTAAATGTAACTCATTGTTATTAAGTCTGATATTCCTTCGGTTTTAAAAAGCTGATTTGAGTAATAATTGTACAGGAAATACTTGGAAATCACGTTGATCAGAAGGGTTCAATTGTTCTTCCTGAAAAACTGCGATTTGATTTTTCTCATGGTTAGATTTCTTGTCAGCTGTTTAATGTATGTGCCATGTCAGAGGGATTTGTTTTTTAATTTCCTTTTCAGAGTTCTCAAAAAAGAAAAGCGTATTTATAAACATGAATCTGTGGGGGAGGGAGGGTATGGGGGAGGAACAGGCAACCTTCCCATGAGGTTTGAAGGAAATCTCCTAACTAGCCAAAAAATGTACTTATAAAAATTCTTAGATAGTGTACACCATCTAGAGACCTTTTTTTTTTTGTAAGAAGTTTAGCTTTCATTGGAAAAGAATCCTGGTCCCTGGAAACTACCTACAGGAACAGACTCCATTAGAATTAACCAATTTACGGACCTCCATAATACAACATTAGACCTTCCAGAGATCTCTCAAACTCCTCTAAAATTATACATTCCTTTTGAGCCAAACTCCCCACAGGCGAGTTATTTATTCTCCCTAAAGTTGGGTGTTGGAAGCCAATTCTTTATAGTAGCTGTGCTAGTAGATATCTGTGTTTAGTCTTCTTGTAGTTTGGAATCAGTGGTTTTCTGTTTAGGGGAATGAAAAAAATAAAAAATGGTAGCTTAATTCAACTTTTTTTCATCTCTCCACCTTCGACTAAAACCTTTATTCTCCAAAACCAAATCCAGAAAATTTGTCAACTAAATCAAAAGCTTCTCCATTTTCTTGTATTAGTTCCTTTTTTTTTTCCTCATGGAAGATGTTTTGGAAATTTTCAATCGTGTACTTGAAATTTTGATTGCTTGACTGCTCCTAAATTATAGGCAAGCCAGTGGATCCTGATGCTTTGAGAAAAATAGAATCAATTGTGAACAAACAAATAGAAGATGAACTGGACGTAAATGCTAAGGAGGTAACCCTCGCTGAAGCAAAGCGTATTAATGGGTTACGAGCTGTTTTTGGAGAAGTAAGATGCTAGTTGTCTTCTTTATTTTCTGAAAACTTCTATTTTATTTATGTGAAGCATGATCTTCAATATCTTCCCATAAACAGGTCTATCCCGACCCAGTTAGAGTTGTTTCAATTGGCAAAAATGTTGACGAACTCCTGGCTGATCCAGATAATGAAAACTGGATATCCATTTCTTCAGAGCTATGTGGAGGTCAGTATTTTCTTGTCATGGCCTTTACTTTTTGCAGCCTGGACCAAGCTTGCCTCAAATAAATCAAATGGATTATTGCAGGGACCCATATTTCAAATACACGGGAAGCAAAGGCATTTGCCCTTCTATCTGAAGAAGGAATTGCTAAGGGGATTCGACGAATTACTGCTGTTACCACTGGTTTTGCCTTTAAGGCAATCGAGGAGGCTCAATCACTTGAGCAGGAAGTTGACGCTGCTTTTGGCATAGATGCTAGCTTGCTCGAAAAGGTTTCTCTCTCACTCTCTCTCTTATAATTTACAAACGCTGGCAGTGTTGATAGATATCATTGGGGCAAGAGGGATGAATGTGGGAATTTATGCTCGATAGGCTGATTTTTAATAGTTTTGTATTTGCTGTTATATTTTACTAGTTCTCCGTTGCATTTTCCATTCCACCTATTCATTTTCCTCTATTGGAAACAAAACTCTAAAAATCAAGAAACAGGCGCATGCAATATAAGGTGGAAGGATACGAGAAAAGAGAACAATACCAAAAATGAAAAAAAAGCCTCATCCACTGTTGGCCCTAGAAAAGGAAGAAATGCTATAATTTTTTTTTTTTGCATTTTTAGACTAAGTTAATCTAAATAACTTGACTGTTTCAAACCTTATTCAAGATCATCAAACAAAATATTTTTGTTTCCTTCAAATTGTGTTGCTCTGTCTCTCAGCTTGGGGGGAGGGGAGTTGCTTGCATTATTAAGTTGGACATATTAGTGTTATCCACTGTAATCAATCATCAATTGGATTAAAAATTAACTGAATAAATTATTTATGCCAATTATCTAACCCTATCCACACTTTGACGGCTCAATTAAGTTAATTCTTGCTCACTTTTATCCTGCAGGTGGTTGCTTCATTCAAATACCGTGTTGATACAGCATCGATTCCTGCTGCTAAAAAAGCACAAATTAGGGCAAAGATTTCTTCGCTCCAGGTATTGTTTATGTTGACCCACTGTGCGTTGATTACCCACTTTAACTGCGTATTTTTTACCAGAAAATTGTTGTTTCCATATAGAATGAGTTAAAGAAGGCTCAGAAGAAGCTTGCCGAAGAAAACGTGCAGAAAGCTGTCAAAATTGCCATTGAAACAGCAGACGTGGCCTCTTCAGATGGCAAGGCCTTCTGTATATCCCATGTCAATGTTGGTTTGGATGCAGCCGCTGTTCGGGAAGCAGTTGTCAAAGTTATGGAACAGAAGGTCATTTCTTATACTAAGTAAAAGAAACATTTTGATGTTTGAATCTACATTTGCAAATGCATGAGTAACTAGTAAGAATGATGTCCCCAATGTGTGCTTCAATAATAGAGGTGTGAAAAGAAAGTATAGCACCATTTCTCTCGTAATTTCCTTTCTTTCCCTTACTGATAGTTTTCCATCACTCTACCATGGTTCTGTTAGAAAATAGCCCGATCTCCTCCCATAGTGAACATGTAGTAAATATCGAGAATTTCTCTCTCTTCCGTTTATGATTTCAAGTGAAGAAGATTTTCAATAGCCGATCTTCCAAGGGCGACCTCGGTGGTAGAGGCTTGGGGTCTACAAGGCATGCATTCTTGAAGGTCCTAGGTTTGAAAGCCACCAGTGAGATTAATTGTAAAATCTCTTATTGTCTCATGGATTCGTGCCTTGTGATGGGTCCTCGATTATGTAGTAGGCCTCGATTCTCGGTTATAAAAAAATGAAGAAACAATGAATTTGCATCAAGATCAATACTTTAGTAAAATATACTCATTAGAATGTGAAGATTTGATTTTATATTTGTGATTCACAGGGCATATCGGCAATGATTTTCAGCACTGATGAAACCACAAAGAAGGCTGTGGTTTGTGCTGGGGTTCCTCCAAAAGGGAGTCAAGGAAAGCAATTAGAGGTGTCAGAGTGGTTGACAACAGCTTTGCAGCCCTTAAAAGGAAGGTGCGGGAAAGGGAAGGGTGGCCTCGCTTCGGGCCAGGTAAGTGCACACAGTTACCTGCTTCTCTCTAGAATTTTTTGTTGAAGTTTCTCACAATACTCCTCTGAATTTCGTATACAATGATTAAACCTATTCTCGTGGGCGAGATTAAACTAGTATAAATATCTGAATAATTTGCATGATCGGTAATTTTGATACCCTTTGGAAGTGGAGCAGATTCAGATTCTAGAAATAAACGAACCATTTTTTCTCTTCATTTTTGGTGGTTTTATGATTTCCAGTTCAGATTTTTTTTTTTTGTTGGAACTTAGTCCAAAATAACAAGACCAAATTCATAATTGCAAAAAGACCTAGTGACTGAAGCTTAAAAGGAGGCATTAAAACTGATCACTTCCCGAATCTCTCCACTCGATTTTTCCACCTCTCTAAAAATTTTATCCTGGATTTCCAACAAAATACCCACAAAACATTTTGTTTTGATCGTTTCAAGATTTGTAACATATTCATCATCTGAAATGGTTTGTGCTTGTCAGGGAACTGATGCATCTCAAATCAAGGAGGCAATGGATCTTGCTACATCTTTTGCATCATTAAAATTGAGCAAATGAAAATGCTAGGTTCTTGGAGTCTCACAGCAGTTTTGGCATTCTGTTCTGCCATTACCTGGGTTAACTTATGGAAAATCGGTAAGTTGGATAATTTACTGTCCAAATGCTTTCCACTTTGTTATGATAGGCTTGTTTTTTTTGGGGCTGCTCTCTTTTCACTCACAAATACTGGTTGAATGTCCAAAGGAATTATTGTGATTCATACTACCATTTTAAGTTGTAAAACATTGAATCAATTAGATTTCAACATAATTATTGCATTGTTACTCTTTTTGTGCGTCGGGTTCACACCTTAACAATATTAGATTGATGCATAAAGAGATGAACAGCTGCTTACACATGGCTAAAGATAATATAGTTTAGTGGTAGTTGCCATGTTCGCCTAAGAGATCAAATATTTGAAAGCAATTGACATGCGCGCGCTTAAGTGGTCAGATAATTGAATCCCAAAAAACTTGTTGAAGTAACCTCCTAAGGAGACCACAAACTAGCCCATCTCCATAAGTCAGAGTGTGACTACACTAGTGTAACGAGCCAACAGTCAGTGTGTGACTACACTAGTGTAACTACACTAGTGTAACGAGCCAACGGCAAAACTGAGCCTACTCAGAAAGCAAGTCTTCCTAAACAAGACCTTAAATTAGAGAAGCTAAGCTCCAAAAAGACAGATCCATAAACTACCGTGTCCCCCAACTTGGGGGAGATTTAAGATTTTAAGGGAGTAATCTGTCATTCATCTCCATGATTGAAGCGTAGGACCCCACCATAGAAAAAAGAGGAAAATACCCATAGAGGGATTATTATCCTTCCCCCTCCTCGAAGCTAACTTACAGTAATTGGGAGTGAGAGATTTGAACCCATGATCTCATAGTCATTGGGTCAACACTGATAGCGTTGAACTATTGTTCTTGTTGGCTCGAAGCTAACTTATTTTGAAAGCTAACCCGATCTTTAGCCACAACTTTCTTACTACACTCGTCAGCCATGCTCCGATCCACCATGGACGGTGGCACAACTCTCGAACCACCATCTAGAGAGCCATTCTTTCTTAAATCTTAAATCTTGCGCCATGCCCATTCTTCTTCCCCACTCTTTCCTCCAACATTCAGCCCTCTTCCAACTTGTCTTCTTCCTCTTCATTTTTAAATCCATTTGCAACCACCAAAGTTTCTCCATAGAACCTTTGCCAAAACATGAGGAAAAAAAAAACTAACTTTCGCGGAATGTTGTCTAGACCTTCGGCTAGCAGCAACCTCCTTCGACAGCAAGCGCACCGAAAACAGCCTAAATGAGGCTCTGTGAACAGCCACACAAGGTTCTCAAGAGAGATCCAAGAGATTTTTTTTTTTCACAAATAATAGATTGATTAAAAGTGGGCAATATCAATGGATAGAAATTAGAAAAGTTTGACACTCAAGGGGAAGTATCTCTATTCTCTATAAAATGATATTCTAGTGCATGTTAAGTAGGTAGTCTATTTTGACAAATTTCCTTTACCCTTTCTAAAAGAAAAAGAGGAATATTTGCATGCTGTCTGGGTAGCCATTAAGGTGACTAAATCTTAGCCATCCATTTTTGAAGAATAATCATTTAAAAGAAAAAAAATAAAAAAATGGATGGTTAAGATTTAGCCACCTTAGTGGCTGTCTGGGCAGTATGCAAATATTCCTCTTTCTAAAAATTGGGTATTTGTAGTGAGGAAGATCAAATCGGGGGATGTGTAATAGTTTTCTTTATCTATGTTTGAGCCATCGATCATCGTTTCATTCATAATTACTATACATTCCTTTATAATTATTGGTAATCATTATTCAGTTTTTCAATAAGTAATTCTTTTTGCATTCATTCATTACACAATAATGGTTTTTCTATAATCATTATTTGTACTTCAAATATAGGTGATGAGTTTCCTTTATAGTCATTATTTTCACTTCAAACATAGATACTCATTTTTTTGTTAATCATTCTTCTTACGTCCCCTTGAGAATTACAGGAAGAACAAGATGTATTGAAAGAAAAAAAAAATGATCGCTCGTGAATTAAAAATGTAGAAGTTGACTATTTGGGTGCCAATGATGTGAATTAAGTGACCGATTAAATTTAAAAAAATCATGTCATTTACATTTGGATAATTACTTATATATATTCTATAGAGATTAAATTCTAACTTTTTTTAAATTAAAAATGGATAATGAAAAGTTATTTAAAATGACTAACCAAAGAAAATGTTCGAAATATGTAGGAAGAGAAATAAGCATACTTATAATTAATAAAACTAATTTTGTCATGTATTCTCCATTTAAAGGTCGATGTTTGTATTTCCCATTCTAAATCTTGATGTTGTACCAAAAAAATAATAAAACTAATTTTGTGGATACATGTGGCAAAAACTTTATTTAGGATAAACTTGGTAATAAATTACGACATGAATTATTTCAATTATATTAAAGTAAAATAATTGTTGATATTATTTATATTTGTTCATTTCTTAAATTGGTCAAAAAATATTTCAGGAATAATTTTTTGTGTTCAATTATCTAAATTTGAATTTGGCCGAGTTGATATTTTTTTTTTCCAAAGTAAAATGTCTCCTTTAATAGATACAAACCAATTATCTTAATTTAGGCGGCTCCGTTTGATAACTATCTGATTTTTTATTTTTTATTTTTAAAATTTAAGTCTATTTTTACTCAAATTTTCTACAATGTATTCACATTTCTTACAATATATCCATATTTCCTAAGAAATATGTGCATACAGACTAACTTTCAAAAACAAGTTTTTGGAAGCTACTTTTTTTTTTGTTTCCAAATTTTAATTTGATTTTTAGAAATATAGGTAAGATATAAATATTCAAGTAAGAAAAAACATATACTAAGATAGTTGTTGTAGACTTAAATTTAAAAAAATTAAAATAAAATACCAAATGATTACTAAACTGGCTTTAGATTTTTGTTTCTCTTTAGTTTATAAAAGCAAAAATATCATTGTCCAAAAGACTTGTCCAATTTAGAAACTCGACCTAATCTTCTATCATATCACATGGCGTGTCTAATATTATTAGATATTAGGATTGGAAACTCTAATCTTCAAAGTTTAACTAGAGTCGAGGGTTATAACTCAAATGATATAAAGACATAAGTTCGTCTATAATAGATATTCTTTTTTTTTTTTTTTTTTTTAAGCTTCTTTGATCGAATGTTTATACATTTAATCATCTCAACTTTTATTTTTTGTACTTTGTGCTTTTATTATTTAACAACATTCAAAGTAAATTTTTTAGTTACAAGGTTCATATAGGATATTGGTAGAGTTCTACTTTGGTTGACAAAAATTGTAGATATTTGATAAATGTTGCTTGTTTTCTATATTTTTAAAATACAAAATTAAACTTAGTTTGATAAACAACATTTTTTTTTCAAGTTTAATAAAACATTTAAAAAACTAAAAATATGCGTGGATATAAAATAAAAATTTAGAGTTTAAAAATAAATATTTTGCAGACAAAATTTAGAGCAATTAAAACAAATTAGAGAGTGAAGTAGCATCTTATATGATCAATTAATAAAAAAAGGGGAAAAGTTCAATACTATGCCAAAATAGAAAACTAATTGCAAATCTGTCCATATTAAAATTAATTAGCAAAAGTAATTTTTGTTTTTAATTAAAGAAATTCATTTTAATAGTAGAAGACGAAAATACCCTTCCCATTTGTTGAGCCAAAAAACTCATCACATGCCACGTCACCAGCTTCTTCTCCAACTTTCTTCGCCAAATTTTGAAGCAGACCCACCAAATTTTTGCCGGAACTCCATTTGCGCCGTTGTCAAGCTTTGATTCGCGTGTAAAATTGTGAATTCCGATCGACGGACCCACCTGCTCTTCGCGGCTTCGCTCGCGAGAAACCCATTCATGTTTTGATCTCCAAATTGTCGATCTAAGCTCAAAATCGGCTTCAATTCTTAAACCCGAACCATCTCATCGCCACCACCGCAGCTTCCTCCTCTATCGCTGCCTCTAGGGAGAATTCTAGAAGCGAATGTTGTATTAATGGTTAAATACCCTATTATTATCTTAAAATATTATTAGTGGATATTTATAAATACAATAATGTTATTTTAAAAACAGTATTGTCATTTACTATAAATTGCATCTTCTGTCTATAAAATGTTTTTTTTTTTGTGAAAGGATCATTATCTTTTGAAAAATAATATAATTTATTATATATTCAAAATGATTTGATTAAATACACACTCAATAAACTTTCATTTTCAAAAATAGTATAATTTATTATATGTTCAAAATGTTTTCATTAAATACATACTGCTGAATAAACTTTCATTTTCAAGAAACAATCATAACATATTTAAAATAATATATTTTATTTTCAAATTTTCTCTTTCTATCTTTTCTATTCACTTTTTTTTTTTCATTTCTTCAACTTTCCTCTCTTTTGCGTAGTTTCTTCTTCTTCATTCTTCATCTTCTTTTTTCTTTTTCTCTTCTCTCTTTACACTATTACTTACTTTCTCATATTTATTTTCTTTCCTTCTTCTTTCTCTCTTATTCTCTACATGTGGTATTAATAGTTAAATATCGTATTATTGTTTTAAAATAGTATTACTAGATGTTGATAAATACAGTATTAAGGTTAAATACCGTATTACTCTGAATTGCAAAACTCTCCAGCGCAAATCCTCCGTCAGTTTGACCGAATCCAGCTGTTAGAGATCGAGTTTCCAGTTGTAGTTCTGAAGGTTGAGAGATTCGGTGAGGTGTAATGGAGAGTAGAGTTTAGGGAGACGCTAAAGAGTTGTGTGATTTTGATTTTTCGAGAGATTAAGATTTTGGATGATGTTGTGGATTTGGATCTCATCGGAGGGATGAAATCGAAGGTGTTTTTGAAAATTAATGTGTGATTACGACGTCGGCGAGGCACCACGTGGCGGTGGATGTGGCGGAGAAGCATTTGGAGATGGAGTGTTTTGGTTCTGTAAGATAGGGGAGGGGAAGGTGCGGTGGTGTTGGAGAGAAGGGTTTGGAGGAGTGGAGGAAATCGAAAGAGTATAATAGAGATGACAGCGGCGGTGGAGGGCAGGGAGTGGCGGCCGACGAGAACTAGGGTTCCGAGCACAATAGTGAAGATGTGGGATTTGCAAGGGTCGGATGAAAAAATTGAACAAAAATGAATTTGGGGGAGAAGAAGATAGTAAGGGTAGAATAGGAATAAACAGAAATAATATTTAATTAGTAATAAATGAAAAAACAAATTTGTAATTGTTTTAACTTTTGCCCAAATTTGCAATTACTTCTCAAAAGGTGGTCATCTGACACAATTTCCCTAAAAAAAATTACGAGTTTGTATCTCTCATTCCAGTTATTGTTAAATTAAAAAAAATAGTTATGATTAAATTAAAATAATAAAACAAAAAACAATTCATATCAACTATGATCCCTAGTTAATTAACTATGTATTTTTTAGTACAAATTGGAGGAAGGGATCACAAATCCTACATTAAGAGTATTTTATATATTTAATTTGTCAACAATCACGAATGACACTAGATATATTGAAGTAATGATATTTTTTTAACATTTTTTGAAAAGTCAAAAGTACGTTTGAAATCTTTTTAAAGTTTAAAGATATTTTAAAATAAATTTTTAACATCCAAATTTAATGACATATTTAGAAGTACTAAAAAAATTGTTAGCTTTTTGGTCATCTCAAATTAATAAATGTTTTGATGATAACAAACTTGAAATTTATTTACTAACAAATTTAGTATTTTGAACTATCGATTATGTAGAACTTGAAATAACAATTCAAATACATTTTGAATTACTCAAATTGAAGTTGAAACGAAAAAGTTATAGCTTAAACAAGTTTGAATAATAAATCCGAACGTGATGACGTAGTAAAAATTGGTCAATCCAAGAGTAACGTGTAGCCTTGGATGTTTGACACGTGAGATTTATTGTGTTTTAAAAAGTTAAGTAAAAGGAAAGTAAAAATAATAATAATAATAAAGGAAAATAAAGGTATACATTATTATATTATTATTTGAGGATGTGTTTAATGGTAACTTTCTCAAAAGAGAAAGAAAGTTATATGTTGTTATATTACTTTTATGTGTTTATCTAAATGCAACTTTTTTAAGTTCTTAAAAAAACAACTTTTTTAATATTATATATACAATTGTCTCTAACGATAACTTTTAATATTATAATATTATTATACATTGTCTCTAACGGTAACTTTGAATATTATAATATTATTATAGATTGTATCTAACAGTAACTTTGATTATTTAATATTATTATGCATTGTGTCTGACGGTAACTTTGCACCTTTGTGTCTATTTAAGCTTCACCTTATTCTCTAAATGAAGATATTTCTCCATCCTAAAAAATAAAGAAGCATCCATTGTTGCTCTCTCTAGCTTTCAATTTCTTTATTTTCATCTTATTCTTGAGATAGAAATTATTGTATTGTGAGGATTGGCTTGGAAGAGTTAAATTTGTAAATTCACTCTTTGAGAGAGTTTGTTCATCTCAATCTTTAATTTCCAAATTATTGTAAGGGTTTCTCTTGATCCCGAAAAAAAGAGGTTGTAACGGTTTAATCTTGAGCCGTGGAAAAGATCGAATTTTGTTATTGCTCCTGCAAAATGAATGTTGTAACGGTTTGACTCTAAGACGTAAAAAGAGTTTTCATTGTTCTAGTGGAATACCCAAGAGGAGCTTGGGAAGTGGAGTAGCCGTGCCTAACCACTATGAATTCACGGTGTCAATTTCTATATCCCTATCTTATTTTATTTTTTCTATTCATCTATTATTGGCTAAATTAATTGTTCTAAAATATTTATTAACTTTTTATTTAGCTTTCATTCATAAAAAGTTTCGTAAAGTTTAAGAAACCTTATTCACCGCTCTAGGGTTGTCGTATTGATCCAACGAAAACGACATTATTAGAACTTTTTTTTTTCTAAAATTTAAGAGCTTTTGTTTTTACACAAATATGTAATTTTTGTAAAATCTAGATTCGGATAACAAAACAATAAACACAATTAAACAATCGTGCAAGTTTTTCGCTTCGAGATTGGAGAGACAATGCACACAAACTTTCTTTTCAGCACTTTTCTTTATTTCTCTAAGACTTTCTCTACAATTCTCTTGCTTTTTCTCTACGATTGTCTCTCACTTTTGCTCTACACATTTGTCTCTACAATTCACAATGAATGAACTCTCTATTTATAGCCTATTACAAACTTGGTCTCTAAGTTCTTACCAAAAAATGCTTCCCACTAATTCCTAAATTAAGGATCTACTAATTCCTTAATTAGCTTCTAAATTGATTACACATTTATTCCTTAATTGTCTACCCATTTATTTCCTCAATTAACAATTATTCCAAATACATTAAATTATATTTAAGTTTATTCCAACAAAACTCCTCCATAAACTCAAATGCTCATGCCATCTGCCATGCCCATCATCTTCTTGAATTTCTCGAACAATATTTTCAGCAATGACTTTAAAAATATCCGCACTTGATCCTTGCTCGCTTCAACGCCTTTCAATGCAAATAAACCGGCTCCTCCATGAACCGATTAACAATGCCAACACTTAATGTGAAATCCGTTCTCGCAACGAGAGAAAAAAATTCATCATAGTCAATTTCTAACTTCTGCTCGTATCCCTTTGCAACAGGTCGTGCTTTGTCCCGCTTTATCTTCTCTTGCTCATTCATCTTCTTCTTGAATTTCCACTTCACACCAATCGGCTGACTTGCATTCGGCAATTCTGTCAGCTTCCATGTATCATTGCGCTTTATCGCATTAATATCTTCATCAATTGCGGTTTTCCACTTCTTGTCTCACACTGCTTCCTCAAAGTTAATATCTTCTGCATCTACTAAAAGATAAACAGGATGTACCTCATTTTCAGCATCATACAATTCTTTCAAACTCTGCATTTTAGGTTGTTGAGGTTCCTCTTCTTTTTCAATTGTTTCAGACTCTCTTGGCATACTCGTTGATGCAACAATTGGTAATTCTCCAACTTCAATGCTGACTTCCATCGAATTGTTCCTGTCCCATTCGCTTTCTTCATTTACTCGCAAACACTTTTCTCGTACGCTTGTCAAATTCAATTTATGCATGCGATTTCTTCCCATCTCTATTAGAGCTATTAAACACACTTTCTTATCCCTCAAATGCAACAACCGGTCTTCCAAAAACACAGAATAACCCTTCTCTGTGAGTTGCCCCAAACTCAAAATATTTGTTTTGAGATCACATAATAAACATCCTTGATTGACCATGTCAAGCCATCCTTCTACATAAAAGAAATCGTACCTTTGCCTTTTACCTTTACTTTTGATGCATTGCCAAAAGAAACATGACCATCTTCAATTTTTCGCATCTCTTTGAACAGATGCTTGTGTCCGCACATATGGTTGCTTGCCCCTGAGTCGAGATACCACACAGTTTCATCGTTGTCGCTTCATTCTTTATGTGCTATCAAAAGTATACCGTCATTCGCATTGTTTTCTACTCCTAAGTTGCTTGTTTCTTCAGCCATTTTATCAGCACAACAATCTCTCGCAAAATGCCAATTTTCACCGCAATTGTAGCATTTGTCAGAATAGCAATCACTCGCATAGTGGCCATACTTGTGACATTTGTAGCATTCAATATTTGATTGATTCGATCTACAACCTCTTCCTGGACTGCGCCCTCTTCCGCGCCAATTCGCTTGACTCGTATGTTCCTTCTCCGCATCATAACTGTCATTCTGACTACTGCGACCATATCCACGACTTCCACGTCTGCAACCTCTACTCTGAATTTGTTTAGAATAGAGTACCTTTTCATCTTCGATCGACATTTTGGTTTGAAGCGCTTGTTCTAGGGTTTCCTCTTTTTTTTGTGTTGCTCGTGTGCCTCAAGAGAACCAGCAAGCTTGTCAACAGTGAGCGTTGTAAGGTCTTTTGACTCCTCTATTGCCCACACCACATTCTCAAAATTATCCGTCAACGGTCTCAAAATCTTTTCAACAATTCGCGCATCCAGCTTTTTGTCATTGCGATTGATTTGATTCACCACCGTCTGTACACGCGTGATGTAGTCAAATACGCTTTCTGACTCCTCCATTTTAATGTTTTTTTTATCTCACCGCGAAGAGTCTGGAGACGCACTTGTTTCACTCGGTCGGTTCCTTTGAACACCTTCTCTAAAGTGTCTAACGCTTCTTTTGAAGTAGTTGCACTCGCAATCTTCTCAAATCCCGATTCATCCACTGCTCGGAATAGTATATACAATGTCGTTTTATCCTTCGATCGCGTCTCTTTCAACGCTTTGGTTTGAGCCACAGTATAACCCATGGTGTTCTCTGGTTCTATGAAACCTTCTTCAACCACTTCCCATGCATCATGAGATCCAGGTAGCGCTTTCATCTGAATGCTCCAATTCTTGTAATTTGCCTTCGTCAATCGTGGCAGCGATAATTGACCCGTTACGTTCGCCATCGGCTCTGATACCAATTTGTAAAATCTAGATGCCGCCCTGATACCAATTTGTAAGATCTAGATTCGAAAAACAAAAACAATAAACACAATTAAACAATCGCGCAAGCTTTTCACTTCGGGATTGGAGAGACAATGCACACGAACTTTCTTTTCAACACTTTTCTTTATTTCTCTAAGACTCTCTCTACAATTCTCTTGCTTTTTTCTCTACGATTGTCTCTCACTTTTGCTTTACATTTGTCTCTACAATTCACAATGAAAGAACTCTCTATTTATAGCATATTACAAACTTGGTCTCCAAGTTCTTACAAAAAAATGCTTCCCACTAATTCCTTAAATTGCTCCTAAATTGATTACACATTTATTCCTTAATTGTCTACCCACTTGTTTCCTCAATTAACTATTATTCCAAATACATTAAATTATATTTAAGTTTATTCCAACAATTTTAACAATTTACTATACAAATTGATAGAGGTGCAACAAAAAACCGGACCGAATCAATCCAATCCAATGGATCATATCATTTTTCTAACACAAAGTTGGACATATCGGTTTGTAATTTGAAAAAACCACAAATATTGGATCGATTTCGATTTTCATTTTAAAAAACCAATAAAACTTAACCAAACCGAAATATGTATTGTCAATAAGTCATATAAAGTCATATTTCTTCTATTATTTATAAGATTTCCTAAAGTCTTGAAGATCAATCTCTTTATAGTGAATGTTTTTTATCCTTTACATGTCAATATATTTTCCAAGTTACTTTCTCAAGCTTTTTTTTTCATGTTACTTGACACTATCTATTTGAAACTAATTTTACGAAAGAAAATCAAATGCAATGACCAAATTTGTTAATATTCAGATCATTCTCATTCATTGACGAAGTGAACGAATGAACCACCGAAAACAAATCACTTTCATATTGGGACACAAGATTTTTAAAGAATTGACAAAAAAAAAAAGACAATAAAATATGAGAAACTCATTGATTTATCTTTACCTTCCAAAGTATTTATTTTTTTATGAGAGCTTCTTGAACTTCAAAGCACTATAAAGTAATATAGATAGTGTCTAAAATTGCATGTGCATGTACATGAACAAATAAATCACCTCAATTTTAGCTTTATTGAACACTAAAAATCCAAAAACATAATTTCCAAATCTAACATAGAAATACTCGATCACACCATATAAATCCACTAAAAAGTTATACAAGTTCAAGAGCACCTTAATGATTTTAATTTTACTCTTATTTCAAGTAATAAAACATTCTTAAATAATTTTTAATAAGTTCAAAAATAATTTCGACCTTTAAAAAAATTGTTGTTTATGAGCAATTCTTTTTTTTTTTTTTTTTTTTTTAAATTTTAAATTTTTTATAATAAGAAATATTGTTTTTGATATATGAAAAAAAATTAGATATTTGATCGAATTCAAAATCAAAGCGAACTAATATTTCTATACTTTATTAAATATTATATCACATTCATTTTTTTGAAAATGAAAGATAACCATTTGGTCGTAGGTCCGGTACAAAATCCAACCATAATCACTCCTACAAATTCAACTCAGAGTGCCCATTCTCCTTAGCTGTGAATTATAATTTATTAATATAGCCACTTCACCATCTTCATTGCGATTTTTCCGCCAGTCGGAAAAACTTTTCCCGTCCAATTCCCCTTTTCTCTCTCTTCATTTCTGTGCCAAACCACCATTTCCCGATCGGAAAGTGGTGATTCGTGTTCCCCTTCTCCGTCAAATTTGCTTCCAATGGAGCATTCGTAGCCTCTTTCTTCTCCGGCGGAGGCCGATTCGGCCACCATGTCTCGCCAACTTCCCAACAAGTCCAAGACGCTCGATAACAAATATGTGTGTGCCTTCCTTTTTCTCACAATTCCTTTCTTCTTTGTTTTCCCTTTTTTTAATTTTTTTTTGTTTCGTTGCTTGGAATTTCTTAAGAGAATCATTCTTTCACTTCGTAATGTAGCTTTGAATTTAATTCGTTGTTGGTTTGTTGCCATTGGAGATGATCACCTTCAAGAAATAATGAAGTACTTGGAACCGAGAATGATTCTGATTTTTTGTAATTTGTTTTAGGGTTCAATGAGCGAGAACTTTGTGATGATACACCTTGTTCACTCTGTTTCTTGTCATAGCTGCAAGCTTCGTTAGTTCAAATTTAACATTTGATTGTAGTTATTTAGGCTCGGTTTGATAACTATTTGTTTTTTATTTTTTATTTTTAAAATTTAAGTTTATTTTTACTTAAATTTGCTACCATCCGCTTCATCTTTCCTACAATGTATTCATTTTTCCTTAAGAAAGTACGTAAGTAATAAGCAAATTACTTTTTTTGTTTTCAAATTTTAGTTGGGTTTCTAAAAATATAGGTAAGAAGTAGAATCGTAGATATCCAAGTAAGAAAAAAGATATGCAAAGGTAGTTGTTGCAGGCTTAAATTTCAAAAACCAAAAGCTAAAAACAAAATGGTTATCAAACGGCTTTATTTTTATTGTTTCTCTCTATTTACCAGAATATATAATCGAGGGTTGGAGTTAGATTGACTTTGTTCATGGTTAGAAGTTTAATGTGAATTCTTGGTGCAGATGCTGGGAGATGAGATCGGGAAAGGAGCATATGGGCGAGTCTACAAAGGTCTGGATTTGGAGAATGGGGACTTTGTTGCTATTAAACAAGTTTCCTTGGAGAATATTGCTCAAGAGGACCTCAATATTATCATGGTTCGTTCATGTTTCTTTGATCAAGGCTTATTATCTTGCTGGATAAAAAATCTTAAGCTGGTTAAACGTTGAAAACTTAAGTGAAACTGTCAAAGTTGAGTGTTACTTTTGTTCTCATTTCTTTGAGGATTCATCTGTTTAATTGAAGATCATATATCAAGAAACATATCTTTTCTTCCGGGGATGAAAAAAACTAATGCTCAACGATACAAACTCCGAAGAGTAAAAATAAAAGCAGAAAAATAAAACAGAGTGACAAGAATACAAAAAACAACCTATGATGAGGATAGAAAAGCTTCCCATTCCCAGAAATATCCTGCAATGAGAACTCCTCGAAAGGCTTAGAGAGGGAACACCAAGAAGTTGGTTTTAAGCAAGCCGAATCGAATCTTTCCAACCATGATATCTGAGAAGAATGAAAGATTCTCTGACCATAATTCTGAAAGAATTGCCTTGACTGCATTCAACCAAAGAAAAGTGTCCTTTTTCTTTGCTATCAGACTCATAAGAAGCTGAAATACATTCTTCTTCCCACTTTTTTTATTGAAAATCCTTTTGATTTTGAAGATATCAAAAAGTTTTTTTTTTGTTTTTTTGTTAGGAAACGAAAACATCTTCATTGATAAAATGTAAGTGTCACAGAAGAGAGAGCCAGGTTTCGAGCAATTTTTACAATTAGATAACATGGAAGATAATACAAATTTGTAGCTCTTGAGAAGTTGAATATCCAAGGGATTATCTAGGAATTAGCTACATATTTGAGATAAAACTTGTATGCCGAAGAATCTCCGTCGGATCTGGCCAGAGGGAAGGGGGAAGGGCAAAACTTATCCCTTATCGGTGCCAGTGTATGAAGAAGACCTACGACCCATTGCCAATTAGATCAACGATAGAATGACACATGTCATCAAAGCTTTAGAAAGAGCACTGCTGTTCATTTTTTTAGTCGAGAGAAGGATTGCTTGAGAATAAAGTCGTTGGGAATATGTGCATCATGATAGTAAAACTCTCATCGATTTCCCGCACCCAAGCAAAACTTGTGTTTGACACTCGGTCTACATCGATGTCAAGGAGCAGTTGTCATGTAACATACACACAGACAATACATGTTGCCATCATTCGATCGAGGGAAGTTGTTGCTTCTTGCACGATTTTCACCACACACCATATGTGTTCAATGACCATGAATATTAGAATTCTATGAGGTTGAGAGGGATCATATTGACGTTTGGTCCCTTGTCAAGTTTAATGTTTCAGATCCTATTGACATTTGGTCCCTTGTGAAGTTTAATATTTTTCTTTGGAAACGTGACGATTTCTTTTTGTAATTATTTGTTAGGTCATGTTTGGATAGATTGGAAACCCTTCCTATAGGGTGGTGTTCCTTTAATGGGCTTGAGTTTTTTGTATGTCCTTATATTTATTTGTTTTTTATGATATTATATAAAAAAAACTTCTTATACATGCTCTTTCTGCTGGATGGTTCATTATGTGTAAGGAGGACCCGAGGCACAAGGCCACTTATTCATCACCGGCCCCCTTTTCTACCCTTTTTGACCGAGGATGCCTCATTTTCATTATGTATAAATCTCCCCTTTCTCGAAACACACACTCTCTCAAGCTCTAAAGGAAAACCTTAAAAGTTCGCTTTTCTTTCTACTCTTCAACGGGCATCTTCCAAGATTTGTGGAAAATATCGAAGGATTTCTTCGAGTCTTCGACATGCAAGCTTCGCCAACTCCCTCCCCGTGGTTTCTTCCTCTCTTGAGAGATCTTTAGGTTTTATTTGCACATAAGCAGTATTTATGGTTTAGTCGTTGTATTTGCCCATAGATCGGCCTTTGTTTTAATGGTTTATTCTCTCCCCAGTCTCTTGTTTTTGATAGGCAAATTGTAACACTTTCAACAACTGTAGATTTATGTAATCAAATTTATTTGATTTTATTTTTTGTTCCAATTATAGTTTTTTTTTTCCTTGTTAAAATAGATTCTATCTTAGGATACATTTTTTCCTCTTTTGTTCCATTCTATTATATTATATATACTCCTGTATTATTGAGTTAAAGGAATAAGAAAAAAAAACCTTTTTCCTCAAATATCTACAACAACCAATGAATTTATTTTGTTTCCTATGAAGATATTTGTAACAATTTCAAATCAATGAATTTATTTTGTTTCCTATTAAAAAATATCTTCAATATGTGTCAGTACGTTTGACATTTTTATGATATTCCATGTCATTTTGAAACAAATATTTCCATCTCGTAACTGGTGTTGTATCCTTTGATTTATGAATTTTTTATTCTATAAACTAATTGCTCCAGGTTGTACTGTAATAGATATGATTATTTTTCATGCTTAGAAATCAACCTAAGTCTAGACATGTTAGTACTTAGTCGTTAATGGAAACTCATTACTTTGTGGCTCAAGTATCATCAGTTTTTATTATTTTTAACAAGAAATAAAACTTTTGATTGAATAAATGAAAAAAAGACTAATGCTAAAGAGATATAAACTCCACGAGGGAGTGAAAAAAACGGAGAAATAAACAAGAACGTAAGCATGCCCCAAAAATTGAACTAAGAAACTTAATAGAACAACTAAGCTAGATCTTAACGCTTGAACCAATCTTGAAGCTTTCCACTAAAGCAAAACATGACAGACAGTTCTCTGAAATAGAAATATAGCGAAAAAAGGCACCAAAGACAAACTTTATGTAAATTTGGTACTTGTATTATTTTTTTTTGGGCCATTTTTCCTGATCATATTCAAGTGTTCTCACTGGATATTTTTTCCTTCTCTGCCACTCAATTGTTGGTGGGATGTAATGATGACTTTCAGCTAGAGATTGACTTACTGAAGGTACCTTTCTCTCCATCAGATTTCCATTTCCATTTATTGCGTTCATTTTGCTTAAATTAAAATAAATTTTGTTTTTATTTTTATCGATGCTTTCCACATTTGTTTTTTCCTTTTCCACCCGGTCTTCTTTTGCTCTAAGGCTATTTGTGTTTGTGCCGTAGTTGGACTGTTCAATGGGTTTACTTGATTTTGTGGCACTGAAGTTATCTTTTGTTTTTTTCCCTTTCATGTTTGTGTCTTTTTCTATCTTAAGACTGTTTCACTTTTGTAGAATTTGAACCACAAAAACATTGTGAAGTATCTTGGATCTCTGAAAACGAAGACTCATCTTCACATAATACTCGAGTGAGCAAATTTGAAAATTTTCTTTTATTTGATCTAGGACAAGGCTTTAATTGGGTATTTCACTTAAGTTTAGCTCTTTTTTTTGGAGGGGCTTTACAGGTATGTGGAGAACGGATCACTTGCCAACATTATCAAGCCAAATAAATTTGGACCTTTTCCAGAATCATTGGTTGCTGTTTATATTTCTCAGGTTTTGAAGTTTCCTGTCGTTGGTCTTTATTTTGAACATTTCAGGGGCATGAGTTATAAGTGTTATACTATCATAAACAGGTTTTGGAAGGCTTGGTTTATCTACATGAGCAGGGTGTTATTCATCGGGATATAAAGGGTGCGAACATACTGACAACCAAGGAGGCAAGTTTATCCTTACACTTAAGTCCTTTATTTTAAAGGTTTGGCCTTTTCATTTTTTTATTAAAGAATTGCCTTCTCATTTCTTTTGTGTGTACAAATGCTATAATTTTTTTTAAAAAAACCCCTGTGAAGATAAATTGCAACCATTGCTTTAAATAGAGTTAAGTTGAATATTTAGTCTAGGAGACATTAGGACTGGTAGTTTAACGTTGGTTCTGCATTCTACATTATTTCCACATGGTTGAAATACATCTAAGTGTCAATGAAACAATTGAAGGTAGTGGGGATGTGATAAAATCTATTTCTATCACAAGGTCCCCTCAATCAATTGAATCAATTCAATATCAATGTACTTAGTTGTATTCATAATAGGGGTAAGTTACACTTAACTAACTTCTAACTATTGAACTGTATCACTACTCGGCTCCCAAAAAAACCTCTTGTCCTCAAGATGTTTACAAACTAACTGGAGTTGACAGCAGCAGTCCATGGCCGGAGGCGATGGTGGGAGGTGGTGGCAGCTGCTAGATGACCTATTAGTGATGAGTTTCTGTTGCTTGATGATTAATTGGTGTGCTGTATCACTAAATAAAGTGCCAATTAACCCAATTTTTTTTTTGAAACAAGAAACAACATTTTCATTAAGTAAATGAAAAGAAACAAAGCTTTAGATACAACTCCCGAGAGAGGAATAAATAGGAAAAACCTCTAAAGGAGGAAAGAAAGCAGCAAAATACAATGAAATACAAAGTGACAAAAAACGAAGCAGAAAAACTAATACAAGGAAAGGATTAAATAAAAACCAAAACAACAAAATGGCACATAAAAAATAATTAGGCATGGAGGAGAACAAAGAACTTCAAGCAGGTAACAATTATCTTCAAGAACAAGCCTCAAATTGCAACTAACAGGCAGGCCACACAACAATGACTTGTGATAGCAAAAACTGATATCCAAATATTGCGCTACGGACGAACTGAGCATCAAAAGGCATATCCTTAAACTAAATAACACAAACAAATGATCAAGCCACAACCTTCAAACAACAGGATTAAGGCAAACTAGAACATGTGACATCCAAAAATTGATGACAAATGAGAATCTGCAGGAGAAACAACCAAACAAAAGAGCTCTAAAACAGATGCTACTAACTCGGAGTAGAAAAAAACTCAAAAATCTTGAATCTGAATACCACATACAAAAGATCAAGCCAAACGAAACAAGGTAAGCAAGATAACTTTTGAGTGATAGCGAACTGATGCCTCATCTAACCAGAAGAACCTCTACATTCCTTTAATTGGAGGCCACAAATATTGACAATACTAGCGAATTTGTCGGGAACTTCAACTAACTAGCACACTATTGGTTCATAGAAGGAAGCTCGGGAGGAGTAATCGCTATATCAGCTAAATTAGAAGGAGAAACGAACTCCTCCAGAGGTAGAGATCTAACTTCATCAAAAAAGTTAACTGTAGAATCAATGCTACTAATGCTTCCATCTTCTTCTGAGTTTGAATCAGGGTGAGGAGGGACTGGGGCATGAGTGACTACCCCATGGATCATAGAGCTATAGGAGCTTGATGAGGGAATATTAGGCTTGTAAACAACGGAATGGAAGGAGAGATTAAAAAGAGGATGAATAGTGGAGGGGCATGAGGAGGGATTGGTTAAAAGAGTGGGGTTGTGAGTTTCAATACAGTCAGGGTTCAATATTTGATTTCTTTCCAGCAGGGAAGACAACTTAACCCTTCTGGAGTAGTGGAGAGGAAAAGGAGAAATGAGGGAAGATGGGGATTTTTGGTCTTTGGTGGGGGTAGGAGGAGGAGGAGGAGAGAGATGATCTGAAGGAAGGATATGAGAAGGGAAATTGAGAGAGGGAGGAGGAGGTGGGGGCCAGGGGGAGGGAGGGTAAGGATCTGACAAAGGAGAAAGTGAGGTTGAGATAAGAATGTCAGAAGAGGGATGGTCTAGAACAATAGGAGAATTAATATCAATGGAAGGGAAATACTAAGGTATAGGAAAAGGAGAAGAGAAATGGATGAGAGGAGGAAGGGTGTCTAAGGGAGAAAGAGGGGTGAGTGGAAAGTTAGTAGAAGAAAGGTTTGGGGAAAAGAGAGATATAGGGAAAGGGTTTTTGGAGAAGGAAAAGGGGGGCTTAAGAGGTTCGACAAAGTTGAAATCAAAGCCTCGTAGGATAGGGTCGACACCTTCATCAATCATGACTTGATTAAGCCTCGAAAGATCAATGGGATTGGAAAAATCTTTCATAAACAAGTTTTCTTTTAATGAGAAAGGAGGATCCAAGGCAATAATATCTCCAAAATGTAAAAACACACTTCCTTTTAAGATGTGATTAATTTCAATAGTAGCAGGCATCAATCCACAAAGATTTCTCTTCACTTTTATACGAGCGTGAGAAACATTAATCAAGTTGAGGGTGTCAGAGCTAATCTCTTCTAGCCCCCAAAATAGCTACCAATAGCTTCAAAAGAGTCTCGAATCCAAAATTCCAAAGGCAAGTTCGAGATAGAGATCCAACCTCCATAACCTTTAATAAAATGAGGACGACTGCGAAGAGATGTATTCCACCTTTCTATAATAAGGTGATGAGTACCGTATGCTGCCCACTTTCCAGGGGAGGAAATGAAACTAGAAAGATCATTTTCAGGAAGGGAAATGAGACCCTTATCTGCATGAAGGCCATTGATAATCACATTTGTTTTGAATATCTTCGAGAAGGATTCAACAATTTCGGTCTAGTCATCATGAGCAAATAATTTGGAGACAACCCATAAGTTATTGAAGTCGAGCTTCAAAACATTTGAATTTCTTTTAACTCAATAAGAAACTTTGAATTGATCCTTTAAAGGCTTATCAACAATGAACTTGTCATTATCAGCACTGTTAGCAGTAGTGGCACCAATAGAGACATCTGAATTCGAAGTAGGTTTAAGAGCATTCTTTGGAGCATGTAAAAGCATAGCATAGATGTTAATCTGTTCCTAAAAAGCTAGAAGTCTTTTATTATCATCACCAAAAGGCATGTGAATGAAATATTGACCCCTCCTTTTTTAGGACAAACAACCAAACGACAGAACACACCATTTGAATAATGAAACTTGCTTAATCTTAGTGACCCAAAAGAGTCAGAGAAGTTAACAAGGAAGAACTTCTTGGAAGGGAGCTTTAGGAGTTGAGCAATGGATTTCCCCATCCAATTGAATAGTGGAATGGAAAGAGGGATGGATTTGGCGAACAAAGAATCTTCAATCCAATAAAGACAATCTTCTCGTCGAGTACAAAAAGGTTCTCCGTGAATAGAGCTTCTAACAATTTCCATTAGAAGGGAAATTAAAAGACAAAGGGAAATGAAAAAGAAAAAATACAGAGAAAATAACATGACAGGGGACACCAGAAGGCAGAGGACATCGGAGACGAAGGGTCACTGCAATAGAGGGAAAAAAAGAGGCGAGGGGAACCAGGGGATGGAGAGACACGAGGGATTTTTCTTAAGGCTGAACGCTTTGAGAGATTCGACGAAGAAAGAAGACAAAACAAATAGAAGAAAGCACATGAGACAGAGAGCTAAGAATGGTTCAAGGAAGATGAATGGGAGCCATCAGACAGCGATGGTGAGGACAGAGACGAAAGAAAGGGACGAAAACTCGGATCTCCATCAAATCTGGAACAGAGCCATAGCGACGGAGGGTCGCAGATGGGCAGAGTTGCGCCAGAGACGAATGGTCACCAGCGCAAAGCGAGGACGCGGGACTCAGAGGCCCGGGGAGACGTCAAAAATGGGCAAAGGCGCGCCGGAGACGAATGGTCACCGGCCCAAAGCAGGGACGCGAGACTCGGAGGCATGGGGAGACATGTTAAATATGTCTTCCTCAATTAGAAGATCGTGATGCCAATTAACCCAATTAAAATCCACTTAAAATGATCCAAGTGGACCCAAACTCCCAATTCAATAATTGGCCCTAGATTTTTCAAATTGGGTTGTATTGAACTAAAATTGGGTCCATTTATGTGAGTGCACAGTTTTGGTCCATCTGGACCAATTCATATTCAACGATAGAAGTCCAGATCCACGAGGCCCATTTAGAAGGAAAATAGACTTGAACCAATTTAATGAATCGACCCAACCTTGAACCGTTGAACTGGGCCCATGCTTGTACAAAATTAAAAAACTCAAATTTCTCCAAGAATCCCACAAATAGGTCTAAAATATCTAAGTAATTGAGTGATCTCACAAAGGAACGGGAAGACGATCTCTTTCTTTCGCAATTGTTCATCAACTTCTCTTTAGAGCTCGCCTTGGGATATTCGAATCGCCCATTTCTCCAGCGATCGACGGCCGTGGATTTCACAAACGGCAGTGGTAGCCATCGGCGGGCATGGCTCGTGGTGGTACTGTTTGAATTTTCGCATCTGACAACCCAGGTAGGTGACGTAACCCTTGACCGGCAATGATGACGATCGACGACCAGTTTCCTTTCCGGCCAAGGGGGCTTAAATCTTGGTCTCAGTATTTTGAACAATATGTTACATGGTCGTTTTTTGATTTTTTCCTTTAGTTGCTTTAACTTTTGCTTTCTTTTCTGTTTTCTACTTCTTCCCTACTGATATTTTCTCTTCTTTTTTTTTTTCCTTCAGATGCTTTTCATGAATTTCAAAGAATTGCTCAAACTCACTTCTAGCCTTTTTCTGTCCAGTCCATGGTTCATTTTGTCCCATTTTTTTACCCAACAGAATATCGCACAACATCATACAAACCTTGAACAACCCTAACTTTTTTTTTTCTCTTTTCTCTTGGATTTCATCAATGTTGTTTCTTGATCTTCATCTCCCTCAAACTCTTTCACAGTTCTACATTCGTTGATGCTTGCTGTGGTTGTATTTTTTTCCATGGAATCCTCTTCTTTTTCGATAATTGCATGATGTTCTACTTTTTTGCTGATTTCAAACTGTTGAAATTCAGGTTTGGTTATGATTTTCAGCCCTTGATCATTCTTTTCCAATAAGATGAATTCTTGGCTTGATTCATTTTCCTCCTCTCTTTCTCTGGCTAAATCTTTCTTCAATTCTTTCAACTCTTCCTCTAATACTTTTTCTCTTTTGATTTCAGCCAAGTGCTCTTCCCATTCCATTCTCATTCTTGCCCACTTCTCTTGGCGAGTTTTGAATAAAGAATCCATTGATTTTACAACATCATCTACCACTTTTCTTGCTATCGCTTCAAAAACACCCTCATTACGCATTTGGTTGATAATCCCATTGGTATCCATAGATCTAATGCTCTGATACCAAATGATAGAATCTAGTTCTATCACAAGGTCCCCTCAATCAATTGAATCTATTCAATATCAATGTACTTAGTTGTATTCATTATAAGGGTAGGTTACACTTATATAGCCCTTTAAGAGCTAACCAACTAACCACCTTAACTAATTTCTAACTAATGAACCGTATCAGGATGTGATGGGGGAATGGAAGCATGCCCCATTAAATCGAAGATAACCGTTATAGATTGACTAAATCCATCCCATTATAGTCAGTTGAGACACTATTTATATAGTGTTGGAAGATTTTTTCGTTTAACAAGAAATGAAATTACCAACATGAGCATAACTCAATTGACATGAAGTATGTGCTTGTGATCAAGAGGTCATGAGTTCAAATCCTCATAATGTTGTGTTTGGATTAAAAACAAAATTGAACTTTTTATTGAAGAAACAAAAAGACTCAATGTGAGAGTACTAGTGAGGGGCATGTTAGGAATATTAGTATACTATTGGTTAGGGCATAGTAGTAATTAGTTAATGGGGTCTTGGTTATAAATAAGGGAGTTAGGGTTTCTTTGAATGAGGAATGATTTGTTATTGTCTCAGTGGGAGTTTGGAAGAGACGTAGCCTTCTCGAAAAGCTGGCTTTCGATAAAGAAACACGACTTTTCAATGGTTTTTGAAAAGTGATAAAAGCTAGAAACCCCTTGTGTTAAAATTTGTTGACATTATTTATTGTTTAACTCAAAACTAAAAAACGTTGAAGGAGTCTAAAACTCCATTCTTTAGTTTCCAAAGAACTCAAACCTAACTTAAATTTGTTAACTACTAAATACACCACTTCCCCAAGGATCAATTAAAATTCACGATGGTTATGTTCTGTGTCTTGTCCCATGTTTGGATCTGTGTTTCTTTGTTTTTTTTATGGGGTTCTATTAAATCTGGAAGGTTAATTGCTTATATACAGGGTCTTGTGAAACTTGCTGATTTTGGTGTTGCGACAAAATTAACAGAGGCTGATGTTAATACTCATTCAGTTGTTGGAACTCCTTATTGGATGGCTCCTGAGGTATGAATTAATTTTTACATGGTGAAATTTCACTTTCATTCTTGTGTATAAAGTTTTTAGGTGTTTTTACACTTTCATTTTTATGTATAAAGTATTGAAGTTTAGATTTTTTTACACGGCTCGAAAATTTTGGAATTTCATTTGAATAGCCAACACAAAATGACAATTGACAAGTTCCTAAACAGCTTGAATCCTTACCTTGGTGGACTAAGCATGGAATAGTTCATTTCAAGTTTTTACTTTGAAAAACTTTTGATGTAATTTTCGCTACAGGTAATTGAAATGTCAGGAGTTTGTGCTGCTTCCGACATATGGAGTGTTGGATGTACCGTGATTGAACTGCTTACCTGCTTACCTCCATATTATGATCTACAACCTATGCCCGCACTTTTTCGCATTGTACAGGTCTAATGACTTCTTTTTCTTGCCACTTTAGGACTATATTCATGTTGTGTACTTTGACTTTTCTTAGAGTAGGAATGTTAACTGTTAAGATTCTTCATTTCATACCATCTTAGCCGTTTCTTTAAGTGTGCGCCATATCTCGTTAATTATTTCTTTAATCAAAATCTTCTTGGTTACATATATTTTATAGGTTCAAGTTTTCATACCATCTTAGTTGTTGTGGTTGAGATTAACTCTAAATATATCTAAGACCAAGACTTCCCTCATCGGCATTAGCGGTTATTTTTAGAGATTATTTTTTCTTATTTCAGAATGGACCCAATAATGGGTAAATATAATACAAGAGATACTCAAGCTAAGGAAAGATAAAATAGTAATATTGTAATCTAAATACAATTACAGCCTACTGTGAATAAGCAACAACTGACTAGGACTTTTTTATTTGATGTTTATTGAAACGACTTCATTAACTCTCAATGTGCGACACAATTGAGAAAGGTTCTTGTAAGAATCTTTGTGTTCTAGCTTTCTTGTCTATTTTTTTTCTTCATACTTATGATTATTTCTTCTTGCTGTTGACTTGTTTGTTACTTTTCAGTTATCAATGAAAATTTTGTTTGATGTTTAAAAGAAAACTAGCTCTAGTTGGGGAATTGTTTGCAAGTGAGAAGCCCATGTCTATTTTTTGTTCATGATGTAAACGTTTATTTATTATTTATTTGGACATTGACCTTGCTGATAAGTATTTTCCTTCTTTTTCATTGTACCATTTACCAATCTACAGGACAAGCATCCTCCAATTCCGGATAGCCTTTCACCAGATATTACTGATTTCTTACGCCAGTGCTTTAAGAAGGTTTGCTAAAATTTCTGTAGTTGAATGAATTAAATTAACATGTTTGAACCTCTGCTCTCCGGTGATTAGTATTTTCTCTGCCCTTCAAACAATGAAATAAGGGTTTTTTTTTTTTCATAGATCTTTTAAAATGTTATTTGTGGCTTTAGGAAATTCCATTAGGTGTGTGCGAAGGCTAAAAATAGGATATTGCACGTCTTTTTTTTGAACAAGAGAAGTTGCTTTTCGTTGATGTCTATGAAAAGAGACTGATTCTCAAAGGAATCAAGCTCCACAAGGAAGCGAAAGAAAGCAACAAAGAAACAAAAAAAATATAAAGAAACAACATTAAGCTGGAAAAAGAAAAGCACTCCAATTTCTAAAAAATTCCTGGATTAAATTGCCTTTAAACTGATTACTTAGTGAACATCAAGAGGAAGCCAGAAGCTTTGCTGATTGAAGACGATTGGGCTGGGAAGAGAGCTTGTTCTAAAAATATGCTGATTTCCTGAAAACCGAACTTCTTGAAAGTAAACTTTTGATGATGTTAACCCAAAGGAGTGAGTTGTGGGAACCAAATGCAGCCCAATGAAAACTGCAAGCACATTACCTCTAAACTAATTCTTGAAGACCCAGTGGAGCTTGGAAATTGAAAAAATCTTGAACCAACAAACTTAATTTTTTATTTAACAAAAATTAGAGAAAGGCAGAGAACAAGTGATTTAAACTTCCCTTCCAGCTTGGCAGAGAACACATATGGATGGTTGAAGAAAGTGAGTGGGTCACTTCATTTTGCAAAACTTTTGATGTTTTAAGACTACCATTGAGCATGGTCCAATTAAGGATATTAATCCTTTTTGGATTTTTAGACTTCCAGACAACATTAAAAATCCATTTCTATGATGGCGTCGAAGCACCCAAGAGTCTTGTGAAGGATTTGACTAAAAAAACCCTAGTTGGCTCTAAGGACTAACTGCAAAAATCTGGAAAAGCATTAGTTTTCAAAGAGGCCAACAAGCATAACATATATTCAAACATAGTAAACTCTTTATCCTTCACATTTTATCAAAAAATGATCCACAAAGTTTAGGTCTCTTAACTTCCAACGTCTGTCTATGGGTATGACAAATGGTCTTTGCTATTATACATGAAGCTCTTCATTTTGAGGGCATAAAATATGCATTGCTCTTTTAATATGTGCACTTTAGGTTCTTTCATATTTAAGAAAGACTTATTACAAATATGGAAATGAATATTCAAGTTTAATCAATCCTTTCTATGTAATACGAAAGGGCTTCCCCCTTTTCCCGTCGATGACCTATCTTCTCTGTTTAACTGTCGTCTCCGTTGTTGGTTAGTGATTTCTTCCCCCGTCTTCTTCGTGTCTTTCTTCCTTCTCTGTCTCCGATGACATCTTTTCTTCAATTGTCGTGGTCGATTAGTGTTTTTTCCCCTTCTTTTTCGTGTCTTTCTTCCTTTTTCGTCTTCTTGCATCTTTTTTTAGTCGTCGTCGTGTCTCTCTCCCCCATTCTTCCTTTCGAGTCTTATCTCTTAGTCCTGGGTTTCGTTCGTGCCTAGCCTAGTTGTCTCTGTTTTGAGTCGACCATTTTGAATCTTCGCTCTATGTCTCTCTTGTCGTTTCATGTCTTTCTCTCTTATTCTTCCTTTTGAGTCGGCCATTAACATGATTGCAGGTTATAATAGATGGAGAACTTCACTATTCATCAAAGATTAGAATGATCAGAATTTCTTATTTCATTTTCTCAAATGGACCCTCATTTCTAGTTTCATAGATAAGGTAGGTCCTATCAAGTATCTCCGATCAGAGGAAGCATATTTATGAATTTTGGTGGCACTGTCTTCTTGGAATCTCCCCAGTTTGCAACATGCATCTCTTTATAGATGCTTTAAAACATCCTCTGGATTTTGCTATGATGAAAGAGGTGATGGTTGATTTTGGCATGGATCTGAATGGTCAAATTGCCTTCAAAATGCAATCGTGTATCCTATAAAACCAACTTAATTTCACTAGAAACCCTCATGCTTTGGGAGATTATCTGAATCCTTTTTCCCTAAATTGCATAGCTCATTTTGATTCCCCTAAAGGGACCCCATTGTCCCCAACTCCTGACCACCTCACTAGTTGGACTATGCATTGAAAAGCCACAAATTAGCATCTGTTGAGTCCTTTTTTGTTCTAGTATTGACAAAGAATGTTGATATTTCAAAACCTCTCGTTGATACCCTGCATCAGAACTACCCAAGGAGATTGAAGCATTTAATTTTCGCCAATCTAATCCCCAATTTGACAATTTTGCTCCTCATTGCACGATGAGACACATTTATTACCTTCTTCTTTGTATATTTCTCTCAATAACCAATCCTCAGTCTCCTCTTTTGAATTCTCTGTTTTATCCAGCCAACCATTTTCAACCTCACCAAATTTATTACCTTCGGTTGAAACATCTTTGTAATCCTTCACTTACCATTCCTTCGTCTTCCCCTAGTTTACTCAAATATTCACCTTCCTCGGACCATTCCTCTTCCTCTCTCAAATTTCCTATCAAAGCCCTGCCCTTACACTTCATTCAAGATCGAGGGGAGAATTTGCAGCTCCTCTTTCTCTGTCATAAATGTTAGAGTTATTTATTTTATATATATATATATATATATATATATATCATTAGAAATGCCCTAAAGTGGAATTTAATTTTAATTGGGGATGAAATGACTCGACAGAGGTTCGAATTCAAGACCTTCTGCTTTGATACCATGTTGAATTATGTTAAATCACCAATCAATCCAAAAGCCTAAGCTGATGGATTGTGGTAAATTTAATTATATTAACCAACACGCATGAATGTCCCAAAGCATTTTTGGGTTGATGCCGTGTCTACAGCTTGTTTTTAATGGTTTTGGGTGGTAAGATTCCGTTTAAAGTCTTGTTTCCTACCAATGAAATGTTTCATATTTTGCCTAAAATATTTGATTGCACATGTTTTGTTAGAGATGTTAATCCTTGTCGTACTAAATTTGATCCAAAATCTTTGAAATGTATCTTCTTGGGTTATTCTCGTGTACAAAAGGGCTATCGTTGTTATTGTCCAAGTACTAATAAGTATCTTGTCTCATCTGATGTTACAATCTTTGAAGATGTGCCCTTTAGTTTACCATCTAGTCATTCCCATGGGACGGATGATTTGTTTCTCTATGAGGGGGTCTCCACACCTTCTTGTCCTGATCTGTCTCCATTAGTGTCTGTTCCTTCATGTCCTCCTATTATTCAGGTATGCTCAAGGCATACGCTGCAAAAACCTATAGATACATGCCCTGCACCAGAGCCTTTTTCGACGTCTGAATTGCAAACGAGTGATGACCTTGACTTATCGATTGCCCTTCGCAAAGGTAAACGTTCGTGTACATATCCTATTTCTTCATGTGTGTCTTATCATCAGGTATCCTCACCCACTTTTTCATTTCTTACGTCTCTTGATTCTGTGTCCTTACCTAAGAATACGAATGAAGCACTATCGCATTCTGGGTGGCGACAACCCATGATTGAGGAGGTGACTGCGTCTGATGACAATGATACTTGGGAGCTAGTAGCTCGCCCAAGAGATAAACAGACTATCGGGTGTAAATGAGTGTATGTTGTCAAATTAAATTCTGATGGATCAGTCACTTGTCTGAAAGTACGGCTAGTGGCCAAGGGCTATGCTCAAACTTATGGGATTGACTATAGTGATACTTTCTCCTTAGTTGCGAAGTTGACCTCTATTCGGTTATTTATATTCATAGCTGCTTCGAACTCTTGGCCGTTATATCAGCTAGATATCAAGAATGCGTTTTTGCATGGGGATCTTCAGGAAGAAGTTTATATAGAGCAACCACCTGGGTTTGTTGCTCAGGGGGAGAATTCCAAGGTATGTCGACTTAAAAATTCATTGTATGGCTTGAAACAGATTCCACGAGCGTGGTTTGAAAAATTTAGTCAAGCGCTAGAAAGTTTGGAATGGAAAAGAGCTCGTCAGATCATTCTGTGTTCTATCGACAATCAGCAGAGGGCATTACTTTGCTAGTGGTTTATGTTGATGATATCGTGATTACTGGAGATGATAGTTCAAGTATAGCCTTGTTGAAAACATTCCTACATAGCCAGTTTTGTACTAAGGATCTGGGAACCCTTAAATACTT
>JBBMKA010000018.1:8952537-8983244 GCA_037833695.1 Sechiopsis laciniata
TTGGTATAAGCATAAGCTTGCCGAATGTGGATGGGGTAGCTTCCTAGGGTTGAAGATGGAAGTTATGCCTTTTTCTTACTTTAGTTTGCCCTTGGGCTAACCATTGGAATGTTGATTTTTTTGGGGAGGATTTGGTGGGTAAACTAGAGCCAAGCTAGATAATTGGAGGAGTTTGCAAATTTCAAGGGCAAAAGATTGATATTGGCTTGATTGGTTTTAAATAGTTTGCCCATTACTATCTTTCTTTTCTTTGTGCCCCATCAAAGTTGTTAACTTTTCAGAATAGTTGATGAAAAGAGGTCAAATGGGCATGCGACCACATGCAATACGCATTAGATAAGCATAACTGTGACAATTAGCACTTGAGGGATGGTTGCTATATGATTACCTAGAGAAAGGATGAAAGAGTTCACGTAAAACTTTATCTGCTATAAAGGCTCTATTTTCTAATATCCTCTCCATTGTTGAGAACAAAAGAATTAATTACGAGTTGCAATCTAGTCCGTTCTCATCACCTCTGTCAGATTCCTTCAAGGGAGGCTGTTGGAATCAAGGGAGCTAATCGCAAGATACTCCTCTTATTTATCTTTTTGTTGTTGACTTGTTTATGATGTTTTAGTTATCAATGAAAATTTTGTTTGATGTTTTAAGAAATTAAACCAGCTCTAGGGTGGAGAGTTGTTTGTAAGTGAGAAACCCATGTCCATTTTTTGTTCCTGACATAAACATCTATTCATTATTTACTTGGACATTGACCTTACTGGTAAGTCTTTTTCTTCTGTTGTACTTTTCACCATTCTCCAGGATAAGCATCCTCCAATTCCAGATAGTCTATCATCAGACATCTCTGATTTTTTACGACAGTGCTTTAAGAAGGTTTGCCAGCATTTATTATTACATGTTTGAACATCTGCTTTTTGGGAATTCTTTTTTATTTGTCTGCCTCTCAAACAAACAAAAAGAAGGGCTGTTCTTTCCTTTTATGCACCTCTCAACACATTTCTTTATTAGTTTATTTTGTAGTGGATGAATAATTTGACGTCATCTTTGTGCAGGATGCTAGGCAAAGGCCTGACGCAAAAACTTTGCTTTCTCATCCTTGGATACAGAACTATCGACGGGCTTTGCATTCTTCTCTTCGCCATAGTGGCACATTGAGGTAGTCATTAGCTTTTTAAAATATATATAAAATTAAAAAATATTAGTAAATGAAAGACAACTTCTGTTATTATCAATTTCTTGGGTATATTTTGTACGAGACTTATAAAAGTAGTTTTAGTTCGAAATAAAAGAGAGTAAAGGACTATTAAAACATTTAGGTCTCATTTGGTTATCATTTTGAATTGATTCTAAAAATTAAGTTTATAAATAGTTTTCTTACCTCTGGGTTTTCTTGTTTTATTATCTATATTTTCAAAACCCAATTCAAGTTTTGACAACTAAAGAAGGTAGTTTTCAAAAACTTCTTCTCTTTTTTTAAAAAAGTTAAATTTGGGTAAGAATTCAAGTGGGTTTTTAATGAAGATGAAATCTATGGTAGAGAATTGTCAAGAAATAGACACAATTTTCAAAAACCAGATTCAAACACGGGTTTGGATGATTATTTTTTATTTCCGTTTTTGTGCTCTGCCGATGCTATTCACTTGTTCATGTATTGTGTATTTTTCCCTTTTTAGTTTCCTGTGTGTGTGTGTTTGCTTATTTTGGAACAAGATCTGGACTTAGCAGTTTCACACTAGAATTAATCTTCAGAGATCCCTTTTGCTTGAAATTTATGCCGAAAAAGAATACATGCCATCTTTACTATGTGGTTATTCAAAACTTTGATTAATATTCCTAGCAGAAACGCTCAACAAGACGGATCGACAGGAGCAGAAATTTCTAATGGAGACGATCAAAACTCTTGTGAAAGCCTTTTAGCAGAGAAAAATAAAGTTACTGGTTCTGATTTTAAAGCTGTGAGAGTTGTATATTCTATAGTTACTTTGTTTATGATAAACAACTATCTCTTCTTCAAAGGTGCTTTCGAATTTTTGCATCTCTGAGGTTAGTTGCGTTGTCATTATTATAGGATTCAAGGAAGGAACTGTTGTCAGATGTTGCCACTGATCCGAGCAAGTCCCCAGAACATTTGGCTTCAGGCCCTAATTTTGTTGAGGAAGGAGAAAGCCTAGAAGAAGATACTCTATTGGATCAAGTTCCTACCTTATCCATTCATGAAAGTTCATCTCTTCTAACTGGTTCTTGCAGACTTGCTACCTCTGAGCCAACTGAGTTTCGTGAGTCTCGGAGTAGAGCCCATGATGAAGTAATAATGAATGGCGAAGTACCGGTAGAATTAAGAAAAGATGCTTCTAGGAAACATGGAGAGAACGAAACTTCTACATCTGGAAATAGGTCATTTGTTTTTGGACCTGAAAGTCAAGATAATAGTTTTCAAAAGGTATAGTTGTTGATCCTTACTTTTGTTAGTTATAAAAAGATGAGTTGACATCTATGTTATTAAGCATTTCTACTTGATCTACTTTCAACTTACTTTTGCTAATTTTATTATGAAAAACCTAGTTTTGTCTGAAAATGATTTCTATTATTCCACCCCTTTCGCTGTTAAAATGTTGATATAATTACATTTACCATTAATTATCCCTGATAAATATTTATACTTGTGGGGCCTTCTTCAAATTTTCAAGGTCACAAGTGATGGGAGTGTTAATGATTTAGCCTAAAGTACCAAAGAGATCATAGTTTTCCAAAATATGAATCTGGGGGTATTCCAGATTAGGCTCAAGCATTTATGAATTTAACGACCTTACATTATTTTTACGTCCCCCTTCCCCCCACCTCCAATAAAAAAAGGAACTTATGGATTGGTGGAATTGTTATTTTTGAAGGTTTCAAAGATGTCAATTGCTTTGGGAGGAAACGAATTGAGCAAATTTAGCGACACTCCAGGAGATGCATCCTTAGATGATTTATTTCAACCCTTAGATAAGCTCCCCAGGGATCAAGCTGCTGAAGCATCAACATCTCTATCTACCCCACAATCAAACATAGGTAATGTGCCAGTAAATGATGTTGGGAAAAATGATCTGGCCACAAAGTTGAGGGCTACGATTGCTCAGAAACAAATGGAAAATGAGATGGTGCAGGCTAATGGTGGTGGTAACCTGCTTCGACTAGTGATGGGTGTTTTAAATGATGATGTTGATATTGATGGTTTGGTATGTATGTTAGTATACTAGTATAATTAGTACTTTTAAACGCTTTTAATTTTCTCCACAGCTGATAGTCTTGTGATTCTTCAAATCAGGTTTTTGATGAGAAGTTGCAAGGAGAAAACCTTTATCCTTTGCCGGTACTCAATTCTTTTGACTCTAGGAAGTCCATACATTTTTTTCTTATGAATGTAATATTAAAATTGACTTAATCTTTTTTTGCTCCTTTTTGTACTATTATGTTTACTACTAATGAAATGTGTATAATTTTTTGAACTTGAACATGAATAGGGAATTACTGGATTCCATTTTTTATCTTTCCTTTTTTTTTTCTGGTGGTAGGCTGTTGAATTCGGCAGATTAGTGGGGTCATTGAGACCTGATGAACCTGAAGATGTAATTGTATCTGCCTGTCAAAAATTGATTGCCATCTTCCGTCAAAGACCTGAGCAGAAAATTGTTTATGTTACACAGCATGGTCTACTCCCATTGATGGAGTTGCTTGAAGTTCCGAAAACTCGTGTATGGTTTTTGTATTCACCTCATTTATGTCATTGGTTTTTTGTTGGCTTAATCTCACTTTATAGAACTATTTCCCATCATTGCAGATTATATGTTCAGTTCTCCAGCTTATAAATCAGATAGTTAAGGATAATGGTGATTTCCAAGAAAATGCCTGTCTTGTTGGTCTGGTAAGTAACTAATAAATAATGTTTACATTTACCATTGTTCATCAGATAATAACAATGATTGAAGCACAGCCATTGGTACATTATCACTAAACTAATATCTTCAATTAGTTTAAAATTTGTTTAGCATTTATGTTCCGTTATGCAACTTTAGGTATTGCCATTTTGAACTTGAATGCGTAATATACCTTGAGTACTAGAGTAAAGTATTTTAATGTGTGCTTGAATATTATGTAAAGAATGAAGCTCCTTCTATTCTTGGATCAGGAATATGTGGATGTTTATCTAATGGAGGTTGTTAGTTTTGTTTATTATACTCACTGTTTCTATCATAGATAAACTAGATTAGTTGTTGATAGGGTTTTCTTTTAATTAGCCGAGTCTGAGTGCTATATCCATTTTTAAATAATAAAAAAATTAGTCGATGTTCATTTTGTTTCTCCATGATGTATCACATTAGGATTTATTACAATCAAATGTATCTTTTAGCCTCCCAAGTAGTTTATGATTCTACTCTTCCGCTTCTGATTTATCTTTTGGAGAAGTGAATGAACTTCAATGTTGGTCATTTTCTTATGCAACTATCAGATTCCACTGGTTATGGGATTTTCGGTTCCCGACCGTCCTCGAGAAGTTCGTATGGAAGCAGCTTATTTCTTTCAGCAGCTTTGTCAATCAAGGTTTGAAATTTTACCTTTGTGGTATTATTATTATCCTGCAAGGGTTTGTTTTTTAAAGGATTTGTTTTTAAAAATTTCAGCTCTTTGACATTGCAAATGTTCGTTGCTTGCCGTGGAATACCTGTATTAGTAAGCTTTTTAGAGGCTGATTATGCAAAATACAGGTATGTAATATTGTTTTTCAGACAGTTGAGCATTTATAGTAATTACAGGCATATGGTTTTACGAGTAGTTAGTGTTTACCGGCAGTTTTAGGAGTAGATGTTTCTTAGAACTTTATCCAATAACCTATAGATGGTGAAGAAATTTACGTAGTATATGCATAATAATGTTGAACCTTGTTTCTTTTGATAGGAAATAAGTACATCGATGAAATGAAACAAAGTACGTAGGATGAAGAAGTCAAAACTATAACATGAAATAAAAATGCATATCTGGAGCTAATTTATTCATCGTGAAGTATTAATAGTGAAGTGCTTTATTCTAGATTCTTATGTGCTATGATGATAGTTTCACGAGATCTTTTTTTTAGTTCAACAATAATTGGGGTGGGGGAATTGGAACTCATGACTTATTGGTCTTGGACACACCTATGCTGATTGAGCTATGTTCTTGTTGGCGATAGCTTCACACAAGCTACTGAGTTAAAATTGAAGCAATTGAGATCTATTATTGTGATGGGATCTTATTAAGGGTATATTAATAATTAGATTAATAGTTTGCTAGGCCTTTGGTTATAAATAGAGGGTGTGGGCAGTGAGAAGGGTATCAAATATTTTGGTCAATTTGGTTTAGATCTTGAAAGAGCTCAAGAATTTCTATTCTTGTAACCTCCAATCTTGATTTATCTTTTATTTCGTTATTTTGATATTGCAATAGATTCGGGTTCTATCATATTGTCTCCCATGTTTGGGCCTTGAGACGGGTATGGGTGCCAAGGTATTTAGTGTAGCCAAATATTATAACAAATGGTAAGTGGGCAGTTCCAATTTTTCCTGATCGTAAAAAAAATAGTATGTGTAACTGCATTTTTCATTGTTAGTCCAGTTTCTCCCATTTATATTGTTTATTGTTTAACTCGTTCCTCATAGTATTTAGCTTTGTTGGTCATTTGCAAATAAAATTCATTTTCATCTTATTTCTTTCTTACACCTTGAACTTGTTAATATTGTATTTCTAGGGAAATGGTTCACCTAGCTATTGATGGAATGTGGCAGATCTTTAAGCTCCAGCGTTCCACTCTGAGAAATGGCTTCTGTCGTATAGCAGCAAAAAGTGGAATTCTACTTAGACTTATTAACACCCTCTACAGCTTAAATGAGGCAACTCGCTTAGCTTCCATAACGATTGGGGCTGGAAATCCAGTTGATGGGTTAACACAACGGCCACGATCAGGTCAACTAGATTCAAGCCACCCTATATTCAGTCAGTACGAGGCCACGTTTCCTATGCCTGATCAGACTGATCTTTTGAAGGTTAAGCATGGAATAGTTGATCATCACCTACCTACTGGAACACCAGAACCTTCTAGGGCTTCAACTTCACATTCTCAAAGATTAGATGCCAATCAATCCGATCACCGAAACTTTTCCGCAGATGCTGACAGACCTCGATCTAGCAATGCCACAAATGAAGTCTTGGGAACTTTTAAACCGTCAGAGCTAGCATCTTTAGAAAAAGTTGTAAATTTAGCAACCAATGAACCGCCTGGCTCTGCTTCTAGAGAACATGAAAATGTAGATAGATGGAAAACCGAGCGAATGGCCAATTCAACCAGGACTTCCACAGACAAGCCTCCAAAAATGGTGGAACCTGCATCTAATGGATTTCCTACAGCATTGGCGGCTACTCAGCAGGAGCAAGTTCGACCCCTTCTAAGTCTGTTGGACAAAGAGCCCCCTTCTCGACATTTTTCTGGACAGCTTGAGTACATGCACCATTTTTCTGGATTGGAGAGACATGAGACTATAATGCCTCTATTGCATGCATCAAATGAAAAGAAGATAAATGGGGAGCCTGATTTTTTAATGGCAGAATTCGCTGGTGAATATTAACCTATTTTTTCTTCCTTCTAACAAGATAAATCAATTATGTGAGTAATGTTATGATATTTTCGTACTACCTAATTAATCGATTTTCTATTGCTCATAGAAATAGAGATTAAACTTAGGTGCACTACTATTTGTAGAGAGCTTTTCTTGGATGTTCTACAACTTGCAGAGAGATTTTTCTTGCGTGTTCTTTGTAAGTTAAACGTTCATAAGGACCAAAACATTTATGGGGTTAGTGATTAATGAACTTTTTAAAACATTTCTTAGACAACTCCTAGGTATTGGAATTGAACTTTGATCAATCTTGGTGCTGCACATATTCCTTTCTCGTTAGACTATTTTGAGTAGCTTGAGAATATCTTTCAAAGAACCTAATTGTGATTCTTTTCATCCCAGAGGTTTCTCAACGTGGAAAAGACAATGGAAATCTTGACCCCACTTCTAAGGCTTCTCTTAAATCCGTGGCGAAGAAGGTTGGAACCACCCCGGTGTCCAATGAAGGAGCTGCATCCACATCTGGAATTGTTTCACAGACAGCATCTGGGGTACTTTCAGGTTCGGGTGTATTAAATGCTAGACCAGGTAGTGCAACATCCTCTGGACTTCTATCGCACATGGTTTCAACTATGAATGCTGATGTTGCACGGGAATACCTGGCGAAGGTGGCTGATCTTCTGCTTGAGTTTGCTCAGGCAGATACAACTGTGAAGTCATATATGTGCAGCCAAAGCTTGCTTAATCGGCTTTTCCAGATGTTCAATAGGGTAGAGCCCCAAATTCTCTTGAAGGTACGTTAGAGAATCTTTTCGTTCATTCATTGGTATGGCTATTTTGAACCATTTGATTTTTAATTTTTACTAACTGGGCTTCCATTTATTTTGTTGAATTGTAGATATTGAAGTGTATAAATCATCTATCAACAGATCCAAACTGCTTAGAAAATCTTCAGCGAGCAGATGCAATTAAATATTTGATTCCGAACCTTGAACTTAAAGAAGGGTCTCTAGTATCGCAAATACACACTGAGGTGTGCTTATTTTTCCCTCATTATCACAATTTTGTTTATTAGTGGTCGATTTCTCCAGGCTTCCTCACTAATAGTGCCTAGAGGCTAGAATATTTGCTCTGTCTTGCCAAATTGACTCTTTCCTCTCTTTTTTTTTTTTTTTTTTTGGATACAACTGTTTTCTCTCATTTACTATAGCGTTAAAGAATTATTAAAGTATTTGAGGTTAGGTTTCCTAAAATCGTTGGTCCAAGCTGCTAGATGTAAAAGTTTAATAAATGAAAATATTTTATTTTCAATTGATCTTTTAAGGCCTTGAAAAAGTAGGAGAATATTTCTTGGACTGGTATTTGGGGACCTGACATCTATCTGTGGACTAGTGGGGATAGAAATTGAAAAAAAGAAATCCCTTTTGCTTATTGTTTTCTGATCTCCCAAACTGATAACATTTTTTTGGACCTTTTGCTTTTCAACTTGAAATTCTTAGCTTGTGCAAGTTTCATGCTACGTTTTTTTTCTTAACGGTTGTATTCTTTATCCGGTTTGACTACAATACTTGTAATCTGTGTAGGTTCTCAGTGCACTATTCAACTTGTGCAAGATAAATAAGAGGAGACAAGAATATGCAGCCGAAAATGGAATTATTCCACACTTAATGCATTTTATTATATCAGACTCGCCTCTTAAAAAAGATGCATTGCCTTTACTATGCGATATGGCACATGCATCTCGTAATTCTAGGGAGCAGCTAAGAGCCCACGGTGGATTAGATGTGTACTTGAGCCTACTTGAGGATGAGGTTTGGTCAGTCACGGCATTGGATTCTATTGCTGTCTGCTTGGCTCATGACAATGACAACCGAAAAGTCGAACAGGCTCTGCTGAAAAAGGATGCAGTTCAGAAATTGGTCAAGTTTTTTCAGTGTTGTCCTGAACAACATTTTGTGCATATATTGGAGCCCTTCTTGAAAATCATCACGTATGTATCTTCATCTTTCTGGTGAATTTAATTATTCCCGACAGTTAAATGTCTTTTCTGTGAGAGATTCTTTCTTTGTCATCCTTTATCTTCTTAAGTTTTCTTTTAATCTTATGATCCTCACGTTCTCCTTTCCTCCCAAAAAAATTATTCAATGTAACCGTTGTGAATAACTACTTTTTAGAGTTGTCTCCAACTTCTCCCATACATCCAACTATATGAAACCATCATCCATATGATTCTAAACTGGGGTATTTCAGGCAAGGAGGATGAGAATGATTACGGGGAGTATAATTCTATTACCCATATTTAGGCCACCAGCAATCATTCACTCATAATCATCATTCATTCCCTCCATTATCTCATTTTTCCTGATTCAATTTTCATTTTCACCATATCTACTTTTTATTCTCCTCATAGTCATTAGTTTGTTTCCCATAATCCTTCTCCATAATCATTTTCTACATCTCAAATACGGATAATCGTTCTCTCATAATGATTCATTTCACCCCAAACATAGATGATCATTCTCCTTCATATTATTTTCGTATTTTTTTTCTCGTCATAATCATTTTCATTCTCTCCTTAGTATAATGCCTAAGAACTGAAAATGTAGGTGCTGCAGTCTCTTTGATACTTCAGATACATATCATTATTAACTGGACATGTACTTCTAATTGCAGAAAATCTTCCCGAATCAATACGACATTGGCTGTCAATGGCCTGACCCCATTGCTTATAGCAAAGCTGGACCATCAAGATGCAATTGCTCGACTTAATCTACTTAAACTGATAAAGGTAAGATCAAGTCTTCTATTTGATGTGCCTTTTTAAGAATTCCATAATGCCTCGATATCGAACAAATGTCGATTATAAACTTATGTTTGATTTGAACTTTGAATGTCGAATGTTCAAAATCTTGCAGGCTGTGTATGAACACCATCCACGACCAAAGCAATTGATTGTCGAGAACGATTTACCTCATAAACTTCAGAATTTGATCGAGGAACGCAGAGATGGACAACGGTCTGGAGGCCAAGTGTTGGTGAAACAAATGGCCACATCTCTGCTGAAAGCACTTCACATAAATACCGTTTTGTAAATGTTGGTATTTAGGATCCCCTGTTGTGAAATGTATCACTTTTGTTTTTTTTTAATTAAATTTTGGCCTTCTTTCAAAAATTTTGCCCTTTTCTTCATGGGAAAATTATGTACATTTGCATTTGGCCTTGTTCAGAAACCTGATTTCCAGATTACAGAATGATGGGCAGTGTACGAGTGTGATTTGTGTTCGTCTTCATACTAAATGTCATTTTTATATGATGATATGATTATATGGTATGTATCTATCTATATATATACACACATACAAAATGTATTTGTTTGGACATGTGTTTCATATACAAGTTATGTAAATGCTTTTATGTATATAAGACGTATCTGTTTCATAAATGTTTTTATAATTTCAAATCATCTCTGAATGTCACCAGCTTGGTAACTATTATCCCATTATAATTTTCTTAATATTTACATTTACCTGCTTTTTCAAAAAAAAAAGAATATCCATATGCGCATGTTTCTAAAAATTTATCCAAATTTTGAAACAAAAAAAAAATAGTTTTCAAGAACTTATTTTATTTTTTGAAATTTGGTCAAGATTCATATCATTTTTCAAAAGGAATAATCGAGTGAAAAGCTTGAGCTATAAGAATAAAAGATCAAAAAGTTAAACGAAGCTTTAGTTTTTTCTAGGAAAAAAAAATTTTTGGGTCCCTAGATTTGAAGTCTAATTTTACTTTGGTCCCTATGTTTCAAAAGTAAACATTTTTATCCCTAACATTTCAATAATACTTATTTTTTGTTCCTATGTTTTAAAATTGAACACTTTTACCTTTAATATTTCAATAATATTCACTTTTAGTCCTTATATGTTTTTTTAGTTTATTTTTATATTTATATTTTTTGCAAAATAATTCCACTTCATAAGTAAAACAATCAATTTATCAATATATTGAAATTTAAATTTTGTCTAGTCAATATTATGTTAAATATCTAACGATTTTGTTATCTTAATGACTAAAATTGAGCATTCTTAAACTTTTTAAAATATTATGAGTAAAATTATTCAATTTTGAAACATATGTGTCAAATAGATATTAGACCCCAAATTTAAAGACTAAAAATATATTTTTCCCTTTAAATACATGTTATTTTAAATAATAATAAAAAAAATGCGATGGAAAAAGTCAACGTTGTTGGCCATTTAATATATTTACTATCAGCTTATCATGAGAATCATAACTAAAAACGAAATCATAGTACAAAATTTATTTATTTGATCAAATAAATTTTTAAAAAATTGCAATGGAAAAAGTCAACGTTGTTGGCCATTTAATATATTTATTTATTTATTTATTTGATCAAATAAATTTTTAAAAAATATTTTTTCCTTCTTTATTAGTACAAAATTTGATAAAATCAATGGAAAAATATATTTTTAGTCCGGAGTTTGAGGTCTAATTTCTATATTTCAAAATTAAAATAATTTGCCATTGAATTTCAATAATACTCGATTGTAATCATTTAGATAACAAAAATGTTAGTTACATAATGCAATGTTAACTAAAATAATGACTAAACTAGTTTTAAATACTAATATATTGTTGAAATAATTAATTTAATTTTTAAGTGAACTTATTCTTTTAAAAAATAAAAATTGGTGTAAAAATAAACTAAAAAACACACGACAATTAAAAGTGAGCATTATTGAAATGTCAAGAGTAAAAGTATTCAATTTTGAAAGACCAAATTGAAACTAGATTCCAAACATAAGAATAAAAAGTAAACATTATTGAAATGTCAATAGTAAAAATGTTTATTTTTAAAACATAGAGACCAAAGTAAAACTTGACCCCTAATCAATCTAAGGACCAAAAAACCAATTTTCCCCTTTTTTCTATTATAGTGTCTGAAATTTGCGGGTTTCCATGTACTCTACAATATGTTTTACAATAGTCTGTGATTGATGTGCATACGGTCTGTATTTATTCATCAGTTTAACAAATTTTTTTATTAAGTCCAAAATTTTTCCTTTTTTTATTTATAACATAATTATATATACATATATTTACTTTAATTTTATTTAATTTCATTATCTTTTTTTAACTTTCTATTCTCTAAAATTATTTCCAACATTTGTTTTTTTCGTTAAAAAAATTTCCTAAACTCGACCCATGCACACCCCAAGTTACACATGCCGATAAGAAGATTCAAGTAATGACAGATCGGGTGGTTTCTAATAAACTCAATTTTAAAAGTTAATGGAATTGTAAAATCTTCAATGAGTTATCTAATCTAAATATGCAAATTCAATAAGCGAACAAAACCAGATTCTAAATTCATATAAGTTCTATTTTGTTGATCCTATTTTAAGGTTAAAATACTATCGGATCTATTTACAATAAAATTTGTTGGAGTATTGCCAAAAACTAATAAATAAAATAAAGTTAATATTATTTGAAATTTGTTCAATAATTTTAATACAATAATAAAATGTAAATATGTTTAAGAAAACATCGAATCCATTATAAACTTTTTTTACATTTAAAAGTTTAGAGACATGAAACAAAATGGTGCTCTAACCTATAATAATCGTTGAAGTGTTGCTAGAAATGCCCCAATCCAACATCTTCAAGTTTTCGAGTTATGTCCAACTATGATTCATGTCAAAACTCCATCTTGCAGAAAAACGTCACCCCCTTTTGGCCTATCTAAAGTTAGAAAAGTAACTTATAATATATATTCTCAAATATAAAGAAACCTAAAGTGCAAGCATATTACATGCAAGTAGAGTGTTAATCAAATCATTAAAGTTGATGGGCATTTCATCAATCTGTGTGCTCTGTAGAATTGTTCAATATCTCTCAGGATCTTGATGTCTGTCATCAGTTTTCACAAAGTTAATAGCAACACCCTGCACGTTAATGCCAGCATTAAAAGAAGTTTTTCAAACATGAGCATGACGCAATTTTTTAATCTTTGCGCCTTCAGCTTTGAAAATATAAAAACTAGTCCAATAACCAGTGCAATTAGACTTGAGATAGGCCTCCAGTTGTTAGAAGTACATACTAGAAAAAGAGTCAAGGATTGGTCTGATAACCTGTAAATATACTAAAATTAAAAGAACCAAATACATCGATGCCTACTCTCAATCCTCCTCCTATTTGTACCTTCTTATCTAACTAACTCCTAGCCATATTACTATTATGCCCCTACTAATACCCTTATTACTAATATGCCCCTAAGCCGGTACCTTACATAACCATTTTGATGGTGTGTAATACCCCATTGTAATTGTAACTACAAGTTAGCATTGATTTCATCCTAAGAAAATATTTAAAAGGAAGCCTGGTGTAATATGGGTACTTTATGGTTTGTAGTGACCAGAAGTTAAGAGAGTAGGGGATCCCTTGACTTATCCTTATGCGTGAATTGTTGTTTTTAGTTAGAAAAGACTAGTCAATCCTCAGACTTCTCTTAACATACCGATACCAACAAATTAGTAGGACAGTAAAAATGAGGACCAAAGGTTAAACAATAATATGACACTATTCTAAACATATAGACTATACCAAAATCATGTATAAAGGGCCAAAAATCTGATGTTAGCTGTTGACCACAAAATTTTTAGATCTAAAAACGAAATTGAAAATTGTTGACCACATTACCTTGCGTTTGGTGTTACAGAATATTACAGCTTGAGTGACAGTTATGGTGTCATAAAGACCACATAAGGTATCAAATTTCCACTCTTCCCTTTCAACAGCAACAAACTTAATACCCTGTCAATTTTAAAGCATGCATCAGGGTACCGAATTATATCCAAAGGGCATTAAGTCATCCAGAAACAAAAAATTAATACAAACCTCCAAAGTTAACTCATCACGCCTCACAAGGATCCTCATAGGATCGGTCATGAACTTATTTGTAATCTCCAGGATTTCACCAGGAAAAGTGGCAGAAATCAAGACAACCTATAATTAAAATTGACAAAATTAAATGTCTGTCACTTCAAGGGCTTAATAGAAACTTTTTTGAAAGCAAACTGAATAACAAGACTTACTATTGCTCGGTAGTCTGATAAGTCCTATTTCTTCCTTTATAAAATAATAAGCAAACTACAAGTACTATTTTTTTTTTATAATAATCAAACTTTAATTTTTTTTAAAAAATGAAAATCAAAAGGGCATACAAAAACGAAATAGCCCGAGACAAAAGAGAAGCAACCTACAAAACGGCCTATAATCATTTACACACATTGTGTGAGATGGAGAGAAAACCTAAAGTTCTGGTGGGAGGTAGTATCGGTATACATCATAAATTTGGTCTTTAAAACCTCTACTCAACATCTCATCAGATTCATCCTGAAAAATCAAATGAGAAAATGAAATAATGAAAAATGGAAAACGGAAAATTGCATAAGAAAATGAACTACAGTTATTATTCTCCTAATAATGAAGACAAATTGAAGGCCACCAGACCTTACCAGAATTAACACCTTAATGGCTCTGGTACGCAATGTTCGTCTCTTGATCATATCACATACTCTTCCAGGAGTTCCTGAGACTACCTGAACTCCAAATTCATCAAGCTTCCTAATGTCTTCCCCGACACTTCTTCCTACAGTACATGCGTGTGCTTGTATATTCATATAGTCTCCAACTGCCAATATAGCTTTCTCTGTTTGAATTGCCAATTCTCTTTTAGGGGACAAGATCAATGCATGTACCCTGATAAAAGTTAAGATGCATAATGACTACTAGAATCTTAAGTTCAAAAGATCATCATACACTAATAGCATATGAAAATTGGAAAAATCTCCCTATCCACTGTGTATATTCCAAACTTCAAAGTAAAAAACAAATGTATCTTAATTCATTAATTTTGGCTTCCATTTGAAAGTTCCCAAATCACAGATCGTGGTTATAACAATTTCTCAAGTTAAGAATCAACTGAGCTAAGTAACTAAACAACCATGAATTTCAAGAACTCACTCTCTGGCGGAGGTATCGACGGTCTGGCAAACAGTAAGAGCAATCATGGAGGTCTTTCCAGTTCCAGATTGAGCTTGAGCAATAACATCTCGGCTCTCTGCTGAATGGCTGAGGGCTTATCAAACCCGTACGCATATATTCCACGAAGAAGATCGTCCTTAATGCCCATCTGATCGAAACTCAATATCGGCTCAACCCCCTCCGTTGTCTCGAATTCCAACTTGTTAACCGTTCGCCGTCGATTCGCCGGCACAGCGCTCGTCGTGGCTGCAGCCACCATGTCCGGTGGGCGTAGCGGCGGGATTGACTTAGATAGTATGGACATCCATCTCAAAACCAATTGGTAATGAGAGGAGTAGTCCACCTACCTTATAAACACTAAGAGATACATGCCCCCCTCAAGATGATGTCCCTGTTGGGCTATCAATCTTGAATCGAATCTCAATTTCATTTTCATTGGACCGAATACCCGTTTGGGTTTAATGGGCTCTGATACCAACTTAGATAGTGTGGACATCCATCTCAAAATCAATTGGTAATGAGAGAAGTAGTCCACCTACCTTATAAACACTAAGAGATATCCTCACCTTATCAATGTGGGATTCTCAACATGCCCCTCAAGATGATGCCCCTGTTGGGCTATCAATCTTGAATCGAATCTCAATTTCATTTTCATTGGACCGAATACCCGTTTGGGTTTAATGGGCTCTGATACCAACTTAGATAGTGTAGACATCAATCTCAAAACCAATTGGTAATGAGAGGAGTAGTCCACCTACCTTATAAACACTAAGAGATATCATCACCTTATCAATGTGGGATTTTCAACAGATTGGACTAGCCGGAGAGATTTTCAACGACAATTCGACGGTGAGGGAAGCAATTTAGATGAACACAGCGGATTAGGGCAGATGAACGGTCGATTAACAGGTAATTGAGGATGAAAATATGTTTTCAAAAAAAAAATAAATAGGAAGAAAAGATAAAAGGTTATATATACAGTTGTTTACTAGTAATTCTTAGGTAAAATACTTACCCATCTTACAGCCACATACTTTTACTTTAAAAAAAAAATTGGCTTTGATTGATGGAGAGAGAAATACAAAAAAATAAAAATACTTGGTTTTAAACTCACCGTTACTTAAGTATTGGTCGTTCTTTACGGGCTAAAATATACTATTTAATTTTGGGGAATATATATTATACAATAATATTGGGGAAGGAATTCCAACCAGTATCCTTATGGTTACTAGATTTTACAAGAAGCCACTTGAACTTTGCTTTCGTTGGTGGAGAAAATATCTTTTTAATATCTAGATTTTGGATGAAGTTTTGATATTTATATTTTAAAAATACATATATTTTACCCTTTTGCATTTCAATGCTCAACTTTAATTATCCTACTTTAATGAAATTATTGAATTGACTTGAATAATGACTAAATTAATTTTTAAATCGAGAATTTACTTTCAATGTTAATTTGTGGGCATTACATTTTAATTATAACATTTGTTTTTGTAAAATATTACATATATAACAAATTTAAGCCTACAAATAGAGGTGCACAAATAACCCGAGAAACCCGAACCAACCCAACCCAATTTGATGGGTTGGGTTGGGTTAAATATATAAATGGGCTGGGTTGGGTTCAATATCATGAAATTTTCATGGGTTGAGTTGGGTCAAGGGTTGACCTAAAATTAACTCAACCCAACCCGAATTTATTATTTAATTTAAAAAAAAAAAATTTCTTACCTATAACATAATTATTATGTTATTTAATTATTTATATTATATGTATATGCATATTTATTTTATTTTATTATTATTGCTAGACTTTTTATTTTTTTAATATTTTTTAAACTTTAAACCTATTGATGAGATTTTGAAACTAAGTAAACTTGAATTTCGCATCTACAATAAGAATCTACTTATGCTAATGTTCGTCCTAGGTGTTAGAGATTGCTTATTGAGTACATTACTTATCATGGTGAGCTTCTTTAATTTTAGGTTAGTTGCAAATTTATGAATTCGATAACCCAACTCGAAAATAAAGAGTTGGGTTGGGTTGGAGAATTGACCAACCCAAATTTTTGAGTTGAGTTAAAAATCACTCCAACCTAACCCAACCCAACTCATGTTCATCCCTACCTACAAAATCTAATGACAACTTACTCAAACAGTCTCAAAAGATTAAATTTGTAGCTTTATGGGGTGTAAAAGAGAAGGTTGGTAATCATGAGAATTGCGACTTTGTTAAAGTGAAGAAAACAAAAACGGTCAATACAGTGGAGGTTGTTGAACAACTCCACTGTCATCAATGATTATTTTAAGTTGGAATGTGCAAGTTTTTGGCAATTCACAACCACTTAGTGATAATAAATAAATCGTTATTATGCATAATTCTCGAGTTATCTTTATTTTTTAATTTCCAGCATGGTGTTAGTGGAGTTTTGTTTGTTTTAGCTAGATTTATATTTTATTCTATCTGTTTCACTAAATAGGTGATTGATAAATGAAGCACTATCTTAGAGATCAACGGGTGCAATCTTCGAAGGTGTGTCCACTCCACTACGGTCATAGAGCTTGCTTCTCTTCCTTTGGTGGTTACATGTATGTCAGTAAGTATTTTATTAGTAGTTTTAACTACCAAAATTCATCAAAACTTAACCATCGTAGTGTTAAAAAATTTAGTTGGTCTTTTATGTCAGGATCTTTTACTCCCATACATATCAAGATTAATTTTTTGGGTCATGTTGATCTTTTTAGAGTTATCTTTATTAGTGACTCTACAAGTTTAAGTATGTCTCGGTCCTACATGTGGACTATGACCAAAGTTTTTATACTCCTTTGCTTTCGTCCTTCATTGGTGGGGAGTTTGTTTGACCTTTAATTATTATGTTAAAATACTATTTTGGTCCTTCGACTTTGGGGTTTGTTCCATTTTGATCTCTTGACTTTCAAATGTCAAATTTTGGTCCCTCAACTTTGTTGTTTGTCCAATTTTAGTCCCTCAATTTTCAAATGTCCAAATTTAGTTCCTACATTATCAAGAAAGTCAAAAAATGGTCATTATAGTCAAATGAATTTTTCTCACTCTTAAATTATTTTTTCTCTCTTCCATCTTTTATTATTACTGTTTCTAAAAATTTGATCTCTCTTAAATATACCTCTCTAGCCCTCTTTCCTGCCCTTTTTTTTTTCTCTCTTCAATCTATTTCATCAAATTGTTTAACATGAGACAATTTTCTTAAATAATCATTTTCCTACTTTGATTTGTCACTTTTTGTTTCAAATTCATAGTCTACCATGGAACCAAAAAGAAAAATAGAGAATGAAAAAAAAAAAAAAAAGGCAGAAGAAAGGTGGATTGAAGAGAGATAAAACTTTTAGAGAGAGAAATGATGAAAGATAGAAGAGAGAGAAAATAATTTAGGAGTGAGAAAAAATTGATTTGACTAAAAGGATCACTTTTTAACTTTCTTGATAGTTTAGAAACCAAATTTAGACATTTAAAAGTTGGGAGACTAAAATTAGACAAACAACAAAGTCGAATGATCAAAATTGGACATTTGAAAGTTAGGGACCAAAATCGAACAAACTCCAAAGTCGAGAAATCAAAATGATATTTTAACCTTATTATTATTGAATGTTCCGTCTTAAAATAAAAAATAATTAAATAATTAAAAAAAAAAAAAAAAAAAAGAAGAAGAAGAGAGAGAAGCGTCGTTTTTGTAGGTTGAAGTGGATTCCATCAACATTTAATACTATTTTTTACATTTTATTTCGTCAATAAAATAATAGCCTATAGAATTTGAATTTTTTAGGAGATTTTGCATGAATAATATTTATAAAAAAAAAAAAAAAAAAAAAAATCACATGAATGTCAAAATTTTAGAAAATTTTCATATATGTAGCAAAACCAAGGACCAGCTCCAGTAAAAAGACAAAAATGCCTACTCGTATAAAATACAGTCTGTTCCATTCCATTATTTCGTGCCCACAAATTGATGGCTTAAATCAAGTAAAATTGTTTGAAGTGAATTACTTAAACGAATTGAAGTTCAACAAATAAACTGATTGAAACTTATCAATTCAACGATTGAAGACAATAAAAGTTAAAATTGAACTATTCTTTGCATGAAAGAAAATAAGTTGAAGCTCAATGAGAGAAGGAGAAAAAGATTAAAATAAGGAATGAAGAAATTACAAAATATCTTCGGGTTTGATGACTTCAATCATTAACACTAATTGAAGGCAATTAAGCCGATCGAAAACAATTAAGTAAAATTAATAGAGAACAATTAAGTAAACTGATTGAAGTTAATTAGTTAAATGACTGAAGACAATGAAATTTGAAATTTAACTATTCATTGCATGAAGGAAATGAAAGAAACAAAAAAATATGAAATTAAAGAAAGAGAACGAAGAAGAGATTGAAGAAGGGAATAAAAAAATGGCTAAAGGTCCTCAGGTTTAATGACTTCAACCATTGATACTAATTAAAGGCAATTGTTTACACTAATTGAAGACAATTGTTTACACTAATTGAAGACAATTGTTGACGCCGATTAAAGTCAATCAATTAAACTTATTGAAAACAAAGTGAAACTGATTGAAAAGGTAGAACGGGAACATTTAAAAAAATAATAATAAATAAATAAATAAAAGTACCAAATTTTGCTATTTAAGAAATAGTTGCCAAAATTAAAATAGGACAGTGGAATTTGTGCCTGCAATAAATTTTTATATATATATAAATAAAAGTGTACTCTCATAATTATTTAAATTTAATTCCCAAATTATTATTTTTTTGGATCTGACAAAATAATCTCGATCAAAATCATAAATTGAGGTGTGTGAAAAAAAAATTGAGATGTGTGGGATATTTGTTGTCTCGGTTCACCAACAAGAAAATCGGTCTTTCACCGAAAGAGTCCATGGTGTGTTGCTTTCTTTACTTAATAGTAATCTTGTTCAATACTACGGTACGAATTCGATTCTGAAAATTTGTATTGACTCATTTATTCGAGAGTAAGAGTAGGTTTGTGGTTCTCCAATTTGTAAAAAAAAAAGAAAAAAAGGTCTTTCAATATATTCAATAAACACCAACTAAAAGTAGGTTCAAATCCATATAGAAACGTCTCTTCGTGATAGCATTTTCTTTTCATGTGCGAGATTGTTGGATTTTGTAGAAAAAATGTGAAAGAAATTTTCAAAATAGTTTGAAGAAGCATGAAAACAAATTGATTCTTAGTTTTTAACATTTATACGTTAATTTGATGAGTTATATTTGAAAGTTTCAAGTAATTACTCGGTTATTCTTCATAATTTTTATTTATTTTTGAACAGCTATTAAATGGCTAGTTCATAAGTTTCATTTAGAGATGTCATACTATTTTGAAACTCTCCTCTCTGTCGTAATGGGTAGTTTGAGGTTATTCTAAAATAAAATGAGTGAGTTTTGATTAGACACGAATAAATTATTAAAAAAATTATTCGAGCACAAATTATTATAACATAAACTATTATAAACAGTGTTTGAAGAATAGATAAATATAACATGGAAAAAATGATGAAACAGAAAATAGTAGCAAAGTTATCCAACAAACTCACCTATTATTATAATTGATAGGTCCACGGCATTAGTGAATCCTATTACCCCCATTCAATTCGGAGTTTATGAAATTCCTTTGATGGAAAATCGATTCAGCTCTACAGCTACCTTTTGAATTTTACTAGAAATGCCACAAATACATCACCTTCAAGATGACCCCATTTCTGGGGAGTCTCAACACCAATGATTTTATGTCAAAATTCAACTTTCCAAAATAATGCAACCCCCAAGGCAATCTCTAAAGAACAAGACAAAACTGCAACCTAGAAAAGCAATGAAACTAAGCTAAACAAAAACATTAAGGCACAACACAAATAATCTCGGAATATATTTCAAGTCAGTCCAAAAATATAATCTGAATTCCTTCCCCTTGAGAAAATAATTAAAAAAAAAACAAGTGCAGTTAAATTATACACCTTATGAACAGCACATCCAAGCCACACAGAAAAAAAGAGGTCGTTGTTCAAATTCATCCTACGCTAAATATCACCCATAAGAAAAGGCAATTGTAACACAAAATCTTCCACACGGCACACAACACTATCAAGCAGTACTAAATCAAATCAGCAACGTTCATGGGCATTTCATCAATCTGGGTACTGTAGTATTGTTCGATATCTCTCAGGATCTTGATGTCATCAGTTTTCACAAAGTTAATAGCAACACCCTGCACACGTTGAAGCCATAAATTAATTCGAATTAAAATAAGTTTAACAAGCATGTTACGAGAAAGGCAACATAAAGCCATTCAAAAGTCTCTTAGCGAGGTTAATCACGTGCATCTCGAATATTCTCACGAGACATACCATACACTAAAACATTTGAATGTCAAGAAAATCCATAGGAAATTAATTCTTAAGTAGATGGTCACCCTAGGTTGAACCTAAGACACTATGGTTTCTTAAGACCTTTAACCACTAGACTACCTAGTGGTTGTTACAAGTTACTCAATAATGCGCACTTCAAGTAGAATATTTCGAAATCAACTGAAACACAGAATGTATTATCATACCTTGCGCCCAAACCGACCAGACCTTCCTATCCTGTGAATGTAAAGTTCTCGATTGTTCGGAAGGTCATAGTTAATCACCAGCGATACCTGACAGAAGTTAACGCAAATAAAACATGAGAATTTTTAGATTTCTAAAGATAGTTGCTACAAACAAAGAACTAACGGAAAATAAACATATTAATGATGTGTGAGGGAGTTCGAATAGCCAGATATTTTCGGAGATTTAGGGGATCACCATTACCAATCAATAATGATGTAACATATACTAGAAAAAGATAAATTGTGTCCTTACCGAATTCAATACCACCTACTCTTTTCCATATATCTCATCATGCAGAGATTTTTCTAATATATGCTTACCAAAGAAGGAAAAACGGATATCAAGAGAATTAAGTAAGACAACAATAACTCGAGTTACTTGATCTCCTACGGTACACGGGCAAAAGGATCAATAGAATAACAAAGAACCAACAACTTGCCTGCTGAACATCAAGACCTCGGGCCCAAACATCAGTAGTGATTAGGACACGGGTAGTTCCTGATCGAAACTCTCCCATGATTGCATCTCTTTCCCTTTGAGGCATGTCCCCATGCATTTGTGAGACTGTGAAGTTATTACTGCGCATCTTCTCAGTCAACCATTCAACCTAGAGGCAAAAGACAACATACAATATTCAAAATCATGCAGCGAACTATTCCCCCACAGTATGATTATTTTTGTAAGCATGGATAAGGAAATATTATACATCAAATACTTGTCCGAGAACCAGTGCAATTAGACCTGAGATAGGCCTCCAGTTGTTAGAAGTAGTACATAGTAGAGAAAGGGTCAAGGATAGGTCTGATAACCATTGTGATGGTGTGTGCAGTACCCATTGTAACTACTAATTAGCAACAATTTGAGCCATAGCAAGTATTCGAAAGGAAGCCCGATAGAATATGGGTACTTTTTGGTTTGTAGTGACCAGGTGTTATGAGACTAGGAGATCTCTTGAATTATCTTGATAAGGTGGATTGCTGTTTGGTTTCTAATTAGAAAAGAGGTTTTTCTGATATCATGGTGCTGCCTTTTGCTTTTGCCCTCTTGGTGCTTCAGCGGCTGATTTATGCCTTTCAATCGATTTTGTTGGGTTGTCTAGCAGTTTAGCTTTCTACCTGGCCCTACTTCCCAGATTCTTGTGCACATTGAGCTGTCTTTTAACATTTTTCTTGTTCCTTCTGCAGTGGTTTAGCTTATCTTGTTGTCTTGGTTTGTAGCAATCTGCCAGCTTTTGGGTCTCGTTTTGATTATTGTTCTATTATTATCTGAAGTTTCTCCTTTTGCTGGCCTTTGTTTGGTTGTGGTTTTATTTTTCTTCACTACTTTTGGATTTCGTAATCTTTTTTCTTCCTTTTCATTATAACAATGGCAAGTTTGTTTCTTATTTTTTTTTAAAAAAAAAGAAGTTAGAAAAAGCTAGTGAATCCTCGGACTTACTCAGTTCAGAAACAGAAAATGCTTCATCTTAGCACACAAAATATAATAAAAATCTTGACATATTGATACTGGAACACATTAGTACGAGTACAGAAACAAAGAATGAGGACCCAAAGATTAAGCAATAATAAGACACAATTATTTTTTTTTATAAGAAACAATTTCATTATATGACATCTAGAAGGGGGCCAAAATTGTGATATTTTCTGTTTCAGGATGAGTCTAATAAGGTTTAGATAAGATTTTTTTAAGAAATATGAAAACAAAATTATTGACCACATTACCTTACGCTTGGTGTTACAGAATATTACAGCTTGAGTGATAGTTAAGGTGTCATAAAGATCACATAAGGTATCAAATTTCCACTCTTCCCTTTCAACAGCAACGAAGAATTGCTTAATACCCTGTCAATTTAAACACACGTGCATCAGGGTACTGAATATCGTATCCAAAAGGCAATTAGCCATCAAGAAATTAAAAGAATATATATATTACGAACCTCCAAAGTTAACTCATCACGCTTCACAAGGATCCTCACAGGATCAGTCATAAACTTATTTGTAATCTCCAGGATTTCATGAGGAAGAGTGGCAGAAATCAAGACAACCTACAATTAAAATTGATTGGAAAACTCATTAGATTAACTAGCAGGTCTGGTTCTAAAGACAGTCTAAATATAGGAAACTACATAAAAACGAAAGACAATGATTGTCCATAATAGGGATGTTAGGTGTACAAAAACACCGACAACCGGGCAACTCGAACTATCCAACCCAAACCATAAGAGTCGGATTTGGTTATAATTTTATAATTTTCTTTGAGTAGGGCCAGTTCTTCAGTTGACTAATTTTTGGCTCGATTCAACCTAACCCAACCTTACTAAGAATAATATGTCGTATATGTGTGTAAGATTAACTAACAAGGTAGGTTCATAGCATATAGGTAGGAAGCATGCACTAACAAGATAGGTACTAGATAGCATGAGTTTAAGTCTAATATCATTTAACTTTTCTTTATATTCTTTTTTACAAATTTATGGGCTATGGGTTGGGATTTAGAGAGGAAATAGGGGTTAAATTCAACCCAATAACCCAACTCAATGCAACCAGAAAATATAAGGGTTGGGTTGGGTTGCTCTAATACATAGGATTGGACAAGTTGGCACATTGAGCAACCCGAAAATATGGGTTGGTCCAAAAATATTCTCCCAACCCAGACTATGTACACCCCTAGCCCATAGGTCTAAAAAGGCAAACTTGAGTGGTGCATGAAATTACATACACCATATAAAATTAATAAAAACCCATATGTCAAGAACATATTATTAATATCACATCAGTTACAAACCTGCACTTGAAGGAAACAAATGCAACCAAAAATCTAAACTAAAATGAAGTTAAACTAAATTAAATGCTTTCCACTTCAAAGGCATCATAGAAACCATTAAAACCCATTGAATATAACAGTCTAGTTATTATATCAAAGAAAAGTTGTTTGTCGTTTCACAAAAAAAAACAAAAAACCATTGAATAAAAAAGTCATTTATTACTCAATAGTCTGATCAATGTTATAAGAAGCTCAAGGAACAATAGCCTCTTGGGGTTCAAGTAGAAGGTGCAAAGAAAAAAGTGCATTTTTTTTTTTTTGAAACAAGGGTAACCATGCCCGTCCCTAGGCCAAGCAAAGTGCAGGTTTTTTTATGAGGCACAATATATAAGAAAGAACATTTATGAAGAAGAAATAGATAGTTGGAGTAGGAATACTTAAATATCTAAAAGGTTAGTAAATGTTATCTTTTAGTAAAACAAAAAAAAAAACTCTAAACGAAAGTTTTATAACCAATCCAGAAGCTGAGGCACACACACAAGCACAACACCCTTGAATTCACAAGAAGGTGTGCGCCTTTTTACCGGAGCCTCACGTATTCAAGGTGAGGCGTTGCACTAGATTTTCCCCTTACATTTCAAGCCTTTTAAAACACCGAGTGTGATAAGTCCTATTTCTTCCTTTATTAAATAATAAATCAACTACATGCATAATTGCAGAAAAGTTATTATTGTACAACCAAATTTGTCATCATGTATACTAAACGTATTCAAAAAGTCATGTTTAACAACCAATTCAAGGAAAGCTGCAATTCATTTACTTAACCTCCTTTCTCCTATCATGGGCACAATTATTAACACACATTGTTTAAGAGGGAGAGAGCAAACCTGAAGTTCTGGTGGAAGGTATCGGTATACATCATAAATTTGGTCTTTAAAACCTCTGCTCAACATCTCATCGGATTCATCCTGAAAAAGTAAATATGAGAAAATGAAATAATGAAGAATGGAAAATTGCACAAGAAAATTAACTACAATTATTATTCTCGTAACAAGCAAGACAAATTGAAGGCCGCCTAAACTTACCAGAACTAACAACTTAATGGCTCTGGTACGCAATGTTCTCCTCTTGATCATGTCACAAACTCTTCCCGGAGTTCCTGAAACTACCTGAACTCCAAACTCAAGCTTTCTAATGTCTTCACCCACACTTGTGCCTCCAATACATGCATGAGCCTGTATATTAATGTAGTCTCCAACTGCCAATATAACTTTCTCTGTTTGAGTTGCCAATTCTCTTGTAGGGGACAAGATCAATGCCTGTACCCTGATAGAAATTAAGATGCCTAATGACTACAAGAATCTTAAAAAGTACAGTAATAGCAGATGTAAAATGGAAAACTCTATGTCTCTACCTAATCACTGTATATTCCAATCTTTTAGGCAATGTTTTAAAAGGCTATTGAGCCTTCTACCTTGAGGCTTCACTCAAGGGGATGCTCTAACTTTTAGCTTCAAGGCTTACGCCTTCTCAAGATCATAAGAGGCTTACCCCTCTATAAAAATGCACTAAGGCTTAAAGTATTTATGCCTCATATAATGATTAGAAGAATAGTATTAATTTCCTCTATCCTTTAGAAATATAAGCGTTCAAATTATAACACCTAGAACTATTACCACTTTTACTACTCATGCAATGTTTCTATTTTCAAAAAACTGCTTTTACTACTTACGCTTTGAGGAAAAAAAAAACATTGATAGAATGATAATGATAGTGATGTAAAAGATATCTTATGGAAATTTTGTTAAAGTCAATTGTCGCCGTTGGGGTGGTTTCTTTATACTTTTATACGAGTTTCATACCGCCTCTTCAAAAGAAAAGGCCCCGAGGCGGCCTTTAACCTTTTAAAACATTGCTTGTAAGTTAAAAAAAAACATATGCATCTTAATTAAGGGGAGGTTTCATTAAATTTGGATTCTTTCAAAAGTTCCGAAATCACTACTCTTGGTTGTAAACTTATAACAATCAACTGAGGTCCGATATCTTTCCATTTGGATTTCTTGGCTAAGAACTAAAAACCCATAATTATAATCACACAATATACCAAATCTAAAAAGAAAAAAACGAAACATTGAATATTGGATAGTGTGAAGGGAGCTCACTCTCTGCTGGAGGTATCAACGGTCTGGCAAACAGTAAGAGCAATCATGGAGGTCTTGCCAGTTCCAGATTGAGCCTGAGCAATAACATCTCGACCCTCAATAATCGGCCTGACGGCTCTCTGCTGAATGGCCGAGGGCTTTTCAAAACCGTACGCATATATTCCACGGAGAAGATCATCCTTAATGCCCATCTGATCGAAACTCAATATCGGCTCAACCCCCTCCGTTGTCTCGAATTCCAACTTCTCATCCGGCGCGTTAACTGTCCGCCGTCGATTCGCAGGCACAACGCTAGTCATAGCTGCAGCCTCCATATCCGTGATAGAATTCGCCGGGATCTAGGGTTTCCACTAACCGGAGAGATTTTCCGATGACGATGGAGATGAAATCGCAGGCTAAGAAAGAGGAAAAAGGTTACAGCGCTGAGGTCGGGCTAAAATCCCATCTAATTTTCCACTATAAGAATCGAATCTTCACCGTTCATATAAACCCTAGAATCTACGGCGAATCTGCCGGTTTTGGAGAGTTATAAAATTTGAGTTAAATTATAGCACATTTTGGATGTATAATAAAAAATGACAAAATATTTTTCAATTATAGCATAAAATCAAAGTTAATTCATTTGTAACATAAAATTCAAACTGGGTTTTATCATCTATAGAATTTAATCAATGATAGAGTTCTATCAATAGTTAAATTCTATTGCACTCATTCTATCATTAGTCACTAATAGAAAATCATATGTTATAGATGAATTATTTTAAAAATTATGCTATAAATATAATACAAAAGGTAGAATGTGTAGTAAATTCTCTAAATTATAATAATAATTAATCTTTACCAAAATTAGTTTCACCAAGTAGATGTTAGGCGTTTTCTAAAAACAATGATAATAATAATTATAATAATAGTAGAAACACAAACGAAAACGAACAAACAAACTAGTTGATGTGAGGTGATTAGATGAAAATTTGATGAAATTATTTTGAGTGTTAAAAATGGAAAATTTTATAGTAGATTGTTTGATATAGATTTTTGTGAAATAGTTGCAGTAAAAAGCTCATATAAATGTTTTTTTTTTTATAAAAATGTTAGAGATAATAATTTGTTTGAATGTTGATTTTGTAGAATGAGTAGTAGATTTTTTTAGATAATTATTATAATAAAATTTGTGTTTCATTTGCACTTAATTTTTCATTCTCATTATTATTTGTCAATTTGTCTCTTCTAATTATTGTGTTTTGTAAAGTTTTTTTTAATAAGTAATTTATTTAAATAAATTTTAAATATTATAATTAGCATGTTCAATTTTAATTGATTTATAAAAATAACGAAAAAATCTTGAAAAATGCAATTTATGGCTTGCAAATAAATAAAATAACATTTAATCTTATTGAAGAATTAAAATTGCCCATTTCTTTTTTAAATGACTTTTTGGCACTTTACCCTAATATGTATGTTTATAGTTCATTAAATTTTTTTGACAATGTATAAATGACAAAAATAATATTAATTTCATAGTGTAACAAGATAACATTCATGAATTTAGATTTTGACATAAGAGATGAAATTTTATTTAAGGGACTTGAGTATATAAGACTTCTATTTGTCAATTTCAATCCATCTAACAATATTTTTTTCACCGCAAAGGTTAGTAGCCGATGGTTTTATTGCCTGATGGTTTTATTATTTAGTAAAAATCCAATTCAACATGGTTAGAGTTCGATCTCTAAAATTGATATTGAGAATAGTTGTACCTCTTTTTAGGATTTGTAGTTCCCCTTCCCCAACTTACTTTAAAAAACAATAAATTTTTTAATTAATTGTTTTATTTTAGTCCTAAACTTATAAGTTTATATGTATAGTCTTTATACAAAAAAAATAAAAATAAAAAATAAAAAATTATAATTTTTCTTTAAAGAATTAACATATTTCTTTATAAATTTTAGAAATACGTTTAATTTTGTCTTTACTTTTTTTTAAAAAAACATAATTTTGTCTTTACTTGTATTAACATCATTGAATTAAATTTCATTAATATTAATTTCAAATTTATCATAAGAACTAATTTTAAACTTTTTTTAATCTAATAACTTAATAAAATATTAAATCCAAAGTTCATGATATATTTTTTAAGTTCAGCAACATAATCGAACCCATTACCTTTTTTTATTCATGGGTACACATTACTGTCACAAAGTTCATAATATCATGTAAAAAAAAAAAACTTTATACATTAAATTTTTATATTATCTAATAACTTCATAAAATTATTAATCAACTATCAAATTATATTTAATAATGTACATATGTACGCACAAAAAATTAAGAGTGCTTTTGAAATGGAGAGTTGTTTTGAAGATAAAGAAATTAGTGGTTTTGAAATGAAGGGTTATTTTCAGTAGTTAGAAACTACTAGTTATCTTTAGTGATTGCAATAACTTATTTATATGTGATTTTTTTAGAAGAAGTTAGTAAGTGCTCATTTGTAATTCATCATAAAATTCGACAAACACCTAGAGGTTAGAATTGAGGAGGTGTTTTGAAAGAGAGATTGTGAAGAAAGTTTATTTGGATGTTGTTTTATGTAGAAATTGTAGACAATAGCTCGTTTGGATGTGATTGTTTCTAGAGAGGTCATGGACAATAGTTCAATTGGATGTAGTTGTTTTTTGTACGTAGTCAATAACTCGTTTGGATGTGGTTGTTGGTAGAAGTATTGTATGTGGAGTTTTTTTAGAAAAATGTTTATATGGACATTGTTCGACGAGATTTCCAAAAAAATGTAATTCATTTGATGAATTTGAAAATTTATATTGATTTCGTATGGAATATAGTGGATTACAACTCTATTATATGTTCATTCTCTCACAAATACAAGGATTTTCACAACTTAGTCTTCAGACAATTTAGTAGCTTCAAACTTGGATAATTTCAGCAACTTTAGTTTTGGATTGATCGAAGCTTCAAATCTTCAAGAAACTTCGTATCGTTTCAATTTTCAAGATTCTTGTGCAGCTTCAATCTTCAAGAACTATGGAAGCTTTAAATCTTCAAGAAACTTCGTATCGTTTCAGTCTTCAAGAAGCTTTGTGTAGCTTCAACTTGCAGGGATTATGGAAAACTTCAATCTTCAAGAAACGTTGTATGGTTTCAGTCTTCAAGAAGCTTCAATGTCTTTCTCCAATTCTCCAAAATTTGGGATCCTTTTCAAATGAAGAAGGAAGTCTCTATTTATAGAGTTTTCCATGGGCTTTAAATGGGCTTAGGCCAAAGAATGGGCTTGAGGCCCAAATGTCTTCATGGGTTGGGTTTGGACCAATAGGTGATTTTGGATCCAAACGTCTTCATGGATCGGGGTGTTTTGAGCCCAATTTGATTCCATAAAGAAAAATGGACTTTGTGCCCAAATCGTCATTGGACCGAGCTCGGTCATCCATAGTTTTGATCATGCTATCAGTGCAATCAAACGACCATAACACTGACACGTGGCACATTTTGGTTTGCCATAATTCAATTTAAGAGACAATATATTATTTTATAATTGATCCCTAAATAAAAATATTTACTTTGTCATTAATTCTAAATAATGACGTAGCGGATTTTCATTCGTTGAAATTTCTATTCCAACAAATGCTCCCTTTTCGTGGTTTTTGCACAAGTATGTGTGGATGAATCTCGAAAAAGTTAGTGTGGAGTCGACATAGTATTCATTTGTTTCTAATGTTAACCTATTGATGTGTTAATTCAAAAAAGGTATAAATTTGCCTTATAACCTTGAAATCTTTAAACATGCACATTATGACAATGAATCAAATTTGAAATTTGGTCAAAAGTTTGATTCTACTTATTTGACACAAAAATTTTGATTTGATATTAAAATAGAACAACGGTCTATTTAATTTTACATTTGAACTTGAGTTCCAATGTTAGGCCACCACTTGATTTGGGTCATCATTGAACTGTTGGTCAATGTTTGACTTGAATTGTCATTTTGCTTGCACTTGTGGTAAACCATTTATATTGGATCATCTCTTGATTTGGACTTCGAATCTATCGAATTTGAAACGACAAAAAGTTTAGGGATGAGTCAAATCTCAAGTTTTGCAAGTTTGTAATTTATCCAAACTTGACTTGAAATTTGACACGTACTTAATTGTATCCTCGCATTAAGTCGATGCTCATAGATTTTGCTCCAAAATCAATTCAAAAATTGGCTCGAACTTAAAATTAAAGTTGGAGTTTTGCCAATTTTAACTTTAAAATAATAGCTGAATTATGACAATAATTGACTTGGATTTTGGCCTCTTGAAAATTAACATTTGGACTATGCCAAAACTTTTAGTTTCAAATTGAATTAAATACAAAATTGTCCAACTTTATTACTTTATTGATTTAAAGTTGGACTTATTTTGAATTTAAATTACAAATGAAAGGTGTG
>JBBMKA010000018.1:8992212-9002962 GCA_037833695.1 Sechiopsis laciniata
AAAAATAAAATAAAATAAAAAATCTTTGATGATGAACAATTTATCTTTTCCAATTTGGCCCATTCCTAAAAAAACCCCTATATAATTTAGTTCCCTTTTTAGTTTTTTGTTTCCTTCAATTTAAGCCCTAGTCGTTTGAAATCATGATGAAACATCAAAATATAACTTATAAATTGAGTTGTAAAGGCCTTATGTTTTAGCATCATTAAATAAACATCAATTACTAAAAATAAAATAAAATAAAACGGCAACTATTTGATCAGAATTACAAGTAAAATTATATTTTTCATTTTTTGCACATTATATGTATATAATGTACATCAACCAATACGCTAACATATGTCAAGATTGAGTCAAAGTTTGTTCTTAAAAAAAGTCAAAGCAATTTGTTTTCTATTTATTATTACCTTTTTATCACGTTCTGATCTTATGTGTTTGAGATATTTAAGATGATATGGATTATCATTATCTTAGTCGAAGTACATGTAAATTATACCGAATCGGTAAGTGGTACAATAATTTCATTATTTGGTTGTCAATCAGTTCAACACCAGCGTCATAGGTTCGAGTTCGAGAATCGGTATTTGTCTCCTTCTTCCCCAATATGTACTAAAAAAAAAAATGTACATGTAAATTATAAGTGGTAAAATTTTGGATGTGTATAGATTAGTGTGAGTGATAATAATTATCGGATGTTTTAAACAGAGAGATGTTTAGTACTCAACTAATAGTTGTTCATTATCTATGTAATCATTTATTGGAGTCCTATTCTTTTAATTTTATAATATATGGAAGAGATAATTCGAAACTATTTTTTTTTTTTAATTATCAAATTATATTTCACGTTAGTTGAATTCAACTTTTATTAAAATAAACTTTAAAATTAAGCATGCTATAATAAAATTAATTCAACTATTTTATTGTTGGAACCAGAAGTCCCATTATATTTTGTTATAAAAACAGCCATCAACAATCGAAACGAAGATAAAGAAAAACATAGAAGACAAGAAACAACACACAAAAATTTATGTGGTTTACTAGCATTGTGTTAGCTAGTCTACAGGTAGAGAGAGAGCGCAGTTTTATTAAGGAGAAACGAATTATAGAATGAACGTCATCTCAACTAAGGTTTAATTCGAGTTTATATATGCAAAACCCTATTATAGAATGGGTAAACGAGAAATGCAGAATGTGCAACAGAATGTGAAATGCAATTACGCATGCGGAATGCACAACAGAATGCGGTTGCGTAAACACATGTGAAACGCGCAACAAAAACGAGATGCGGAATGCGTTTACAAAACGGAGATACGTTCACTCATGCTAAATGCAGAAAGCGTATATGCATGGGGGCGTTGCTCCTGCACACCCCACTCACTGACCGAGTAGCGAGACTCCCGACTAACTATTCGCAGGACATTAAACCGTTTAAGGAATATTTCAATATATTCTAATGGAAAGTAACTGCTCAATTATTATATGGCCAAATTTTGGCAAAGCCAACTTTAGCAAAGAGGAGTAATTGAAGGTGTGGAACAAGCCAGCTATAATCCTCAATTTGCCTTAAAGAGTCAATGGAAGTTTTTTTTTTTTTTTTTGAAGGTAGTCAATGAAAGTTATTTAGTGGGTGGAAAGATACACGTAACTGACATAACTTTCTGCCCATCTATGAAGAAACAAATTTGGAATCTCTTCATATATGACCATTTATTTTATAGACATATATGAATTTTTCAATAAAAAAAAAAGTTACATTGTTACTAAGTTGAAAAAACCCTAAGAAAATAGGTTCTATAAATAAATACATATATTTTAAAAATATCTGATAAATATAAAAGGAAAATTATATTTATAATCTTTTTTTCAATAGTTACGGCGGTTGAAATCTTTAACACTATATTGTTGAACTTCGAAAATAAAATTTAGTAATTTACAACTTTACATCTTTAAATTTATAATTTGAGTCTAATTAGATGGTTGATATATTGATATTAGAAAATAGGTCTATTAACATAAAATTGAAATATCGAAATTTTGTTGGATGCTGCTAGAACTCTGCTTTTAGGGACAATCTTTGTATAGCTTAGTTGGGTATCAAAGATTAAAATAATTCTACCTCCCTATGAGGGCCTATGCCGACAGAAGGCTCTCGTCCATAAGTGTATAAGCCCTACTTGTTGGAATTAATTTTAATTAATTTATTTTAATATTAATTAATAATTTTTTCCATATTTAGTGGCCCATGAAATGGGCTAACTCCCCACTCTTTTTGTAACCACCGTCCACATTATTCTGTTTAGTTAATTTATCTTTTAATGACAGAGATAATTCACACTAAAAATTGAGATAACTTATTATAGAGAGCACAGAGTGAATTCCATAGAATTCTTCTGTGTTTTCTTTTAAGTTTTTGGTCCCCTATGCCTACTTTTCCCTTCAGAAAACCACACCAATTGAGTTAGGAAGAGTGAGGGTGTAGAAGAACCAAGAACTTTGCTGCTGATGTCCGTTGCCCGTGGTCGTATTGTAGTCGAGGTATATGTTGGCTTCATTTTCAGTTACCAAAACAATGGCGGGAGGTAGACTAATTTATTAATTACGTTTTCGCTCCAGGTGATTTTATTAATCACATTTTTATTTGTGTTAGAAAATTTCAAACACTACTACCCTAACGCATGACCTCCTCTGTCGAGGTAGACTTTCAATAACATTTTTTAAGAACACCACACGCCAATACAAAATAAAGATCTTCCACTTCTATTTACTATATAGGCTCTTCGACTGAACTCGTTCACATTGGTGGGAATATAGGCCGATACGTCTCTAGCTTGTGTCTCAATGACGGGTAAAGCTGCTTTACCTTGTTTATATATGAGATTAATAGGAACGAAGCGAAGCGAAGCCTATTTCTCTTTTTGATCCTGTTCAGTCTCATGTTTCGCACCAAAAACCTGGGGAAAGAAAGAAGGAAACTCTGTCAAGCAGCATTCTTCGCACCTCTCCCGAACAAGCAACGGCTTTCGCGGGCATGATAATAGAAATCTATTAAAGGGAATTTTCATTATTCAATGAATAATGTGCCTATACCCGAAACAGGGCCCTACTCTCCATAAACAAGAGAGATGAGACTTAGTTATACCTAAAGGGTATCCTTTTAGTGTGGAGTACATTTTTACTTTTGGCGTATTATTAAAATTTCCCTCCCAAAATGAAAAAATGAGGGGAAATGGAACACCTATGCTGATAAAAGACCGTCAATGCTTAAGTTTTGCTGTAGATTTTTTGAGACTCTTGTGTTATGGTCGATTTCTTGCAATCCATAATTAGATTTTTTTTTTTATTTTTAATTTGACTTTTGTATGTTTATATTTGGTGATGAACTTTGGTTGATCATAATTCATTGTATTATCTTAGCATCTAAAAATTAATTATAGAGCTAAGTTAAACATTTGTTAGAAATAAGTTGATAAGAAATATTGGTTAGGGATTATAAATATTGGTAATTAAGAGATAAGTTGTTCATAAGTATACTTGATCAATAATACACATATTAGATTGTTTGAGTGTATGTGTTATTATTCTTAATCTATGATGTTTTAACTTTTAATTTATGATGTTTTCTAAAACAAACGGTTACAAGAGACGTCACATGCATTGAAATAGGTTAAAACTATTTGTTTTATTCGGTGGCGTCTCTCTTGTTGTTGCAGGTTATCAATATGTCGACCGGCTTGAGGAAAAAGGAGACATCGGTCTTCAATGACATTTAAGAAACTTGAAAAACTAAAATTGGACATTTGAAAGTTGAGGGACTAAAATTGAACAAAAATGATAGTTGTGGACTAAAATTGAACTTTTGAAAATTGAGGGACCAAAATAGAACTTTCATAATAGTTGAGGGACCAAAATGGTATTTTAACCGTTATATTATTATGGACAAAGGCCCCTAATCTTCATATAAATCCACCCTTGTGAAACCTATTTCAATTGTGAACTTCTATGTGATTATTTGTTTACTTTACTTTTTTTAACTTGAGTACAAAAAATTGTGTGTATTAAGAATTCGAACCACAAGCAAAAGTGTGCATGTCACTTATCACTTAAACACACAAGTGAGTCTTAAACATAAAACTTTGAGGGAAGCATATCTTCAAAATCCAAATTTTCGACCGCCATATCACTTCTTAGGGACCTAAAATTTTAACAAGTTATAAATTTTTTAAACCCAAAATTAAAAATTATGACTATTTAATAACCAATTTCTTTTTAGAAATCATGAAATTGAAGTTTGGCTCCACTATATCCAGAGTAACCACACTCATCTCTAACTCAGGCAGACATCAAAAGAATAGAGACATGGAAAGTGTCTACAAATGAATGTCACGGGTCGGTGAGTCTCAAACCTAGAACTTTGAATGAAACACATCTTCAAAATCCAAGCATTCATCCACCACGCACCTCTTTCGGCATGTCAGTTTAATAACGAGTTGATTTTTTACTTTTTTATTGTACTTATTTTCCCATTATTTCTGTATAATATTTTCTTGATAAAACACAGAATCAAGATTTTGAATTTTTTGTTTTTTAATTTCACAATTTGACTTGATTTTTAAAAAATTTATAAAAGATGAGTTGTATATATAGACTTAATTTTTAAAAGACCATAAAACTAGACATAAGAAATTTATGACACATAAAAATTTATGAACTTATTAGAGATTTTAATTTTTTTTTTTTTTAAACACTAAATTGTATGAGTTTCTTCTCTCCCTCTCTCAAATTACGAACCTTTATTCCCCTTATTGACTAAAAAGTAATAAATATTTATTAGAAATCCCAAAAAGAATAGAACAATATTTACCTAAAGGTTGGTAATTATTTAGAAATACTTATCACTATTTTGAACTACAAAATTCTACACTTTAGCATTTCTTTTAATTGGTCGATTTTCTTAAAAAAATAAAAAAAATGTGATCCAAAATGGAGTAAATATTTCCGATATACTAAGTAAGTTTTGCTCAAAAGAATATATATTATAATCCAATTACTATTCAAACCTTGAACTTACCATTTAAACTATTACCTTCTTATTCACAAAACCTTGCAATTAAGCCCCATCCTTGTAACTTCATTTTTTGTTAGATTTAATTGTTCCATTTCAAAACATCATATTGGTTGGACACCCTTTTCAGGGAACAAATGAGTTGAGCCTTCCTATAGATTATTTGGAGTGAACAGAGCAATAGAATCTTTCAAGACATTAATAAGAACAAAGAACATCTTATAGAGTTAACACCATTCACTATGTATTTTTGTGCAAAGATAAGGCCACTTTTTCATTTTTATTATTTTCTTTCTTTATTTTAAATTGGAAAATATTCTTGAACATGGGTCATTGAGATCTTATTCCCCTCATTTTATAAATTCAATGAAATTGTTTCCTAAAAAAAGTGTGAGAAACTTATGGATCCCTGCAAAGAGTTTTACTTGTAAGAACATTTTACTTTAGTGTTGTTTGTGTAGAGGTAAAGGCTGCAAAATGACTGCAAAAGAACAATGCATTCCATAGGTTGGATTATAAAATAAAAAAATTAAAAAAAAAGCCTGCAACTTTTATAAAGAAATGACCTAATTGTATTAAGAATAACATATAGCAAAATAGTCATAATAAAAAATTGATTTAAATTACTTCAAACCTTTGGCTTCAACTTCACATGGAAACAACAACATCATCAAAGCTAAACTCATTCTGAAGTCTATTATCCAAATTCTGAGGTCTTAGACGAATCCGATTAGGACCTGTAGTGCCATTTTCATTTGAAGATAATGCAAGGCGAATCACCTCGCGGCGTTCAAACACGTTTCTAATTTTTCGATTATCTCAAAAGGTCTAACGATAGAAAACGCTCTTAGCTTTTGCATCTTTCTCAAAAAAGCCTACTGATTTGGATTTTCAACAAAAATACATCCATGATGAAAGTCTTCCAAGCAAGATCCCACTCAACACTAAAGCACCAAACCATTTGTTGGAGATGAACCTGAAACCAGTAAGTGGAAATGAGAAGCAAAAATTTTGAGGTAAAAGGCAATGCATAGTATCACCACAAATACTAATTGGATAGAAAAAGAGATGCAAGCTTTCTTTTTTTAAAAAAAAAAACAAGGTAACCGCGTCCGTCCCTAGGCCAGGCACTGAAGACATCAAAACCCAGGACCTTAAGGGAAGCATACCCTCAAAGTCCAAGTTTTCAACTACTGTGCCACCCCTTGAGGACAAAGAAATGTAAGCTTTCACAGTTGCCTTCAGTGAAAAGGGAGAAAAGGGAAACAAGCTAATGCATATATTTTTTCAAGATCGATGGAGATTTGAACCTCTAATCTCATGAAAACGAAAGTATGTGTCTTAATCTAGAGCTATAGTTTGCAATGCATATATCTAGTTCCTCAACTTTTGACATAAATAAACCTTCATCTAAACAAGATGTAAGCTTTTAAGAACAGCCTATAGAATCATCACACTAATGGATTGAAACTAACAACAAATAATATTAAGAAGGTCATAAGGCATCATTCATTCTACAGAACTTTTAATTATAATGAATAGAGGAGATTCGAAATTTAAGGAAAACTCAACGAGTTTCAGCCAACGAGCATGAAAATACATGCACTCGACCCGTATAAGCAACACTATCATAATTTTATCTACTGGCGATTGATATAGTACCCTCTCTAATCAGACACATACTTTCTATTGCAATCTGCACGACTTGATAAGTCGACTGTCAATATCTGCTAAGCCAACTGTCCAGATGCAGCAAACAAAAGTGCGTAAAATGGCCACCCTGCACCACAATGGTAAGGAATAAGTCAGGGAAACAAATGGTAGGTTAACCGAGAACGGGAAATTAGAAACCGAGGAAAAGCATAAAGGTAGTTCACCAATATTGGCATTGTAACCACCAAGAGCAAGACAACCAATGTTTGCAATGCCGAACATAGTAATCCATTCCTTAGTTGAATCTCCAAACCTCAAAGCAGTAGATTTGACGCCAACTTTTAAGTCGTCCTCCTTGTCCTAAAGCCATCGAGAACAAGCATTCTAACCAGTAAGTTAAGGGTGATTTTGAAAGTGTCTTTGGATAAAAACTTTGTTTCTAGGGGCACTTCGAATACGGAAAATATTATTAAAAATCTAAAAGTGGGTTACGTAGAAAGCATTACATGACAAATAAATTAGGGACTTCCAAGGAAGCTACACGTGGCTAAGCTAATGTATAAAATAAGGAATATTACAGCCATGCATAATACATCATATGCATGTACAATAAACATGTTACGACTAGGGCAATGGTGTTCCAACTAGTTCTATTACACAATCCAAGGCCAAGACGATTCAACAAGCGTTCATTCTACATCTCCAAACTTGAATAGGCTCAGTTCAACCTCCACGAGAGAGGAAGGATCATTTCGAGCTTTGGATGTCAATCTGTACGAGGTTGAAGTTGACCATAGAGTTGCCATTAAGTTCACTCGAGTTGGGCAACCTCTTTTGAAGAGTTCATTTATTGTTATAAGTTTCATAAACTCTTGAATTGAAATTTTTAGGCCCCGTTTGATAACCATTTGATTTTTTGTTTTTGGTTTATGAAATTCAAGCCTACAACAACTACCTTACCATAGGTTTTTCTTACTTGGATATCTACATCTTACCTATATTTGTAGAAACCAAACCAAAATTTGGAAACAAAAAAAGTAGCTTCCAAAAACTTGTTTTTGTTTTTGAAAATTGGTTAGCATTCACATACTTTTGTAAGGAAAGATGGATGCATTGTAGGAAAGGTGGAACGCATTGTAGAAAATTTGAGTAAGAATAGGCTTTTTTCAAAAACCAAATGGTTATCAAACGGGGTCTTAGTTTTTTAGCTATCAATTTTCAGTTTCAAAGTTCAGCCATTTATTGGTGGGAGTTACCTTACCGTTTTGGCATCGAAGGGTTGGGAATTTCTTTCGCCGAATGGTAATGACTCATAAATAGTCATGAACTAAGCTTGTTAAAATCAAACCCTAAACAATGAATAAAACTTGTTCTTTCAAGATTGAGATCTTTCCTTTAGATAATTGAGCATCAACCATCGTTATTTCCAAGTTTTTTGCCGTTCTTGTGACAGATGGTTTTCACTTCTCGATCCAAGCCTTAATCAAGTTAGATTGTGGAACAACTTAATCGAGAGAACAAAATTTTCAATTCTTGATTAGATAATTCTAGCCTCGTTGATCCAAATTTGGCAAATGAAGCAAGAACCTTGAATTAAGGAAATTAACACCTTATGCAAAATTTGGATCAACCAAGATGCAAGGCTTAGAATTAGACTGCCTCTTAAGATCAAAGATCTAGAATAGAGAATTGGAAATCTTATTCAATATTGTGTCATTCCATTATCTAACTCGAACCTCTTAATTGAATGCTTGGTTGCAATCTATCACAAGAATTGCAAGAAAACTTAAAAATGACAAAGGTTGATGCAAGAATTTCTAAAGAAAGATCTCAATCTTGGGAGAACAAGCTTCATTCATTTATGATCTAATTTTGACAAGCTTAGTTCCTGTCTACTTAATTATATTCATTCATAAAAAGGAACTCCAAACCCTAAAGCTAGGAGACACAAAATCCTAATAAACAAAAAAGAAAAGTGGGAACCAGATTTACCTGGTGTGCATATATCGTGTCATACACAAGAGTCCATAACACTCGAGAAAAATACATTGGCAAAACAACACTTAGATCCAAAGTTCCTTTGATGGCAGCCCATCCTAATAAAGCTCCCCAATACATTTAATATATAAGCTACTAAGTATATGTACAAACTACTAAGTATATGTACAATACATTTAATATATGCCCCAACTTACTCTACAGAATAATTGAAAACAAATTTAACCTATAATTGTTCAGTTAAAGGAGAATTCCAAGTCCCAGAAACAGTTGCAACCCTAGAAAACTGATTCCTGGGATGGGGTTAATTGACCACTTGCAACTGGTCTTAGCTTTGTGCGCTCAACCTGCAAATGTTGAAAATCTCAGCCAAGCATGTAAGAGTTTGAAGTATATTTTCCAAAAAAAATGTTGTTTTCTTCAGTTTCTAAGAATTAAAACAGGTTGATCTCTGCAATTATGGTGTGGAGTTCAATTGTAAGACCCTGTTTCGTTTACATGGTGATGGATGGTTGTATTTCTTGTCGTGATGAATAATAGCCATAATACTAGCCAATTTGAACTATTTAAAATGTTAAGCTTAGAGATACGATAACAATGTATATGATGTTCATTGAAGAAAAAAATGCACTGACTTTCGTATCAATATTTCGATCGAGGAGATCATTTAAGGTAAACCCAACACCCCTAAAAAGCAATGCTCCACATCCAAACAAAGTCAACATTTTAAAGTTAGGAAAATGGCCTGGAGATGCAGCCAAGGTAATTGACCTAAAGAATACAACTCACTCTAGCTATGGATTATGGAAATATCATGCACCCCTTAATATTTATGACCGATTTAAGAGTGTGTCGTCTTATTACCTATAGAAAAGAAAATTATAACTCAATACATACAAATGAGAGGGAAGTGAAATGAACAAATGGCAGATGCTATCTATTTATAATTATAATTGGAAACACATGATAGTTTGATAATGGTACTGATATGAAATACATGGAGATCTTTATTACATAGATAGAACGATGGAATTTGGACTAAATTCTGCATGACTACCCAAAATTTTCACGAATACAATACTTCAAATCAAATACACACCATGCTATTACATATCTCGACGATTATCACAACTTTAACACATACTTGGAAACGACAAGTAGTGATTACTACGACAGAAAGACCGTTTATTCCAGAAATAGATTGAACATTGAATAAAAGAACCAATATCGTTTGCCAATTAACAATTATACAGTCCAAAAATCCAATGTGGCTAACATTCCAAGTTACTTTCTAGTTCATTCACAACAAAGTCCAACGGGAATTTTAAAAAAAATAAAAAATAAAAATAGCTCTTACCATAGACAGGGCTAAGCAAGTAACCACGTCCCAACGGGTTTATCGAGCCGCGCAAGGTGAGCATAAGGCTGAATCTTTTTGGGCAAATACAAATTAATCCAGGACATCTCAATTTTCCCCAGCGATCTTCCTTCATTTGCAACACTACCACACGGCTCTTATCACTCTTATAATTCTCTTTTTTTTTATCAAACTCTTATAATTCTCTTTTACATCCGAAGACGTGGATAAACCATGGATGAGTCCAAACCTAATATCGCTCATGAAATTTTCGAAACCAAAATCTGTCCGAGTGAACCATAAATCGAAAACTAAACTAGGTCTGGAGTACAAAATCGGCGCGTCCATACTAGAGAAGATATTGAGAAATTTACGATGGAGAAAGAGGCAGGACACAGACCTGCGCGAAGAACGGGATAGCAGAACGCCATTTCCAAGCTAATCGAACTAATTTATGATATGGTTTCGATCAAATCGTCTTGAATGGCTCGAATTTGTACGAAATCTGAAATTCGAGTAGACCTAAAACCATTCAGCAAGCTCCATTCGTCTTCATCAAGTTCCAAGTTCCATCGTTTCTCCATTGAAGAGACTAGTCGCTCAGAATTCCCCATTCTCGTCGTCGTTCAATTCTTTTCGGTGATCTCGACATGGTGGCTAAATGGCCGAGCCCTCGACGA
>JBBMKA010000018.1:9004283-9016901 GCA_037833695.1 Sechiopsis laciniata
TCTTGAGAGGGGAGGTTCCAAGACCTATCAAATCTTGATTTATCTTGTATTCTTTTACCTTTTTATATAATCTAGATTCCGAATCATATCAGACCGCCTTGGCATGCGACCACCCCATCATAATCATTTCAATACGAAAATTAAAATCCTTCGTACTGAAAGGGAATAGAATATTTTAACCAAGCTTTGGGTACTTACCACTCTCAAAATGGATGGTGACAGAGGCTCTCGATCCTATTCATTGATGTTTTGAGAAGGCTTTAAATGTTTGATATCAATTTTCTGAGGAATTTGGCATTGTTTTTGTTAGGCCGAGATATTGTACCTTTGTATGGGGTAATCTTGTTACATGGAGAAGTAAGAACTCACGATCGTGATAACCCAATAGAAGTCTGTTATGATAACAGGCTGCAATTGCTATTTCACACGATTACTAAACATTTTGAACTTGACAGACTTGATGTACGATCCAATCAGATCAAGCTTTAGAGTTATTTTAACAAAGGGGTAATTGAAACTTGAGTTTGAGAGATTATTGATTACGCTGAAACTATTCAATCTGTATAGTCTTGTTTGTGGGGTGTGTTGAATTAGTTTAAAAGTTGGTTAGATTATGTGGTTTGTTAAGTACGAAGTAGGTATAAGAGAATCTCTTATTTGTAGGGAAGTTCGACAATTATCCCTTAATTTGATTCTCTTGTAATATAGAAATAGTGCCTTATGTATCCAAGGAGTGGCGCGGTAGTCGAAAGCTTGAATTTTGAAGTTGTGCTCTCCTTAAGGTTCTAGGTTCGAGACTCACTTGTGACATTAATTTGTAGACACCTTTCGTGTTTCCATTCTTTCGATGTCTCTCAGTGCCTGTCCTTGGGACGGGCGTGGTTACTCCGGTTATAGTGTAGCGAAGTTCAGATTTACCGGTTAAAAAAAAAGAAATTGTGCCTCCATCCTTTTGTCATTTTTTAGTGAACGTGCATAAAAAAGGTTACTCTCACCATTCTGTGTTTCTCTCTCTCTCTCTTGTCTCCTCAGCATTTACTCACTTTTTTTTTTCTCTCACGTGTCTCAATATATGAGAACTACATGTTATGAAAATTATTGTTTTTAATTTTTTTTAAAAATTGGAGTCTAACTTTATTTTGCAGGTCTGGAAGTTAAGTTCTTGTGACCTATGTGAAATAGCTCGCAATTCTGTTTACCAATCAGGTTTCTCTCATGCTCTAAAGGTAATGCAAAACCATGGAGCTATTTAAATTATTAATTTATCCCCGCCCGTCATATGATACATCTAAGTAATGATCTCGTCTAAGGTATATACGTTCAATGGAATACATCTATGTTTTCTATGTTCGTTAGAATTCTCTAAATGCGCTTAGATCAAATGTATCGTTTCCATTTATTTATTTATCTTTCTAAAACCCTGGACAATTTAATGAGCAACGGGCAACGGCGGCCTTAATAGGATCTATTCCACAGATTGTATGTTATGTTCTAAGAATTTAACCAACCGAATTGGTAATTATTAATTGTGTTCTCACTTGAACAAAAATAACGGTTGAGATCTGCTAATTTCTTCTAATGTTTGTTTTTTCTTGCAATATTTTACAGTGATTGATTTTTTATTTTTTATTTCTTAATGGAACGTGACCTTTTTGGCTGCAGACGCATTGGATTGGGAAAGAATATTACAAGAGAGGACCGGCAGGGAATGATATTCACAGAACGAATGTGCCACACATTAGGGTAGAATTCCGAGACACGGTATACACTTTACTCTTTTTTTTCTTGGGAAATTGTACGAGAAACTTTAAAGTATTTGCATTCATAGTCATTAATACGTTTTAATAATGTATTATAAATACATATTAATACCATATTATAAGAAGGTATGTGACAGTACCTTCATTATCAAAAGTGACCATATTTATAATTATTTTCTAGATTTGACTAATTTGGCACCACCTAACAACTTCAATTTTCTTCTTCGCCTTTTAAAAAAGATCTGGAGAGAGGAAATGCAGCTGGTCTATTTGGGAAATGCCAACATTCCCAGCGAAATCGAGAAGTGAAGAACGGCGGAGGAATGCTATGAAGTGGTTGAATTTCTATATAGGTATACTTTGCGACCGACTCAACAAAGGAGCCAGATTTTGATTCTGGTTGCTTAAAGATGAAGAGTCTTTGGAAGTGGGAAAGAGTATATACAAATTGCAAATGGTAGCTGAGGGTTTGTCTAGCATAATTTAACGTTGGTCATATGAATCGTACTTTTTGGGAAGAGATATAAACAATTTAGATCTCAAAAGACAAACTACTAAGATGTATGATTATATATACACGTAGCCCAAATAATTATAAAGTTGAAAAATGATTAGAGGATGCAATAAAATTAGTGTGGGAAGTGTTTTTCCCATAGCTGCTACAAGAAAAGGCATTTGTTTTGTTTTGTTTTGATTGTTTGGTTTTTAACCTAGTTTATCGTCTCAAAAGTGAAGGGAAAAGTTTGATAATGACAGTTCATTGTATATCTAGGTTAAGTACAACTTAGTACCAGATAAATTGACGAGTTCAATTTATGACATGCGTTAGGTGAGCATATCATCGTTAAATTTGTTGGTTAGGTTAAGGGCATTTTAATAAATTGAAAATGAGGGGTACACAACACAATAAAATTGTGAATTTTGTCTTCGTAGATTTGGAAAGAATATTTATTCACAAACAAAAGGTGGCTCGAGTTATCATTCAGCCTTAATTGGTACCCCTAATCTAATAAGTGCTTACCTTTGGGTGACAATATTCTTTTGCTACGTGTTTGTAGCTAGCTTTGAGCTAGCATTATCCGTCAAAAGGGACAACGTTTTCTCATTTGAGTTACCTATTTTTAAGTTTAATTAAAAGTTAGAAGAACTAAAATTGAATCTTTGAAATCTGAGGGACTAAAACTGAACAATGCTAAAGTCCAAAAATTAAAATGAGTTGAGGGATTAAAATAGAGCAAATGAAAAAGACAAGGGACCAAATAGTATTTTAATTCAAAATTTATCTAACTAATTCTTTTTGAATACTTCAATATATAGTGTAAGAAACTCAGAACTCCAGACAATGCGCAAAACCTACAAGCCAAATAAGTACAAGAAAGCTCAACTTATTTTTCAACATGAGCAAGTCAATTTTTCAAATTAGCTTATATCATTTTTAGTTCTTAAAACTTGAAGGGGATTTTTCTTGAATAGTAAAAAGGAAAATTATTTTTATGAATATCTAAATTTGAGAAAAAAAATTCAAATATAGCCAAAAAATTGATTCAATAAAGTGAAACAGATGGAAGTAAAATAGATATTCAAATGAAATTAATGGATTTCAGTCAAGTGAAATTGATGGATTCAATCAAGTTAAATTGATTGAAAACAATTGTTCGATGAGATTTCTGGAGAAATGTAATTCATTTGATGAACTTGAAAATCTATATTGATTTCGTATGGAATATAGTGGATTACAACTCTATTCTATGTTTCTTTGATTCTTCTCTCACAAATACAAGGATTTTCGCAGCTTAGTCTTCAGACAATTTTAGTAGTTTCAAACTTAGATAATTTCAGCAACTTTAGTTTTGGATTGATGGAAGCTTCAAATCTTCAAAAAATTTCGTATCGTTTCAATTTTCAAGAATCTTGTGCAGCTTCAATCTTCAAGAAATGTTGTATGGTTTCAATCTTCGAGAAGCTTCAACGTCTTTCCCCAATTCTACCAAATTTTGGATCCCCTTCAAATGAAGAAGGAAGTCTCTATTTATAGAGTTTTCCGTGGGCTTCACATGGGCTTGGGCCAAAGAATGGGCTTGAGGCCCAAATGTCTTCTGGGTTGGGTTTGGACCAATTGGTGATTTTGGATCCAAACGTCTTCATGGACCGGGGTGTTTTGAGCCCAATTTGATTCCATAAAGAAAAATGGGCTTTGGGCCCAAATCGTCATTGGACCGAGCTCGGTCATCCATAGTTTTGATCATGCTATCAGTGCAATCAAACGACCATAACACTGGCACGTGGCACATTTTGGTTTGCCATAATTCAATTTAGGGGACAATATATCATTTTATAATTGATCCCTAAATAAAAATATTTGCTTTGTCATTAATTCTAAATAATGACGTGGCGGATTTTCATTCGTCGAAATTTCTATTCACATAATCTCTCATTTTTATTAATATTTTTTTATTTTCTCTCTTGTAATTAATTATATATATATATTATCAAATCTTTGTAAATAATGCTAAAATTTATTAATTTGCTAGTGTATTCAATTATGTAATATTAATCTTTGAATAATCATGATCATCGGATTGTACTTTGGTGTTAAATTATTATTGGTTCAAATATTATTGATTCAAGTTTCTTAAACTAGTCAATCATCTAAAATTAATATGTATAATAAGTTTCAACCTAACTTTAATCGAAAATGAATTTAATAATAGCTCATTATAAATTAAAAAAAATATAATTGATCAATTTAAAGTTAAAAATTTAACATAAATAAAAAAAAAAAAACTTAAATATGACATTGACATAAAAAATTGTTATAAATAAAACCTTGTTAGATTAAATTTATTGTAGATGTATTGTCAGTTATATACGGAGGATCAAAAACTATATACATTAATTATTTATTTTATCTAAAAAACTACTCAAATTATAATCAATATCAAACTACATTTAAAAATGCATATAGGTAGACACAAAAAATTATTTGTAACAATATTTCTCAAATAAACTATAAGTCAAGATAAACAACTATTTCAGGTACTTAAATTACATTAGTTAGAAATGAACAGTTATTTAGAGTGATTTTGAAATGAGTGTTATGCCGGTCTGAAAGCCTATATATATCCCTCTACTCATATTTTTGAACTAAAACCCTTAATTTCTTTTATAAGTTAATGTTCTTGTCAATAACAGGACCAAAATTATAATTTATATTTTGAATTAATAATGGCATTCAGCAAAATTTTCATAAACAAAAATTGTCTTAAATTACACTGTAATATAGACATTAAATAAATTACAGTTAAAAAAATTAAGACGATCCATAAATTTATCCTTCAATACTTACCTTTGGCAAAATCTCCACATGGAAACAACATCAATAGAGCTTATCCACTCTGAAACTTCAAACTTCCCAAATCTGATCTGATCAACTATCACCGTAACTTCATACATTTGATCAAGAGGTCATAAGTTTAAATCCTTCCCTCTTAAATAATGTCGAACTAAAATAAAACACCATTTGAAGATGGTGCAAGATCGAATCTTCTTACACGTGGCTCAGCTTCTTCATTAATCTCAAAAGGTCCAACGATAACAACAAACCACTCTTTTTCGCATATTTGTCGGAAATGTCTGCTCATCAAGTTCAACAAGTATACATCTACGATGAAAGCCTTCCCAGCAAGATCCCACTGAACACTAAAGCACCAAACCACTTGTTGGAGATGAACCTGAAACCAGAAGTGTAAATGAGAGGCAAAAATTCAGAGGTCAAAGACAATCAAAGTGTCACTCCCCACTAATGGATTGAAAGGAGATGTAGGCTTTTAGAATAACCTATATGGTAAAAAGGAGAAAAGGGAAGAACACATGCGGATGCCTTTTTCGAGTTCGACAACAATGGAGGTAGGGTTTCAAACCTCCGACCTCTTTTTTTGAGTTTGAATACATAAATCTTTATCGAAACAAGATGCTATCATCACACTACTTAATAGAAGATAACATCAAGTTTTTGGTATGAATCTAAAATGGTCATAAGCATTAGAATAGAGGCATTTGCAACTCCGTTTAAGGGTGAATTATGTTGAGTTATAATAACTCAACTCGTTAGAATAAAACTTTTTGTTATATGCACCACAAGCACAAGTTATCCTATGCACCACAAACACAAACACAAGTTATCCTAACCTTTGTTATAATAACCAGCATTAACAACCCTCCATTTATGAGGGTCCACCGTATAAAATAATCAATCGTCGGCTCAAACGCACCCTTAAATTTAAACTCAGCTCGTAGTCCCGCCCGCCTGACCTTAGTTCCAAAGAATTTTAAAATTCAAAGCACCAGCTTGAAGATTTTCATCTCAGGTAAATTGAGGGAAGGAGATTCGGCATTTAAAGAAAGCTTAGTGGGTCAAGAAGACCAATAAGTTTAAAATAAATGCATTCAAACCATAAAACTAGCACTCTCATAATTTTCTTTACATGTAATTTTGATACAGTACCCTCCCAAATCATACATACTTTCTATTGCAATCGGCACGACTTGATAAGTCGACTGTCGATATCTGCCAAGTTAATTGTCCAGATGCAGCAGCTAAAAGTGCATAAAATGGCCATCCTGCTCCAAAATAGTACGGAATAAGACATCCAAACAAATTGTAGGTTAAATGAGAACTGGAATAAAAACTAAGGAAAGGCATGAAGTAGTTTACCAAGATTGGCATTGTAACCACTAAGAGCAAGACAGCCAATGTTTGCAATACCAAACATAGTAATCCACTCCTTAGTTGAATCTCCAAATCTCAAAGCAGTAGATTTTACGCCGACTTTTAAATCGTCCTCCTTGTCCTAAAGCCGTCATGAGAAAACAATCCAACCAGTAAGTTAAGGGCAATTTTGAAAGCGTCGTTGAATAGAACCATTTTTTTAAGGGGCACTTTGGAAAGTGTTTTCAAGCATCTAATAGTACAGGTATTTTTCAACCAAAAACTGTCACTAAAATTTAGTCAAGTGTTTTTAAGACATCAAAAAACGCTGCTATGCACATTATAACTTCACATTAGGCTGACCCAGCCATGTATATGCTGTCCATTTCCTATTCTGTTTTCTAGTATATGCAACTAAGCTTTCAAGTAGATACTTTTAGATCTAAGTGGAACATCACCATAATAAAACCACCAGTCACCTATAGTAGTGACTTTTTAAAAGCACGAACAGAGAGCCAAGAACAGTACAAATACAGAGCTAAGGATCAAACCCCGGTGGGTGATATAGAAAGCATTACATTGCAGAGAGTGGAGAGATCTCTAAGAAAGGGCCATGTGGCTAAGTCAATGTATAAAACCATACGAATTAATGCATCATATTCAAGCACAATAGATAGATTAAGCGGCTTCCCTGATATTCCCCCAACGAGAGAGGTCACTATGGATCATTATGGGTCAGCTCGTCTTTTGAGGCTGATGAAACATGACTAGGCTGGAGGTTTGGTGAAAGACATCTGAAGGATCATGTATTTTACCTAGCCTCTTGGTGGAGTTCCCTGGCCCAAAATTTTAAGCAATTGCGTTGTAAAAGTGTACGCTTTTTTGCTAGTAGATACAGAATCCTAATAAACAAAAAGAGAAGTGAGAATCAGACTTTACCTGATGTGCATATATCGTGTCATACACAAGAGTCCAGAACACTCCAGAAAAATACAGAGGCAAAACAATAGCTGGATCCAAAGTTCCTCTGATGGCAGCCCATCCTAGTAAAGCTCCCCAATTGAATGTCAGGCCCAGATACGCTTGAGGCTGCAGTAAATATCTCGCTAAGCCACATCAACTACCAAAGTTCCTCTAAAGAAACAATATAAATAAAATATAAACCATACGAATTAAAGCATCATACCCAAAAGGTGAACCTCTTCATGAGAGGATATGAGAACACTAGGAGCAAGGAGGATGCCCCTAAAATGCGACTATTAAAAATACATAAGCTACATTAGAATCATCAAACTACTAATTATACAATACACTGAATATAAAACTCAGCTTACTCTAAAAAGAAATGAAAATCAATCCAACCTGTAATTATTTAGTTGAAGGAGAATTCCAAGTCCCAGAAACAGTTGCAACCCTAGAAAACTGATTCCCTCGGGTTGAGTTAATTGACCACTTGCGACTGGTCTTAGCTTTGTACGTTCGACCTACAAAACATGAACTCTCAGCAAAGCATGTAAGAGATAGAAGTAAAATTGCCACAATGCTATTCTTTTCTTCAGTTTGTAGGTATTAAAACAGGCTGATCTCTACAACTATGGAGTGGAATTCAATTGTAAAACAACATACAAGACTTGTTATTTACCACACTATTGGAGCATCCCTACAAGAAAGAAAAGATATTATGGGAATTCTTCATACGTGCTTTTTGTTCGTCTATGTGGCTGGAGCAGAACTGAAGATTATTCCGAAACAGGGAGAATTCTTTCTATCATTTTTTGACAGTATAGTTACTATTGTGGTATCCTGGTGTAAACTGTAAACAATGTCCTATATTCCACCAATACAGCTATCCCACCCTCCTCTCTAATTGGAGGGGCCTTTTTTAACCTACCTTAGGGGACAATCTTTTAATTTCACTTATTAATGAAATTGTTTCTTATCCAAAAAAAAAAATTCAATTGTAAAACAATTTCTCAATCTACATAGTGATGGATGGTAGTAGTCCAATCATGATTCAATTCTACATGGTGAAGAATGACACATAATTCACTCGTACAAGAATGCTCCACTACATCGTGAAAAATACCCACAAGCTATTCTCTACAAGGTGAGCAATTGTATTACAGAGGAGAACTTTTTTTACCATCAGATTCACCCCACCGTTCTATTATTTTTGGAGGAGTTCTGTCTCCCCTGATCAAGGGGAAGTTTTGAAATTTATCAGAGAGTTGGCAAGGGAATGATAACAGAAAGGTGAGAAGGCTAGGGTAAGACTATTTGTTAGGGAATGGCTGTTGGTCAGCAAGCTAAATACTTAGCCTTGGCACCTGCTGTGCTGTTCCACTTAATCACGCATCATGAAAAGTGATGTCTTTACCATCTGATATTGAGACTGCGATAGATCATGGGAATATAGCGTGCTGCAAACTAAGTGGGTAAGAAATTTGTACAACCATCCCATACCAAGAAAATGGGCTAGAAATGTTGCATGAATATAATTAATATCAGAAGGTATTAGACTTAAATAATATGGAGACCTAAATGCAGAGGTCATTACATCCATCTATCTCAATTACAAACACGTAGATTTTCACACTATCTGCAAGGAATAACCAATTTGAACTATTTAAAAAAATTAGGCTTAGAGGTGTGATAATAATGTATTGATGGTAATGATGTTCGTGGAAGAAAAGAGTGCACCTACCTTCGTATCAATATCTCGATCAATGAGATCATTTATGGTACACCCAGCACCCCTCAATAGCAAAGCTCCACATCCAAATAGAGTCAGCATTTTAAAGTCAGGAAAATGGCCTGGAGACGCTGCCAAGGTAATTGACCTAAATAATACAATTTACTTTAGTTATGAATTTCGGAAATCGTGGCCCCATAAACATTTGTGATCCAGTCGAGAATGTGAACATCGTCTTATTACCTATATAATACAAAAGCAAATTATAGTTCAATACATACAAACGAGAGGGGAAGAAAATGAGTTAATGACAGGGTTAATCTATTTATAAGTTATAATTGGACACATCCCAACTAAAATGCTCAATTTCTCAGCAATCATTAAATGCTCCACAAACAATCAAGTAAAGTTGAAAAACAATACAAATGTGAAATACATGGAAATCTTTGATTTTTGTATATAACTACAGAAAATTGGACTAAACTATGCATACCTTCACTAATTTCTCACTACTACAAGACTTAGATATCAAATATAAAAAACGCCGAAGTTCATATTATTTTCGTACCATATCCTTTCACAGCTAAACAATCAATAGAGATTAGTGTAAAACAAAGATTAACCATTCCAGAAACAGGTCGAATATGAATATATGAACCAATATCACAAACAAATACAGCCTACAAATTCCAAGTCTCATTTATTCCATGATATTTAATGAACATTCACAACAGCAAGGACCAAAAATTCAAGTAGCACTTACCACATACAAGGCCAAGCAAGTAACCACGTCCCAATGGGTTTATCGAGCCGTGCAAGATGAGCATAAGGCTGAATGTTTTTGGGCAAATACAACGAAATCCAGGACATCTCAACTTTCGCCTTTGATCTTCCATCATTTGCAACACTACCACACGGTTTCTCATCACTCTTGGAATTCTCTTTTACATCCGAAGACGTACATAAACCATGGACGAGTCCAAACCTAAAATCTCTTATGAAATTTTCGCAAGCAAAATCCGATCGAGTTCGCCATAAATTGGAGACTAAACTAGTTCTGGAGTAAGAAACCGGCGCCTCGAGGCTGGAGAATAGATTGAGAAATTTACGATGAAGAACTATGCAGGACATGGACCTGCGTGAAGTACGGGATAGCAAAGACGCCATTTCCAAGCCAAAAACAAGCTAATTGAACGAGTTTATAAAATGATATCAATCAAATCGTCTCGAACAGCTCGAATTTGTTCGAAATCTGAAATTCCAATAGACCAATTACCGTTCACTGAGCTCTCTTCGTCTTCGTCCAGTTCCAAATTTCACGATTTCTCCGTTGAAGCGACTGGACGCTCAGAATTCCCAATTCTTTTCGGTGTTCTTCACATGGCGGCTAAATGGCAAACCCCTAGCCAGGCGCCAAGTATTTTGGTTCTCAAAAGTTTTGCCTCATTCCTTTTTAGATTCATTTGTTTCAAACTAAAAATAATAATAATTAATTTAAAATAAATAATAAAAAAAAGTTAAATTATTGATTTGATCCTCGACTTTGTTCTATTTTGGTCCTTAAACTTTTAAATAGAGGTGATTTCGGTTTGGTTTTCGTTGGTTTTGTACTAACCGGACAACCGAACTGATACCTTCGATTTTTCAAAAAATGAATCCGAACCAATATCCAATAAATGACAAAACCAATTGTTCGGTTTTTAATTGGTTAAGTTCGGTTTCGGATCAATTTTTTATTTCAATTTCAATGAGAATTGAATTTCAAAACCAACATTTCACATAAACAATGTTAATTAAATTCATAAATAAAACCATCTCCATACAGGCGTTGAGTTTTACTACTCATGTCATCTTCATAAGCAAATGTTATAAACAAAATCTTACCATAACAAACTAGATTAATATATTATAAACATACTAAGTGAATACTAAACGATTGGATGGCTTAATGGTTAAATATTGCAACTTAAAAATTGATTTAAGTCACAAAATTGTGAAATCCCCTAAATACCTGAAAGTATCCAACAATGTATAAACACCTAAAAATTTCCGAAACTTACAAATACTAAGAACAATCAAAAGAAAATTTCAAAAATTAAATAGAGATCTATTGAGAAATCCTAATCTTCATGTGTGATTTCTCCATTTAAAGGAATCTAACGGCAATAAAAACAAAAAATAAATGAAAAGGAAACCGACACCCCATACAATACGAAAACTAAAAGAAAAAAAGAAAAAATCGAAAATAATGAAATGTGAAATGAAACAAAACTAAAACAAAATTGAAAACTAAAACAAAAATAATGGCTGAAATCGAATCCAAGGTAGAAGATGAAAACTAAAAGGAAATTGAACGGAGGAAAGAGGAAGTAGAAGAGAAGAGAAGAAAAGAAAAGAAAAGAAAAGGTCGGGCATAAGAGACAAAGCTGAACTGCTGAAAAAGAAATGAAATGTGAAAAACCGAACCAATTCTTGATCGGTTTGGTTCGGTCTTTCAATATTATTCTCTACTTTTAAATGTCCAATTTTAGTCTTACACTATCAAATTTGTCAAATTTTGGTCTAAGTTTCTAATGCCTTATTTTGGTCGCTCAATTTTTGAAAAAAAAAAAATTAAATAGTCCCTGGAATCCTCTTTCATGCTTCTCTGCCTCTCTCTTATTAGTTTCTCACTCCTCTCTCTCATTAGTTTTTCTCTCCTTAAGTAAGTTTAGTGTGGCCACCAAATCGAACTAAATAGAAGAGGACATTAACCTGATTAAGGGTCCTCATTTTTCCATTTCTATTTCCATTTTCTGAAATTTTGTTTCAATTTCAACGTTTTCAATCTAAAATGGATCAAGAAACAGAGTGAGTGGAAGAGTTATTTGTTCTATTGAAAATTGATGGATTATTTAGTTGGATACCCACATATTTCAAATTGAAATTAACGGATACATATTTGATGGGATTTTCATTTGAATTGCTTTGTAATTTTTATGTTACTTTGAACACCCACCTATTGCAAATTGAAGAAAAACTGAACCGCCAAAGTTCATTAATTCTTTTTCTAGTCATGTATGTGACGGTTGAAAGAATGAGAGAAGGGGAAATAGAAGTAGAAACAAAATTGTAGAAATTGAAATGGAAAAATGTGGACAATGTATACCTCAATTTTCTCTTTCATTTGGTTGGATTTGGTGGCCACACTATGCTTGAGGAGAGAGAAACTAATGAGAGAGAGGGTGAGAGAAGCATGAAACTAGGTGTGATTTCGGTTCGGTTTTTGTCGGTTTTGTGCCAAACCGACAACCGAACCAATATCCTCGGTTTTGAATAATTGGATCCGAACCGATGTCCAATATAGCACAAAACCATTGGATTGGTTTTCATTTGGTTCGATTTTTAAATAATTGGATCCGATCCGAACCGATGTCCAATATATTAATAAATCAAATAACAATTTTATTATAAAATTA
>JBBMKA010000018.1:9017001-9040681 GCA_037833695.1 Sechiopsis laciniata
ATTAACTCCTCCAAATTAGGAATTAAATCTTCTAGTTGACGTTTTTCAATAGCATAACAAATTCCTTCCAATGTAACGTTTTTTCCTTTTCTTGTTGCCCAAAATTTCACAACTTCCTCTTCGGTTACCAAATCGGAGTTTGATTTTTGCTGATGTGAGCTCTCCGCATTTAATTTTCCAACTCCCTTCCGCATCGTGAGATCACCATGTGGTGAAGTGTCAACGTCCAGCACCTCCTTCAACCGAGCCCTGAACGAACACATAGCGTCACATTTCACACAAAACCTTGGAATACTATGGATCTGAATTCTAAAATTTGCACGAGAGAAGACAAAATCCTCCAATATAATAAATTACCCAATCACGATGATCTTTCCGTACATTACAAATCACAACTATGAAAGAATCCAAATTGAGAAGTTTTCTAGAAAAAACCTTACCCACGAAGAATAGAGCATTGTTCTCTTTTGATTGTGACTTTGCAAACGCCCGCATGTTCAAAACGTGCTCTTCATCTTTCGACAAGAGTAACCCACACCATTTAACTAAAATATTGATCATCACCATTGAGTTACCAACGAAGTCATCATAGAAATCAAGGAAAGGGAAGACAACCTAAAGACTACTGTCGCTGTGGAGAGAATTTTACTATGACAGAGGATTTTTTTTTTTTTTTTTTTTTTTTTTTTTTTTTTTTTTTTTTTTTTTTCTTTGAAACAGAATTTTATATTTTGTCGAGCATGTGAAAGTTTGTTTTTTTAAATCATCTAAAATGTATATATGTTTTGTCAAATGGATCATATAAATGATTGAAAAGAAGTATTAAAAATTAGAAAATATAGGCATTTCTTGAGAAGGTCTAGAAGTTGCAATACCTGACGGGACTATTTTTATAATTTGGATTTGTCTCAAATGTATGTTTTTTCAATTAGAAATGTTTATGGTAGACTTAAAGGAATTTAAGAGCTTTATTCATTAGACATGTCCAAAGAACATAGGAGAGAAATGAACTTTTTATTTTTTGAAATGAAGAATTTTAGGGTTTTAATGCCTACCTTTTCGTGCAAGTTTATCATACTCTTCTAATGTCTGCAGAAAGTTAAAACATATTTATTTGCATCGCAAACTATTATTAATTACAATATCCAATGTGAAATCAAAACAATAAATGGAGTATTAAATAAGCAATAAATGCTTGGTTTTACCAAAACTTAATCATATTTACCGTACCCTTTTTTCTTCTTCTTAGTGTAGTATTTTTATCATTATAGGATATAGGATGATTATTAATAATCTTATTAAAAGTATGAGGAGTTTTAGAAGGAAAGGAAAAGGAGAAAGGTAAAAGGGATGAAATGATATTCGATTCAATTTATTGTACATTTTTAATATAATAATTGAATATATATTTTTAATTTCATTTTGAAATTTATTTATTTATTATTTAAATTATTGTTTTTTAATTCTATACATTTTAATTATTAAAATCATTTAATAAAAGAAATAAAATAATTCAATTAATTAAATTCAACAATTGAAATAATAACAAAAAACGAAAATAAATTAATCAAAATTATTATATAAAATAATTAAGTTTGAAATTCAAATAAAAAAAAAAAAAAACTTAATTAATTCAAAGTGATTGTGTCTTGCAAAAATTGCATTTATATATGAATATGATTTAAGTTTCTTAAAAAATGTGTGTTTAAAAATGTTTAAGGTATAATAAAATCAATATTTACTAATAAATTTTAAAACACAAAAATAAATACAAATATTGTACAAAGAACATGGTATATCCAAAAAAAAATGACATAATAAATAGAAATACACATACATAACACATAATAAGTAATTTTAATCAAATAAGTTAGTATAGTTTGGTCTAGGAACGGACTTGATTACAAGTGTAGTGGAGCGAAACTTTGATTCTCGAATTTACAACAACAAAAAAAATTCATTTTAGTTCTTAGTACTCATTCAAGTCCTACTTTTGACGATTTCAAAAAAAAAAAAAAAGAAAGAAAAAGAACCCTACTTTTGACAATTTATTTTTAAATAAATACTTTTAAAAAGTTGAAATATAATTATAAAAAACCAAGGAAAAATAGCCTGCACATTCAAATCATATGTTGATTTGGAAAAAGAAACATAAAACTAGAAAAATGGAAACTATATACGGTGTTGAGAGAAAAAAACTCACATGCTGCAAAGGGCCCGACCATTATCTTCCAAGTGTAATTACTAGAAAAGAAAAAGAGATCCTCGACAGAGGGATGATTTGCTTTTAAAACTGAAAGAAGCTCGAGAAATTACTTGTTGAAGAAGAAATCTATTAGAAGTCTAGGTCAAAAGAAAACTGGTTGAAATGGGGGACCAGAACACAAAGTGGTTTCATAAAAAAGTCTCCTCGAGGAAGAAAAGTAATCAGATTATGCGCTTACAAGCTACCCAATTTTTTTTTTTTTTTTTTTTTTTTTATTGACTCTAATGAGGATTTACATGGTTGATTATTTTTCTTTGATCTTCTTGTCAGCCAATGCTCATGGAAAGGCCGTAAAAATGGATTATCGGATGCCGACATAACTCTATCTAGATCGCTCTTATTTTAGAGTAGAAGTCGACAAGGCCCTTTTTTAGATTTGTCCCACAAAAACCTATAGTCCTCATGGTGCTATTGCTTAATTTTTGTACAGTTTCTGAGAGGTGGTTGGAGATGAGGTGGCTAAGATTTATTTGGATATTCTTAATAATGGGAAAGAGCTCGAAAGTATGAATGCTACGCTAATAGCTTGATCCTTAGAATCCATGATGCTTAGAAGATGAAAGACTTTCGATCTATTAGCCTTTGTAATGTCATTTATAAAATTATAGCGAAGGCCATTGCTAATAGAATGAAAGTCTATTTAGGGAAAGTCATCTCCCCTAACTAGGTAGCTTTTGTTACTAAAAGGTTGATTATTGACATCGAGTTGAATGCATACATTCATTGAGTTGAAGCGTTTCAGAAAGAAGGGGAGAACGACGTTAAAAGTTGATTTGAGCAAAGTTTATGATAAAGTGGAATGGAACTTTATGTATTCGATGATAGAAGCAATCAGTTATAACAGGTCATGGATTGAGCCGGTCATGTGGTGCATCTCTTCCATCCAATTCTCAGTTCTCATAAATAGGGTTTTTCATGGATGAATTATCCCAAAAAGAGGGCTACGATAAGGAGATCCACTTTCATCTACATGTTCCTCTTATGCGTAGAAGACTTGTCTTTGTACCTGGACAAGGAAACATCTCTAAACTCTTTCAAAAGATTTCAAATTAACAAATATTTTCATAAGATCTCTCACTTTTTTCTTTTCTGTTTAACTTTTTTAGAGTTGATCTGGCATATGACACCAAGATTAAAAAGATCTTATTGACAAACGATTAATTACAACAAATCCTTCGTTCTCATTAGTAAGAATGTGGATGAAAACTAATTAATCAGTCTTAAAAGGGTCCTAAGGGTGGGTTGGGCATAAGACCTAGGGCCTTCACCTGGGTATGCCTTCAAAGGTGGGGTGAAGCATAGGAGTGGTGTTTACCAGGATCAGGGATTGTGTCAGGAAATGCCTTCAAAGCTAGAAGGGAAACCTTATCTTCTAAGGTGGCAAAGAGGTTTTAATCAAGGCAATCGCTGAAGGCATCCCTTCTTACACAATGAATTTTTTTAAGATCCCCAAGAAGTATTGTGACGAAATGAGCAGAGCCTGCGACAAGTTCTAGTAAGGCTCGCATGGAAACACAAACAAAGCCTCTTGGAAGAGTTGGAAGAGACTATGTATAGCAAAGAAGTAAAAGGCTTGAGGTTCTGACATGTGAGTTTGTATCACCGTAGGTAGCCTAATAGTTAAAAGAACCTTAAACCAAACATATACTTTTTTTAGTACAATAAAAAATTTATATAACTATGTACCTCATCGTTGTGTAGGGAAAGCTTACTTAAGACACCCAAGACACCATTTAATGCCAATTTTTTTAAAAAGAAAAATATTATAAAAAAAAAAGAACTAGGAAGCTTTTCCCATTTGATCTAATTAAACTATGCTCATTTTAGGTTAATCGAATTAGGGGTGTACCAAAGAACCGAAAAGCCCAGCAACCTGGACTATCCAACCCAAACCGTAAGGGTTGAGTTGGATTGAGTTCTAATTTTATCATTTTCGTTGGGTTGGATCGGTTCTTGGATTGACCAATTCTCGGGTTATTTGTGTGTGTGAGAGATTAATTAATAAAATAATCATATTGATAAGAAACACGTACTAGTAAGATAGCTAACATATGTTCACGTATAGAATCATGCATCTTTTATTACTATTTCTTACATATTTACTGGAAATGAATTAAGCTTTTTTTATAAAAGAAATTGAGAAAAATACAACTCGAGAACTCAATCCAACTCAATCCGAAAATACATGATTCGATTAGATTGGATTACTCTAATGAACATGGTTAGACAGGTTGGGAGATTGATCAACCAAAAAAATCTAGGTCGGTACAAATAAGTCCCCAATCCAACCCAACCCCAACCACGTTAACACCTAGGTAGTATCTTTGAAATTTTCGTTTCATGTACGTGGTCCCTGCCTAAGCCTAGCTGTCACTGGGCCCCAGGCGGTTCAGCAAAAAAAGAACCAGCCGACAGTTCAATGACATGAGTTTTACAGTGGGCCCACCGTAAATAATGAATCAAAAGGCTTTCAAATTTAGGCCTTTACCGCGCTGTGGGCCGGGCCGCGACGGTAATTGTTTTTTAAATAATTAAATAAATGAATAATATTTGAAAAAATAAGTAAAATTAAGAAAATATTTTAATATTTAAATGTAAATAAGATCGTCAAACTATAATTGAGGGACTATTTTTTTTGAAGAGGTTTGTGAAGAAACGAAGAAGAAGAAGAAGAAAGAAGGAAAATCTTTCATTCTTTCGGAAAATTTTGGATTGCGAAATTTTTTTATCACGATAGTCGAAGAAGATCGATTACGTTTTCGTTTGTTGTTTCCCATTTACATTTAGGGTTGTGTTTCTGTTCATCCCGATTCTCGCAGTTTTTTTAAGCGAATTTTCGGCGGTCTTGATTCTTGGAGTTGTTTTTGATGAAATTGTCCCTGGTTTGGTTTGAATTAGAATCTTTGTTCATTGGATGATGATTTTGATTTCTTGACGGAAGCTTATTTGGATGGTGGAATTGAGAGGCGCAGATGGAAAGGGGGCGGATGAACGGAAATGGAAATGGAAATAGTGATTATAGTTATGAGAGCAGCAATGGTTATAGTGCGTTAGATCTAGTGGATGTGTATGGAGAGAGCACGCCGAATGGAAGAAGTCCTTCTCCTACTAATTGTATCGTGCATCCGGTTTCTAAATTAGATACTCTTGCTGGAGTTGCAATCAAATATGGCGTCGAGGTAAACCGCATTTCAGAATCTTAGATTAAAAAAAAATTAAAAAAAAGAAATCGATGAATTTGCGTTAGTTTGTGTTGTTTTCAACCCTATTTCAATCGTTGATTTCAAAATGTTTCTGTTCTGTCTTCTGATATTGGCGTGTTAGATGTTGATTTCTTAAAAAAAACATATAAATTCAATACCTTGAATTTTCTATTGTGACCAAATTAAGCTTATGGAGTATTCATATTGGAAATGGAATGATCCAGAAATTATTATAATTTTTCCCCTCTTAAGATAATCGTTAGACTAGTTTGGATTATGTGTTGATGTTCATGAGTTCTTCATTCTTGTGCTCCTGCTTGATTGGACCTTTTGAAGTCTTGATTTGAAAGCTAACGAAAATTGTGAAACTGGCCTAAAGTATAACAATGATTTTGAAGGAAAATTTGTCAAGGGAAAAATTCTTATAACAAAAGTTAGAAATCAAATCAAAGGGACAAAATTCTTGTGTCTCAGTTAACTAGTTGACGAGAAAGCTTTTAAAAACTTTGTAGTTAAATAAAACTAAAGTGAACTGGCCACCCTATTCATGGAAGCTGCTGGAAGAATGTGGCTGTTAATTTTATATAGTTAGATGTTTAACTTGGAGTCATAGGCTCTCCTTCTGTAAGTGTAACTATGGTTTATCCTTCGTTTTCTCACATTAGTATCATTTGATGTAACAGTTTTGATTAACTTTTTGTAATTTTTCATAAATCAATCAAAAGTTCTACTTCTATTTTCCTATCAAAATAAATAAATTATACAGTTAGATGTGGGTGAGAAACCAAAAATTTCCGTTTCACCCTGTATCCAAGGGGTTTAAGGTGGTGGCCACATTGAATAATTTAATGTAAGAAGGTAAGATGCTGATGATGGGCTGTTAGGATGAATATGGACCTTTTTCTTCTTGTGGTCAATATGTAATCATATAATAGACATTTTTCGTTATCTGGTTAGTACTTATAGCATAGCTGATCCTAACGCACGAATCGCAATATGCGCACTATTTGTTCCTTCTTTCTTCATCTGTAATGTTGTAGAATAACATGAGTTGTTCTCTTTTAGAAGGAAATTGTAACTGTGGTTTTTGGTGATTCGCCAGATTGGAGACATAAAGAAGATGAATGGGCTCGTCACAGACTCTCAAATGTTTGCTCTGAATTCACTCCAGATTCCTCTTCCTGGAAGGCACCCTCCATCTCCTTGTTTATTGGAAGGTTTAAACACTCCGGGGTACGTCTATGCTATTTTCATATTTATCATATCTTTTCACATATTATTGCACACCATGACGTGAGTTGAGTTGATGTTTGCTGCGTTTGACATTTTTTTCCCTCTTAAGATGGCTATGGCCATGTCTCATTGAGCTGGACTCAATGCCTTGTTTTAGCCTGGTACAGACTTGTAGATTGTTGGATATTGGTCTAATAGCATATGCGTATATTTATTAGAGAAAAATTTGCCTCCTCATGCATTAGTAGGCAACTCAGATCATGTAAGCCACACAAGTTTAAACAAAAAATATTTTGTTTATAAAAAGCAAAACCGTGTGGTTCACGTAATGTCACGGATGCTTTAAGCATGGGTGAATGAGTAGGCAAGTTTTTCTCCATTTATTATATTTTTTATATGAAACAATATCATTTTATTAGTAACAACAATTAAATCGAGAGGATTCGAACTCATGACCTCTTGATCGAATCCTCTCGATCATGGATACACATTTATGCTGGTTGAGTTGTTACTCTTTGTTGATAAGAAACTATATCATTGATATATGAAACTACATGAGGGTAGTTACAAAAGGTCTATCCAATTACAAAGGAGGTCATGTATATATCTATAATGATGGTAAAGAGAGATTGTTTACACCATTATGGAATCAAAGGTACACGTAAATTTGAGGTTATGGTTGGGGTTCATCAAGTAGTGTTTCTATTTGTAGAACTGTGCTTTGAGGGGCCTAAGCGAAGCCATTAAGAAAGTGAATTTGAGTGGAGCCAGGACCATGCTTTGATGCATGGAAGCTTAGGGCCCTCTTCCAGTGGTTCTTTTTGTGATGGGATGGAATAGTGTATACACTGATAGTTCTTTTGCTGTAGGAATTGTTGGTGATGGTTGGGGAGTGTCCCTGATTATAAGTGGATGCTACTGTGATGGCAATATCGTAATTCAGGTGCTTTGGTGATGCAAAATTTAATGTTAACTCCGTTTTTTTACAAACAAATTTTAACTATAATTTATTTTGGAGTCTCATCCATTAGAAACATAATACCACTAGGAAATGGCTAGCCGAAGAATGTTTTAAAAGATCTTTCATCTTTGATTTCATTGGCAACAATTCTTGCCTGCCTGGAATTCTTTAAGGAATCATTCCAAGTGATGTATCAAATTACATTGTGTCCAACTCAATTAGATAGAACTGAGACGGAATTAGAAATAGACTTCAGCTGTGTTGATAAGAGGATTGTTTTGCAGACAAAGCAGCTCCGAAAAGACTCCAAATGAATGTCGATCGTCGGATTTTTTTGAATCGTTCCAGTCCCTCAAACTGAAGGCTTCCAAACGAAGAGTCTCCCCAGCCATGAGCTCCTTACAAGGTTACTATGGCCTCAAATCATCCGATCAGAAGAGCAGAATCGACGGTTTTGAAATGGCAGACTATAGGAAAGGAACCCCGCAGTATTTAGAAGACGTGCCCGTTTCTTGGACCACACAGCATTCGGATTTACCATTGCGTCACCATCGAAAATCCAAGAGTTTAGTGAATGGCTTTCTGGGTGAGAAAGGAGAATTGGCTGATCAACAATCTGCAGAAACCGGGGATGGAGATCCCAAATGGAATGATAAATTGATAAGAAGGCGCCAGAAATCTGTAACTGACTTTTCCCGTTCCCCTGAAATGCTCTTGAAAGATGAAAACACCAGTGGATGTAGCGGGTTCTCATCCTCTTCTGGAAGAGGCCTGTTGGCTCAAAGACCCAAAACGTCTAGTAGAACAAATTTGGCAAGCGACAACGAGGTTGGGTTGATTCCAATTCCAATCGGTTTGGGGGACTCATTTGTAGCTGCCGATGGGTTCGTTGTAGTCAGGAAGTCGTCAAGCACACCGAGTTTGCTAGATCAGGAAAATGGCATCACTTCATCAATTTGGCCCGCCTCAATGTGGAATTTGAAACCAGATTTACAGGCGATTTCCTCTGCCTCCAGACCAATATTTGATGGCTTGCCTAAACCTTTGGCGGGTCGAAGAAACAAAGCAGCACTTGATTAGCCATCTGATTAAAGAAAAAGAAAAATGAATGGTGAATTTTCTACATACTTTTTGCTCCATAATTTATCAGGATTTAGCGCCAACTTTTATAGTTCTTTAGAAGAAATTAAAGAGGTCAGATAGCACAGGTCTCCATTTACTTTTTTTTTTTTTTTTTTTTTTTGAATTAGATTGGTTTTTTAAAGATGAGATTGAACATTGAAATTTATGTACTGTTCACGTACAATCACGTGGCCACAATTACTTGATTGTTTGTATATTGGTTTACGTCTGTCAACTCAGTTGAAAGTTGAAACAAAAGCAATTTTTTTAAGGTGACGTTAAATTTCCAGATCCTTTTCTTTGCATTTTGTTGAATATTATAATGCAACCACAAATCCTAATCGGCTACTTTTAATAATTGTCGATATATCAACTTTTAATGTCATCCTTCGTACAGGCTTTTGAAATGTATGAACAAAATTTTCCTTTTCATCCATTAATGATTGCCGATATGAGTAGTCGTGACAGCCTAGATGCACTTCAATTTAACAAAAATGTTTTAATACATTGGATAACAAGATCTTATAAAAAATCTATTTTTAGGTAAATGACAATATTTGTATACTATATTATATTTTATTTTTTTTGAAATTAACAATTGGGTGTTGCTTTCTAATTCATAGCATTTTTTTAATTAAAAACCAATTATTAAAAACCAATTAGAGTGAAGGTTTCTAACCCATGACTATTTGAAGGTACGCTAGTTGAACTAAGGTTCTCGTTGGTGTAAACTTCACATTCTTCTAAAATTTTTAAACTACAAATTTAAAACCATAAACAAAAAAATAAATCACTACTACAACTTTAAAACCATAAACAAAAAAATAAATCACTTCTACCTTAAATACTTATTATTCTTGTCATATCTATGAATGTCTAAACCAACTTGCACACAACTCGACTATTGTAACGAGATACATAGTCTGACCCTACAACATTTGGATATTAGAAAAATCGATAGAAAATTAGTTCCTATATAGGTGACCACTATTAAACTCATCATCAACATCCTAGGCCACTCATGATGATTCTACCATAAATACTTTTAATGCCACTTTCAACCAAAAACATATACATTCAATTTGAACAAGCAATTCGAAGTAGAAAGCAAAATAAGGTACCTCATTATCATTGATGGAGATGCATGCTGAAATAGGTAATTAATTCAACTGTGCAGGCTAAGGGAACATCACTCATGATTGATTACCAAAGTTCATTAAACTGCTCCAAGTAATGAATTCTCCCCCAACCAAAATGCATGCATACAGCCAAAGTTTGAAAGCAGAAGAAGGGTCCACATACAGTACAACAAATCTATCAAATGGAAAAAAGAAAGAAAAAAAAAGACCAGCAAAATAAAGAGTTTTAAAATTGGAAAATTCTATATTCAGACTGACATGATTTCTAAGTCATAAAGAAATTATTTTAGAAAACACTTTAGGATGTGAGGTGAGAAAAGAGGATAATATCATGTACAATGTAATGAAAGTATTGTTTTACATAAAATCTGAAAGTTGTTTTGAGTTATCTAGGGACTACCTTTACAATGGAGTCTGCATAATAAGGATCAGCCATTGACTTGGCACAAAAATCCATCCATGTTAAATATAGTTTATCTCAATTTTGCAGCTCCAAGCTATCTCCATATATATATTGTCTCTCTTTTCTTTTCCCGGGTAAGTAAACAAATTGAGAATCTCAGAAACTGTTCATCTTTCTCTATCTTATAAATCTATCAAAAACCTGTCACAATACAGTCAAGACACTATCATTAGCGATTTTATAGATTATCTAAAGCAAGCCAAACCAACAGACTCATAAAAGGTCATTTTATTTAATGGCATGTCTCGAGCATACGCACAAGTTTCGAATAAACATAAGTGAACAAATTCTTATTGAGTGTTTGCAACAGAAGTTTACACAACTGGAAATATGTTTTAATGTGTAAAGGAGATAGCCGTACTCTCATTCAAGCTTGTCTCTTGAGTATGCATCTTCATAGTAGATGGGATTTTAAAAAAGATTATCCATGATTATTTTGGAAGGGTGCTCGAGGTGATGGAAGGATGGATAATGTAAATTGGGCAAAAACACAATTACGGAAACTGATGGGTGGCCTTGGAATTGGTAGCTTTATTCAGCAAAATTCGACTTCGCTAGCTAAATAGATTTGGCGCTATGTTCACCAAAGAAAACACTCAGAGGAATGCAAGGACTCAAGCCTTAATCCTTTTAGTGTTTGTCATATCCTTCATATCTCAACCATCCAGTAAGTTAAATGCAACATTTGTAGTACAACACGAGAGTTCCGAGCACAGGTGAAAGAGGGCCTTGCCAGTGACATTCACTGGCAAAGGAGTTACACTTCTCCTTGACACACACACATACCGAATGAGCTAATTGCTTTTGTTGGCAACGACCAAGGAGTTACACAAGAGCACATCTTGTAAACGAATGATCAAACCAAAATCTCACTCTATTAAGTTCGGAAATTCATCCCAACTCTTCAATTCCATGGATTGCCACCATCCTCTCCCTCCCTCAGCCGAAGGCCCAAAGGGATCCTACTTGAGATTTCCAAAGCCGCTTGACAAGGTTGACACTAAGGCTAGATTCTTCAGGTGCAAACACTGAAAACCAACTCCTTTGCCAATCAGTCTGGCCACCTTGTCCAATCGAACAAGATGTTTTACTTCGGAAATCCTAATAAATTTAATCTTGCAGACGTACAAAGAACCTATAGAGATTCCATCTTCAAAGAGGTAGTAGTTGACAAAGATATATTGCAAGACGCTTTATGAAGTCTCTCATGGAGCTAGAGGTGCATTCCTAGAAGCGCACTTATGAAAGCTTTATAGAACCACAAGCTCGAAAATTGTACAACTACCATACTATGAGAAGACAAACAACTTGGTGATATGTCTCTCATAGAGAGATTATTTCAGAACTTACTCTCTAATCATAAGTTGAGAATTATGAAGGAAACATGAAATTATAACTTCTTTTAATGGATGTTAGGACTTGGCCTTTAGAAAGAACCGCAATTATATCCAGTTTGAAGAATGGACAGACCGGTATTTAATTACAAATTTCTTTTCCCATGAACGGGGGGGGACAGCTTGGGGAACTGATCATACAACCTTTTTTGTGCTCCCCTGGGTTTGATCACTTAATCCATGTTAATTCACGCATACATCTGACCTATCACATTTGGCTGTCAAGAAACTTGTAATCATAAGAAATTAATTTCTAGGTAGGCAACCATTATAGATTGATCTTATATCCTCTGAACACTTTATGATTCCCTAGGCCATTATTTGACCACTAGGTCAACCTATGAGGTTTAATTTAGAATATTGATTTTTTTCTCACACTACTTCGTTCAAAATCAGAAATTAGAACAGAATCCAAACTAATAATAATATAATACAGCCCTCTCCCACATAGGGAACTCAATTGCAGAATAAACTTTTTGGATAGTGAAACCCAAAAATGAGCTACTCCTCTCTAATTTGTAATTTGCTCTCCAACTTCACAAGGACTACCAATAAATATAAAATTGATTATAACCAAAAGAAATGCTTCTATTAATAGTTTATAGCACTGCAAAATGAGTGGTGGTGAAGACAGTTCTACTTCCTATAAGAGTATTTCTTTGGTTGTATGTTCAAATCCCCCCACCCAACACGTCATCTAATACTTTTTTAAAACAAAGTTCGATGACAATGGAATCCTCCCTCAACTGGTGAAAATTCGAGACAAACTTTAACTATCTTATTACTTCAGCGTGAAGCTAGCAATTTTTTTAATATTTTACTGAAAAGCCATTTTTTTAATAGAAAAAGTTTACTGAAAAGTAATTTTTTAATGAATCCGATCAAGGATAATGCCTAAGAAATTATACCTAACAAAATTACAGATAGAAGTGACGACTATATAACAACTACCCTGTCAAGCCTTCGAATATCATAACAAACTTACAGACTTGAGATGCTAATTATTTTTAGAACGAGAAACAAAATTGGAACTAATGCTTCACAAGGAAATGAAAATGAATAAAGCAAAAAGGCAGAAAAAAACAGCAAAATAAATTACCAAAGACTTTAGGTGCTTTATTATATTACGTTGAAGATTATGAAAAATACGACTTCCTTCAATTATCTCCAGCTGAAATTCTCTCATTTAGCAACAACAATATAAGGCTAAAATAATGCATACACCAATGAGCATGCATGCCAAAAAAGTAGAAACTTTTTTTTTTTTTTTGAAACCGGAAAATCGGAGCTTCGCTCCACTATACCCGAGGCAATCACGCCCGTCCCTAGGCCAGGCACTGGAAGACATCGAAAGAATGGAAACACGGGAGGTGTCTATAAATTAATATCACAGGTGAATTTCAAACTTGAGACCTTGAGGAGAGCACACCTTCAAAGTCCAAGCCTTCAACCACTTGTGCCACCCTTTAGGGACTGAAAATCTCGAGTAACTACGCTCTCAAGATCCAACAAATGCAGCAATGTTTCTTTCTTCTTACTACCAAATTGGCCAACAAAACAAGATGTTTTTGGTTCCTCTAGATGAGAAGAGAGAGCAATTTCGGCCCAAGAGAGTAGCTATTTTTTCTACCTCATCTTTCATTACTGTACCACCATGAGACAGGTGAAACTATTAGGCCAGTTTCTTCTTTAAATATTTAAAAATCTGAAATTCCCAGTTACAATTATGTAAAACCAACTTAACTTAGGACTTCGTCTAGAAAACAATTAGAAGCGTGGGTATGATTAAAATCTAGTTCGAACTTTTGTGCCTAATATTGAAGACCCACGGCCACCACAAACAAATAAGTTTTGGTGATGCATTTTGGCATACATACATACATACATACTAGTTATCCCTGATCTGCCTTTGCACATTCTTTTCTTTCCCTTGCTTAGTGTTGAAAGTTAGGGCTGTTGGGTAATTTGTACATATATTGATTTATATTTAATTGAAATTTCTGTAGGTTTGTTGTTAGGCTTGTTAGGTAGGTGAGATTTTAAAGGAGAAGATTTTGCACTTTGATTTCACTGGGATGTATATTTATCCGTATGTTTGGAAGGAATAAAATAAGAAATTAGTTTCTTCGTGGTATCAGAGCTGAAAAAAGGAAATAAAAATCGTTTTTCCAAAATTAGCCGATCCAACAATTCAATCTATTGTTTCTCTTCCAATTCAATCGATCGATCTTTTTTTTTCTTTTTCTAAAATTCATCAGCCGCTTCAATCAATTGGCTTCCAATTTCCATCAATCTATTTTTCCCAGCCGAAATTCTAATTTCACAGCTCGATTGATCGACATTAATTCAATCGACTGTTTCTTTCATAAGCAGCCGATCCCAATCAGGAGCAGCCAATCAAATTGTTTCATTCAAATCGATTGTTCAATTGATATTCATTCAATCAAATCCCAATTAGAAGCAGTTGATCAAATCCCAATCAGGAGCAGCCGATCAAATTAAACCACTCAGCCGCAGCAATTGACTTCATAAGCAGCCGATCAAATTGATTTCAGTAATTGATTTTATAAGCAGCTGATCAAGTATGTTTAATTGATTCCAGCAATTGATTGATTTTAGAGCAGCAAGGTATTAATTTGATCTCCAACCAGCGAGGTATTACTGCCTGTTCAACTCTGTTTTTTGGTTTTAAAGCAGCTGTAAAGAACAAGGATTTTAACATCCGAGAGGTACTGTTGTTTTGGTTTATCTCAATTTACTTCACATAATTAGTCTTAGCTCATATTAGACTGTTATCGTGTTATGGCTTCCTCTAAATCTGTTGATCACACATTTGATTCATCACCATCATCTTATATCACGGATCATAAATTAAATGGTCAAAATTATGTCCAATGGTCACAAGCAGTAAACATGGTCATATGTGGTAAGGGTAAAGATGATTACCTATCAAAAGACAAGACACAACCTAAGGTGGGTGACCCCAAGTTCAAACAATGGAAAATAGAAAACAACATGGTAATGTCATGGTTGATTAACTCTATGACTACTGAGATAGGGGAAAACTTCCTGCTTTACAACACAGCTTATGAGATTTGGGAAGCGGCTAGAGAAACATACTCCAGTAGAGAAAATACCTCAGAACTGTTTCGAATTGAGTATGTCTTGCATAACCTTCGTCAAGGAGAACAATCACTTACTGAGTACTTCCACAATCTCTCCTGTAATTGGCAACAATTGGACCTGTTTGAACTTCATGCGTGGACAATTTACGAAGCTTGTAGAGCAAAAGAGGACATTTAAGTTTCTCTTTGGTTTGAACAACAACCTTGATGAAGTTCGAGGAAGACTTATGGGAGTCAAACCGATGTCATCCCTCCGTGAAGCCTTCTCAGAAGTACGGCGAGAAAAAAGCAGGAAAAATATTATGATGGGTAAGTTAGAATCTGGTCCAACCTCAGAGGCATCCACCCTAGCCGCGAGAAACTATAATCCAACAGGAGAACATAAGCAAAAACGAGAGAAACCCTGGTGTGACCACTTCAGAAAGCCAGGTCATAGGACACATGCTGGAAAATTCATGGAAAGCCCGCTGATTGGAAACCGAGAAATCATAATGATCGTGACAATAGGGCTTATGTGACTACTTCTATCTCCGAGAGTAATGCTGGAATCGAATACTCTCCATTCAGCAAGGAACATATCGATGCTTTGCATAAAATCATAGGTAACACAATTCAGGGAACAGGCTTAGTTGCTCAGAAAGTCACACCAACTGCCCACTCTGCTAGCAGAGGAGGAACCCAGCCCTGGATCATCGATACTGGGGCAACAGACCATATGTCATTATTCCATCAGTATCAAACAGACACATCCAACTCTTCAGTGAAGATCGTAGATGGGTCACATTCAAAAGTAGCAGGGACAGATTCCATTCGTATCACTCAAAACTTAACTCTCAATTCTGTTCTTCATGTACTAGACTTGGATTGTAATCTACTTTCGATTAGTAAATTGACTCAAGACCTGAAATTTGTAACTAAATTCTATCCACACTCTTGTGTTTTTCAGGATTTGAAATCAGGGAGGACGATTGGTAGTGCTAAAGTGTGTTCGAGACTCTACGTACTCAACTATGATCAAAACTCACTGACATTCGAAGACAAGTCATCGTTTTTATCTTTCACTTCTTGCAGTCTAATTTCTCGTAGCGTCAATAACGATAATGAAGTCATGTTGTTACATTATCGTCTGGGTCATCCCAATTTTTCATATTTATCTAAAGTGTTTCCAGAATTTTTTTATAATAAAAATCCTACTTCATTCTCGTGTGAAATATGTCAAATTGCAAAGCATACTCGAAATTCCTATCCCCATCTCGATTATAAACCTTCTAGCCCATTCTCCTTAATCCATAGTGACGTATGGGGTCCTTCCAAAATAAAGAACCTGTCTGGAGCTCGTAGGTTTGTTTCCTTCATTGATAATCGCACACGTATTACGTAGGTATTTCTAATGAAAGAAAAGTCTGGAGTATATTCCCACTTCAAGCACTTCAATACTATGATTCAAACTCAATACCAGTCCAAAATTCGTGTCCTCAAAACAGACAATGCGAAGGAATTCTTCAGTTCTTCTCTGGGAGACTACTTATCAACAGAAGGGATCCTTCATATCAGCTATTGTGTTGACACCTCTCAACAAAACGGAGTAGCTGAACGGAAGAATCGTCATCTTCTGGAAGTCACTCGCTGCCTCCTGTTCTCTGCACATGTCCTTAAATTCTATTGGGGAGAAGCGATTCTCACAGCTACCTATCTTATCAACTGTATGCCTTCTCGTGTCCTCAAGTTTTCCAGTCCTCAAGACACCCTTCTTCAAGCTTTCCCCCACCTTCAAATCTCGTCTCTCGACATAGCTCCTAAAATATTTGGGTGTAGTGCCTTTGTCCATGTTCATTCCCAACATCGTAGTAAATTGGATCCTCGAGCCCATAAATATGCATCTTCCTGGGATACTCTCCAACTCAAAAAGGTTACAAGTGCTACTCGCCTGAGACAAAGAGAGTATATGTCACAATGGATGTTACGTTCTTCAAACAACTTCCATTCTACTCCCAGACTGACTGTCAGGGGGAGCACTTGAGTGACAATCAGTTGTGGTCATCCCTCCTTGAAACAACTGAGTCCACAGCCCCAGAAATGACTCCAGATCCTACTACCTCCATACCTATCTCCTCCCTCCTTGAACCTCCACCGTCTTCGATTGTCAGTGATCGACTCCTCACCTATACAAGGAGAAAGAACCAAGTTGAGCAGGTAGACACTCGAACAGATCAAGTGCTTCAAGAGTCTGAACCAATTCCAAACTCCGAACAACCCGCCAATGAGATCAATGTTGTGGTTGATGATTTGGACTTGCCGATTCCAATAAGGAAAGGTGTTAGGAGTTGCACCATGCATCCTATAGGGAATTATGTGTCGTATGATAACTTGTCTGAACCCTATCGTGCCTATGTGTCCACTCTCGATAATGTTCAGATTCCAGCTAGTATTGCCGAAGCATTAAAACATCCTGGTTGGAGGAAAGCCGTGCAAGATGAAATTGAAGCCCTTGAAAAAAATGATACATGGACAATGACCGAACTATCGAGGAGAAAATGAACTGTTGGGTGCAAGTGGATATTTAAAGTAAAACATAATGCAGATGAGAGCATTGAGAGGTTGAAGGCTAGACTAGTGGCAAAGGGATTTACTCAATCATACGGGATCGATTATCAAGAAACCTTTGCACCTGTTGCTAAACTCAACACCATACGAATTATCTTGTCCCTCGCAGTTAATCTCGAGTGGGGTCTCTAACAGCTGGATATAAAAAATGCTTTTTTGAATGGGGATCTAGAGGAAGAAGTTTACATGGAAATTCCTCCAGGATACAAAGAAGGTTTCAATCCGACCCAAGTATGTCATCTGAAAAAATCCCTCTATGGGCTCAAACAATCACCTCGTGCTTGGTTCGGCAGATTTGCAAACGTTGTTCTCAGTCTTTGGTATTCACAATGTCAATCAGATCACACCTTGTTTGTCAAACGGAGGTCTGAAACATCGCTTGCCCTGTTGATAGTGTATGTGGATGATATCATCCTTTCTGAAGTTGCAAGCTTTGAAAAAACACCTAGCTCGAGAGTTTGAAGTTAAAGATCTCAAGAATCTCAGGTATTTCCTAGGTATGGAGGTTGCACGATCCAAGTCAGGTATAGTAGTGTCTCAAAGGAAGTATTTTCTAACCGAGACAGGCATGCTAGGATGTAAACCGACAGCTTTTCCTATGGATCCTCAACAGAAGTTTGGATTGAATCTTGAAAGCAGTCCTGTGGATAGGGGGAGATACCAAAGATTGGTAGGACGCCTTATATATCTCTCTCATACTCGACCAGATATTGGATTTGCAGTCAATGTAGTTAGTCAGTTTATGCATAGTCCCAATGAAGAACATATGGAAGCGGTATACAAAATCCTCCGATATCTGAAGATGACTCCCGGGAAGGGATTGCTATTCAAACGAGCGAACGAGAGAAATGTTAAAATATACTCTGATGCAGATTGGGAAGGTGATACCACAGACAGAAGATCTACCTCCGGTTATTGCTAATTTGTATGGGGCAACCTCGTTACCTGAAGAAGTAAAAAACAATCGTGGTGTCGAGAAGCAATGCTAAGGTTGAATATCGAGCTTTGGCTCAAGGCATATGTGAAAGCATCTGGATGAAGAGAGGCCTTTAGGAAAAGATTGTCCATTCCCGATTGAATTGATGTGTGATAATCAAGCCGCAATGAGTATTGCCAAGAACCCTGTTCATCATGATAGGACGAAACACATTGAGATTGATCGTCACTTTATCTCAGAGAAAGTCACTAATAAAGTTGTTCAACTTTCCTATGTTCCTACCAAGCAACAGGTGGCAGACATTCTAACTAAACCGTTACCAAGGCCTAACTTTGAAGCCCTGAAAAGCAAGCTGAATTTTTGTAACATATACAAATCAGCTTGAGGGGGAGTGTTGAAAGTTAGGGCAATTAGGTAATTTGTACATATATTTATTTATATTTAATTGGAATTTCTGTAGGTTTGTTGTTAGGCTTGTTAAGTAGGTGAAATTTTAAAGGAGAAGATTTTGCACTTTGATTTCACTGGGATGTATATTTATTCGTATGTTTGGAAGGAATAAAATAAGAAATTAGTTTCTTCACTTAGATTAGAACTTCTCTTTCCAAGGGTACTAAAAATGGAGATGTATAACCACTGACAAAAAATAAACAGGAATTTAAGAGTTCGTGAATTAACCATTCTGATATGGAAATGGCATGTAAATATATATATATATATATATATATAAAAGCAGTTTTAAAAGTTTGAACTAGCTCCTAAAATACTAGAAGCATCTTAATGATAGAACAAAAACAATCTCATCTTTTCCATGATTATAGTTATGATGCTCTATTGAATAGCCTTTTTTTATTGAATAGTTGGAGATCCCTTTTGTAACTCGCCTTGTGCCCTTCTAATTTCATATTCATAATAAAATTATTTCTTATCCAAAAATAATAGAACAAAAATGCCATTTCAAGCTAATTATGCAAAATTAATTATAAGAATTAAGACTAGATGTTACTAACCAGGTCAGAAACATGGGCCTACACTTGGGAGCAAATGTTCCTGGATCAAGTTTGTAAGGATAACTACTATGTACGGAGTTCAGCCAAGAGCCTCTAAAAGTCTTGACACGCCTTCCAGTTGTACAAAATGTATGCACAAAGCTGATCTTTCTTTACAGTACAGTAAAATGTATGCACTGGAAAAACGCAATATAAGTATCCAACCAATGAAGCAAGAAAGTTTCAACATAGATTCAGAAGTGAATATTTAGTAGCCATTACAATGATGCAAAGAAAAGAACTCACGTTGGAAATAAATAACACCTCTTATGCAGGCCGCCAACAATTAAGAGTTGAAATGTCGTCTAGATGGCAACATTTGAGGAATGACATGACCTGGAAAAATGTGAAAGAAGAGTCATCTATATAAAATTGGGACCAAATGCTCATATAGATTTTATAGAAGTTCTTCACAAAACAAAATTAAACCAACAAAACATATAGAGCACAATGAAAAATCACCAGAAATTGGAGCTCCAGATGGTAGATTATTGGAGGCAGGACGCAGAAAACCAACACTACTGGGTGGTCGTTCATGAGGTGGTTGAAAATAGCCTACAAAGATGAATTATTTAGCCTGTCTAGTGGGTACTAATAGGTAAAGAAAAATAATAAAAGACACTCTGACATTTAGTCTATACGAAAATCAAAGAACCATTCCATTTCAGTAGAGTAAACCTTCTGAGACCAAAAAAAAAATGGAATTAGCGTCTTCAATTTTGAAACAAGAAACAAAATGAAAAGAAGCAAAAGCTTCGGATACAACTCCCGAGGGAGGAAATACAAACATATGCTTCTAAACGAGGGGAAAAACAAACAAAGAGAAATAAAGAGCAATAAACCTAGCATCTTAAATAAAACGAACAAGCACTAAGAACCGGAGAGGTCAATTTGAATGTGGGTGGTCTCCCGCTACTTCTTTTCATAATCCCAGCCATGTAAAGTTCTTGAGCAAAGAATTAGAAATTTCTTTCAGATGGGAGATTAGTGATGTAAAGGGAATTACGAGTATTTTAGGTATTTCCATAATTGTTAGTTCCATAAACGCTATAAATACATACTCCTCCCATGAATTACATAACTTTTGAAGTTGACATTTCTTGGAGATGTTATTCTCTATTATGTCCTAGGGAACATCAGTTTGAAAGAAGGCCAACTTGCATATTTGATCTTATTTTATATGAACCCAAATCAATGACACGTCTTGCTTTTAACTGCGATTCTGGAGAAAGTATTTGATCGTGGAAGTCATCATGTACAGGGGTCTGATGATGGCTGACTAAAGAAAAGCTGTGGGAAGTACAAGGCATGAATGAGACTCCTAGATGAACATCGAGCAATCCATATTATATCAAATACATCGGCTAGTAAATTACTGAGTGAAGCTCTCTTTTGGTGGACCTGCTACAATCTCCACTGTAATACTAATACTCTTCTCATGAAGTTACTTTTTCTTTTCTTTTCTTTTCTTTTTTTTCTATAGAGAATATTACAACACATGTGAGGACTTGAACCTATAACCTCTTAGAAAAGTAAGGATGTCTTAACAACTAGGTTATACATTGGCATGAGGTTATTTTTTTAATCATAAAACCTTGCATGTAAGGCTTTCTGCTTACAGACTAGTTAAAGCTTTCTACTAGATAGCCTTCCTCACAAAGCATAGTTAGTTGATGATCCATTTAATTTTTTTTTTTTTTTTTTAATTTTATATCCGTGAATATCCAATTCAGCTTATAAGCACCTTGACTATTCTCATTAGACATACCATCTAACTCTACAACATTTGGATGTCAAATAAACCCGTATAAAATTAATTTTTAGGTAATGGTTACGGTAGATTGAACCCGTGACTGTCTGGGCCAGATTTCGCGCACCTCAACTAATGTCACGGGATATACCATCTGACCCTACAAGATTTAAATGTCAATGAAACCCGTAAGAAATTAATTCCTAGGTAGGTGACTACCATGGATTGAACCCATCACCTTTACCATCTCAAGGCCCTCTTTGACCACTCCATGATGGTTTATATGAACCCATGATTTAACAAACGGGAGAAAAAGCCCCTGCCATAAAACTACATAAGAAGCCTCTTCAGATCGGCAATTGTATTCAGTTTTTATCTCCCTTGTCGTTGTTTCGATAGGTATTATGCAACACTTTTAACAATCAATGAAGTTGTTTTGTTTCCAAAAAAAGCATCATTCTTTATTGCAAAGTGCGTAAGAAGCATCTTTAGAAGAAGGTCATCACGAATGGAAAGACCAACGCAAGCATCAACAGAGTCTGAGTGAGATAGGAGACCATGAGCATCTATAAAGCCTGTGTAGGAAAGAAAGTTGCAAGTATCACTGGAAGAAGGCAGGTCAGTGGCGTCTGTGAAAGAGAGAATATTGCAAGCCTCCCAGTCCATAGCAGATAGCACAAACCATTATCCAATTTCACCTTCTGTGAGGGTTCTTATCAAAGCCAAGTCTCAAGAAAATCTCAATCGACTATATCAAAGGTCCTCTCCACATCCAGCTTCATGACAACTCGTCAACTCCCTTTCCTACTATTTCTCTGTCGTTCATCAATTAGCACATTTGCAATTAGAAAGGCACCTAGGAAGTCTATTAGCAACAAAACCATTTTGAAATTTGGTCACATATCATGTCTGGGAGCACCAATTTCAATCTTTCAGGGAGAACCTCTAGCAATGATCTTATCTAAACAAGTAGTAAGACTAATCGGCATGTAATCCGTGAGGGGCTTAACTTTTTTTTTTGGGGGGTGAGAAAATATTAGTTTTGTTTAAACTAACATGTATGATATCACTCAAAAAAATCGTTCAACGCCCTCTTGGCATCATCCTTGGGAATGCTCCGATTCTCTTTTTTGGAGAATTTAGTGGTGCCGATCTGGCCCAAAGTTTTGTTCAAACCAAGTGTTGATACTGCTCTTTCAATCTCAACGCCACTAAATGAAGCTTCATAATAGAAATTCGATTAGATGACAGAGGACTCCAATCTCTCTAATCAAAGGGAAAGTCGCACTGGTAATATCTTCCGTGTAAGGATGTTTAAGGTATCCAATAAATTCTTTTTCAATGTCTGAATTGTTCGCTAAACTTGTGCTGCTCAATGATAAGATCTGTCTCAGATATGATGCTTCTTCTCATATTCGCAGCCACGTACTTATGAAAGAATATGTTATTCTGATCCCCTTCGATAAGCCATTTGGCTTTACATTTTTGTCTCCATAATGTCTCCTCCCTTGCTGTAATGAAAAGCAAATCAGCTTCGATGGAGATTGTTCAATCGGGCTTTGATGGAGATTATTCTATTCTTGTCTCCCTCAACTAATGAGTCATTCTCTTCATTAGCATCAATCTCAGCCAACTCATTTTGGAGTCTATGCTTTAACTCCTTGTGGTTGAGATGATTCCATTCTTTGATAACCATTTTGAGACCCTTCAATTGGAGGAAACCTATGAATCTTTGATTAAGGAGAGAAACTTGGCTAGAATGGGGTATGTTGAAAGATGGAAATTCAAATTCTCTAAATTCTTCAATTAATAATGAACCCAATAATGGGTTTAAATAGAGTACAAGAGATGACCTAATTATAAAAAGAAAATATAATATCTAATCATAAAAAGGAAAAATGACCTAATCATAAAAGGAAAAGATTCTACCTAGTTATAAAAGGAAAAGATAAAAAATAATATTTAATCTAATCCTAAAAGGAATAAATAATTTAAAAAGATTAAAATACAATTATACTAAAAATAATATAAACAAACACTCCCCCTCAAGCTAGATTGTATATGGAATACAAGCCAAGCTTGGAGTTAAATTTATCGCAATAGGTCATTAGGATGATGATGTGCCAATTGTGATGATGATGTGCCAATTTTGATAATGATGTGCCAAATTTGATGATGATGTGTCAATTTTGATGATAATGTGCCAATTTTGATGATGATGCAGCAACTGGGATAAACGTCGTCAATTTTGATGATGTGCCAATTTTGATGATGAGGCCAATTAGAAATGTTGATGTCAGGGCTAATTAGGAATGCTGCCAGGACCAATCGGGAATGTTGCCAAGACCAATCGGGAATGTGATACGATCTGAGCCGTTTATTATTAGTATTTATTTAGTTATTAGTATTTAATTATTATTTGTTATTTTAATTG
>JBBMKA010000018.1:9040781-9088231 GCA_037833695.1 Sechiopsis laciniata
ATTAGAAAATTTTAAGAAAAATTTATAATCAATATTCATAAAAATATTTAATAAAAATATAAGGTTTAGATAAACTGACATGTAGGTTTAGATAAACGGGCACGGAGGTTTAGGTAACTACCGTTTATGATAAACGGTGGGGCAAACACGGGTTGAGTTATTATAACTAACCCGACCGTTTACATAAACGGTGTCCCAAACATACCCTAAGTTGTCAATATAAATTACGGTTACTTACCTAACAATGCTAACATTACTTTTGAGATGTAATCTCTACATTAAAATAATGTGTTTTTATTCTTAAAAAAAAAGGTGTTTTTATAGCATAATTAGTGTTGAACTAAAAAATGTTTTTATTATACCAAATGGATTAGTGGCGCAATAGTTTCATTGTTTGATTGTAAACCAGTTTAACACTGCGACACAAGTTGGATCCCAAACCTTTAAGGGTCTAATATTAAAATGAACATTGATGCGCGAAATCATGGCGTCTAAGGCAAAGCAACTCCAACCAATCTTTGATGTGGATATTGACCAATTCGCGAGGCTATCATATGAGAAGAAGACATGAGCTTTAGGAGCTTGATCATTGAACCGGATGCGGCAACAATGATCGACAAGGTAAAACCGTATGAACGAGACCCATTGAACTTGGGAGTGATCCTATTCGACATCATAATTTTGACGAGCTCTCTTTCACTTGGAGCTCTGCCTTAGCTCATGATCTAGCCGAAGAAGCACTCGGAGATGATGGCAAATGCTACTGGATAGAGGAAGTTCCGTTGGAGGTGCAGAGATTCAAGACAAAGACCTACAAAACTTGGCAATTTCTGTGCCAATTCCATTTTCATAGTTTATGCTTTTAGCTTGACTTCTAAAAAAAAAGGGTACAAACTAAAAATTAAAATGAAGCCAATAAAAATAACAATGTGTGCCAGATGATTAGGAGATTAAGAGTTCGAATATTATTACACCAATTGTATTAGAATTTAAAAAACATAAAAAGTTATTTTTATTATTTTTTTTAGACTTTAATTTTAATTTAGTGTATATATTTAAAAAATTAAACATTTTATTCATATTTAAATAATACAAACTCTACATAGATGTCACAAATGTTCTCTCTAAAGTTGAAATGCTTAACATTAACCAAGTGTGCACCCACCCATTCAATTTTAAAATATAAAGATTAAATGGTAAGTATTTAAATTTATGGACTACAAATATATTTCCTAACCAAAAAAACATTTTCTCATTTAAAAACTGTGATCCAACAGTGGAAAACAACGAACGGCGCTAATTAGCGCAAGTTTTATGAAACCCTAAAACCCAGGCCTCCTATAAATACAGAGCTAAAGCCACCTCCCTCACTCCTCCATAAACCCTAATCCTTACGAATACTAGGGTTTTTCACAGCCTCTGTCGTTTTTTTTTCTTCTCTTTATTATTTTTTCTTCACAACCCTTCTCGTTCTCTGCAAATTAGTTTGTTCTATCTCTAATGGGGAAATCCAGCAAGAAATCTGCTACCCAAGTGCGTATGGTTCTCCGAATCGTGTTTTAGTTTTGTTTCCTTTTGTTTTTTGAAGTTGTTTCATGATTTTTTATTTTCTTGATTGATTGTTGTAGGTTGATGTAGCTCTGGCTGCAGTTCCGGCCGCGAAGTCCGCCAAGAAAGGTTAGTATGCGATTTAAGCCGATTATGTGTTGTTATTTGTGTATTCTGTTTGTTGTGGTTATCGATTAGGTTTCATGTGTTGTTGGTTAATTATTGGTGTTTTGGTTTTCATGAAGGTAAGCGAGCGGCCGAGGAGATTGTGGAGAAACCTGTGGCAGCAAAGAAACAGAAAAAAGACGAGAGTGTAGAGCAAGCAGTCCAGAAACAGAAAATTGTAGCGAAAACACAGAAGAAGAAGGTGGAGACTAGCAGCTCTGAGGAAGATTCTTCTTCCGAAGAAGAGACTGTAAGCACAATCATAATTATTAGGTTTAGATTATTTATCTGAATTGTTTGGCTAATTTTCCTTGTGTTGGAAGGATTTTCGACCCCAACCCAACACTAAAGCTGAATAATGTTTCTGACCAATATTTAGTTATTTATATTTGTTTAATTTCATTGCTGAAGAATGTTTTCTACTGTTTTTAGACATCAACGAACAACTTTGCATACTCTGTAGTAAATTAACATTACTTAGTTTCTGTTCTTAATAACTTCAGGTACCTTCCAAAGCTGTTCCCGCTAAAAAAACTAATGGTGTTACTGGTCCTGTAAAGAAAAGCAAGCCTGCCAGCAGCTCAGAAGAAGACTCTTCAGATTCTGATTCTGATTCCGATGACGTTAGTAAACATATTCTTTCAAGTTTTTGGATTTTTGTGTATATGCATACAAATTTGTATCTCTTACACAATTGACAAGTGTGATATGTTCTTAATATCTGTGTTATTTATTTCTCTTTAATCTCAAATCTTCAGGTTCCTGCTTCTAAAGCACCTGCAGCAATAAAGAAGGGTGCGGCCAAAAATGGTTCTGCTGCCGTACCAGCCAAAAAAAAGGCATCCAGCAGTTCAGAGGAAGACTCCTCTGAGGATGAATCTGATTCTGATGATGTGAGTTCCACCATGGGTTTGCACTTGTGGTTAATTTTTTTTTTTGTCTATTCTTAGTGCTTGTCATTTTTGTAATCTAATTAATCGAACTTGTCTTCCAGGAACCTAAGGGAAAAGTTAATGCTGCTAAAAAGGTTGCACCTGCTACTGTTTCCAAGAAGGATAGTTCAGAAGAGGATGATAGCTCTTCAGATGAAGAGGCTGTAAGTGTTATTTCTTTGGCAGAAATTGTTGCTTTAAAGGATTGAATTTTTTCGATCACATCCTTTTAGTTTTCCTGGTTTTATCATTTTTATAGCCAAAATGGATTTTTTTTCTGAGTCTTAATTTTCCCTGCATAGGTTCCTGAAGCTAAAGCTGTAGCCAAGGCACCTGCTAGTGCTTCTAAGAAAAAGTCCAGTGATAGTTCAGAAAGTGATTCTGATGATGAAAATAGTGATTCCGACGAGGATGTGGTACAATACTACACTTTCCTTTTGTGACTGCTTTTGTTGATTGTAGTAACTGTGCTATAAAATCTTTTACCATTTACCATCATACATAACGATCAAGTTCTACATTTATAAGGTTACTGAAAAGTATTTGCATTATCATTGCTTGCTTGATTAAAATGAAATGAAATTAAGGATGTGATAGAATATATGCTCATTGCTCCATGTTTATCCATGTCTTATTCTGTTTCAGGGTGCTAAAGTGACTGCAGATGCTCCTTCAAAAGCTCAACCGATTAAAAAACTAGAAGATAGTTCAGAGAGTAGTTCTGAAGATGAAGACGAGGATGAAGTAAGTTCTCTTTTTGAACTATGAACTTCATTTGTTGATGTGTGTTGTAGGTGGATAAATGCTATTCCTTGAATTTTTCTTGATTTTAATTGTTTACCAGTACTCAGTAATTGAGTCGAGATGTATGTTATCATTAGAGATGGTGCTGGGTTTTCTCTCAACCCTGATTTATCTTGTCATCCGTTTCTGATTTTGTTTTAATAGAATCTGCATTGTAAATATTTATATAATATATAAATGTCACATAATATTACAATGTTTACTGATTCACATTGAAATTCATTATTATTTTTAGCAGAGTTGTAGGCATTATTTGTCTGTCAGTTAGTGACATTGAGATAGGGTACCCCAAACGAAGCTATGCTTGCTTTTAGAGTTTTAGTTTAATTTTAAGATTATGCTTAATATTGTTTCGTGTGTTTAATGGTGAATGGGCAACAGTTACAAAGACATGTATTATGCCATGTAGGCAACTAAACTGATTCTGTCTTTGCAGGCTCCAAAGAAAGCTGCTGTTCCTGCTGAGAAAAAGGATTCCAAAAAGGTATCTCTAAAGTGTAATTTTCTTTGTTTGTCTTCAAGAATGTTTATTCCTTTTATATAAATTGTAACCAAAATTTCCGGAGTTCCTCCATTGGGCTATTTGAATGAATCTATTACATTTTATAAGTAATTTATTTAGTGTTGTTACTATTCAGTGATAGATTGACTTCTAAAGGTTGAAATGACGCATTTCACTTTTCTGTAGGATGTGGATAGTGACGAGAGTGAGGATGAAGAAGACAGCGATGACAGTTCCAGTGAAAGTGAGGATGAAAAACCACAAAAGAAGAAGAAAGTGGTTAGTGTTTTGGTTGTGTAATTTTTATTTTTATGTGTAATATGAACATGGATATGAACTAGGTATGTTTAAATTGCAACACATCAGTTGGAAGGCATTATACCATCTCCTCACAAGCATTCTTTTTTGTGCCAACCTTTTTGTGATAGGATGTGGATGTGGAAATGGTAGATGCTGTTTCACCAAAGACCGCCACCAAGCAAGTAAAGAAAGAAGAAGTAATTTACCTTCGTTTTGACGTCTGTTTTCCCTCCAGTATTGAGTATCTATCATATATTTACGAATTAATTTTTATGATTTCTTTTCAGCCTAAAACTCCTACTCCTAATGATCAGAGTGGTGGATCCAAGACACTGTTTGTTGGTAACTTGTCATTTCAAGTTGAGCAGGCTGATGTGTATGTTAAAGCTTACTTTCGTTAATATTTTTATTTGAGTTATTTTCCTTTTTTTAGATATCGGTGTAAGTATATTTCTCTAAATTGAATTCTGAAATTTTTGCAGGGAAAATTTCTTCAAGGATGTTGGACATCCCGTTGCTGTTCGTTTTGCTTCTGACCATGATGGGAGGTTTAAGGGCTTTGGGCATGTGGAGTTTGAGTCTCATGAAGTTGCCAAAAAGGTCCGATCCTATTACGTTTGTTCATAGATTTAATTGGCACATGTTTTTGTTTCAGCTTTTGTGTTTTACTTTTGATGAAAAACTCTCAAGTTCTCATTTTATTAATCTTACTCTATTTTTAGTTGCAATTTTAAGTTCAGTTTTCATAGATTTGATGTTTCTTTCAGGTTTCAGCTATAATTTGTTCTACTTTTCGGTACATGAGATAATACTAAGTTTTAATAGAAAAAAGCAGGTTATTAAAAATTGTGTGCCTGCGAGACTTTCTCTTTTAATTATAAAAAGTTTATTTACATGTTTGTATGGTGCACCAACCAGCATGATATTTGTTTTTTTCAGTTCAAATGTAATATGTTCACCTGATAGTAGTTAGATCGTTGCCAATGAAACATCCAGCAGCTATTTCTTTATAATGTCAGTGATGTGTTCTCATTGGTTTAATCTATAATTTTTCTCCAGGCTCTTGAGTTGAATGGTGAACTCCTGTTGAACCGTGAGGTAAAACTTGATTTGGCTCGGGAGAGAGGTGCATATACCCCAAATGACAAGTAATTATCTGCTTTTGTTTCAAATATCTTCGTTTTCAACACCAGTTGCAAATTTCATATTAAACCCATTTTCCCCTCATTTGTTATATGAATAGCAACAACTCATTCCAGAAAGGAGGAAGAGGAGGTGGTGGTCAAAGCCAGACAATCTTTGTTCGTGGTTTTGATACATCTTTAGGCGAGGATGAGGTAGTAATAATATTATCTGCTTCGATTTAGCATGTTACAGTTCTGTACTGTGTATCTTACAACGATTTTTCCTTGCAGATTAGAAGTTCTCTGCAAGATCATTTTGCTAATTGTGGAGCTGTTACCAGGGTATCAATTCCAAAAGACTACGAGTCTGGCAACGTTAAAGGGTTAGTATTCCCTTTCTTTCATCTCATATTTGTATTATAGTGTTTGTAGGCTAGAACATTAATTTATAAACCAAAAGAGGTTCATTAAAATCACACCTTATTATTGAAAACAATCACACCATATTATTGAAAACAATCTCCTTTCCTGTTTCTTTTAAAAACAATTACACCCATTTTCAATACTAATAATAATGGTCTGTTAACTTCTGTTTCCCAGTATGGCTTACATGGACTTCACAGACGCTGATAGTTTCAGCAAAGCCCTTGAACTCGATGGCAGTGAACTCAATGGCGAGTACCTTACAGTCAATGAGGCCAAGCCCCGTGGTGATAGTCGTGATGGCGGTGGAAGGAGTGGTGGTGGTAGAAGCGGCGGAAGGAGTGGAGGATGGAGCGGAGGAAGGAGTGGTGGAAGGAGTGATGGTGGTAGAGGTTTTGGTGGCGGACGTTTTGGAGGCAGAGGAGGACGTGGTGGTGATCGTGGTAGAAGCGGAGGTAGGGGAGGACGTGGAGGCTATAACAAACCAAGCATAACTGCATCTGGTAAATAAAAGAAAAAAAATGAATGAATCCCTTTAATTTTGATTGTTTTTGTTTTGAACTTGTTTGTGGATGTCTTCTGAACGTTGTGAATTTGTGAAATATGCAGGAAAGAAAACTACATTCGATGATTGAATGATAGATCCAAATGAAAGGCTTGTATGTTTCCATCAACTGTGAAAAGGGACTGGTGATCAATGAAGCTTTTTTTTGTAAGGAAAACAAAGTTTTGGCAGCTGGAAAAAAGACATGTAGTATCTCGGTAGTTGTAGTAGCTGAGTGTGCTTGCTTCTTTTTATCGAACTCTTTAATATTTATTGTTTTTTTTTTTTCTTTACTTTTCCTGTTTTTATCGAATTAATATGTTAATCGACAACTCTTTATTGTATTTGAGCATTAATACAGTTAAAATCCTATGCTCTAACATTGCTGTGTTAGTCTCGGTTAGTTTTAATATAGTTTGAGAATGCGTAATAATTGTCAAATCCACTTCCCAGAACTCTCCCTCCTTCCCTTTGCTCGTCACTTAAACAAAATATAAGGTTTTATTAAATAAAAATTGACCATATTTATGTTCTTGAAGCTTGCATGTGTTTTCTCCATATTGCATGTGATTTGGTCTCTACTCCTTGGATTTATTCCTTCCTTTTTTTTCCTTTCTTTTCTTTATTCAGATTATGAAGCCACTTATTTAATAGACTTGTATAAGTTGCTGAGCTCCAAGAAAAACTTGTTAGAAATGTACCCTTTCCAAATAATCTAGTCTTCGCCTCTTTATTTTTAATACCAATATGTGACCATATTTCTCAAGTTTTATAGACAACATGAATCAATTTTAAATCCTTTGAAATTGAACATGTGAAATTTTAGACACTAATATGCAACAAACTCAAAAGTATTAGGTATAAAAATGGAATAAATTTGAAAGTTTAGAGACTAAAATTGAATTGTTGTAAGTCTATGAATCAAAGTTTGATAAAAGGTTTGAAGATTAAAATTATATTTTAACTATTAGTTTACTCTAAATATTATAGGGGTTATATGTATAGTGAGAACAGTTGTGATGTGTGTAAATTGACTTGGATAATCACAAATGTAAAAAAAATACTCAATTTTTATTTATTTATTATTTTTTTTTAATCATTAGGTCAAATCTTTCTCAGCTTTAAACTTATTTGGCATGCACCAGAATTTTATTTTCTTTTTATTTAATCGCACCTGCTAAGATCCCCAAAAGAAAAGACGCTCATCAAATTAATGCTAATTTCAAACTAAGAGTAGAGATTGATTTGAAAGTAAAAGTCCAAAATTCACGGACTAGACATAAACATTTGAAAGCACATGGTCTAAAATGGAACAAATGGCCAAAATTATAGGGATCAATAACATGTGGTTTAATAAAATGGAACAAATGGCCAAAATTATAGGGATCAATAACATGTGGTTTAATCTAAAGTTCAATTGATAATTGATAATTTGTGAAGTAGCTCACACAATCTATTTATATTATAACAATTTATATCATTGGTGAGCCTTGAACCCAATATTTTGAGGAGAGCATACTTTCAAACCTCAAATATTCGACCACTGCATCACCTTTTGGAGACTTGAATTCACTATTCTTAAATTAGATATCAATTTCATTTTATTGATCAAATATTTATTTGAATTTAATGAATTTTAAACCATGTTAAATTAAATATAGTTTAATCTCAAAATTAATTGACAAAGAAAAGAGTAATTATGCTCCATCTATATTATAATGATGGTAAGGCTTATACAATTTTTAATGTTACATTGTTTTTACATTACAACTACAAAATTTAGAGGAAGAGATTCGAATATAAAACTTTTAATTTGATGCATATCAATTATTGTTATATTCATTCTGCTTTGGCAAGGATAAATCTTTAACATTATAAAGAAAAAACTTTTTTTTTTTTGTCTAGATAGTCAAAGTATTGTTATATTATCAAAATAAAATTCAATGCACGAAAATCCCAAATATTTGCGGTGAGAAAAAAAAAAGAGAATTTACTTATAAAAACACTCTCAATTATTTTCTTACCCGATTATTGAATTGGTGTGAGTGGCCCGTAGACAAACAGAACCGAATAGCCAATGGAAATTCAAGGTCCAGTTACCTCAGCGACTTTTTTTCATATAAAGAATCTTTTCGAGGTCTTCCATTGCATGCCAGTGGTCCCCACCGAAGTCTACCTGTCACATGGACCCACGCGGTTCGGTAGAAAAAAAAACCGACCGACAGTTCAATTTTTGAGCATTTTGTCATAGTGAGCCCACCGACAGATAATGGCCCAAATGGCCTTTCTCGATTTGGCCTTTTACAAATGTGGGCCGGGCTGAGGCGGTAAATTTCTTGATAGGGAATAGTAAAGAATGTCTAGTTTTGAAAAAAAAAAAAAATCAGATGTCTACCCTTTTTAATGTTAAATTCCATGTTTTTTTTATCTAGAGGTAGTGAGAGGATTTTTTCTTCCTCATTATACCCTCCTCTTTTTCCACGTTTGTAAGGAAAATAGGGTGATTAAATTTGTCCAAAATTAAGATGGTATCATTAAAATCATAGAGGTTGTTTATTCTCTACAACCACCTCTGAATATCTTTTATTTCTATTTCAATTCAAACCATTAAAAAATTAAATATTTTATCTCAAATATTTTCATTCAACAATTTTCACATTAGATTTTATTTCAAAATTAAATATTATATACGAATATTAGTAATTCTCATTTAAAATTCAATTAAAAAAAAAATTTACAATTACAAAAGATATCAAAATTTAAAATGTATAATAGAACCATTCACACCAATTCCATCATTGATAAATCATTTTCCATTACCAATTCGACATATCATAATTTGCAAAAGATCTTCACCTACACTACTGCAATCAAGTGATCGTTCATCATTCTTTTCCAATTCAACCTAGAAAGATTCACGGTAGGATTCCATCCATCAAAAGCTGCAAGAACCTCATCATTCTGCAAGCTACTACTCTTTTTCTTTTCTTTTTTTCCCAATTGAAATCCACAACTCACATGTGTTTGTTCATCAAGGTTGGTATGTTAGTTTCACAATTTTTCTGCTTCGTCCAATTTGATATTCTACTTATAAAGTCATTAAAGTAGTTTTGGGATAAAAAGGCTTCACTCTTGTGCACAAATATAGCAAAGATTTTCCTTTGGATTTATTTTGTGTGGTTCTTATTTTAACATCGGTTGGAGTTGTTAATGACTCTGCCAAAAAAGGGAAAATTGATATTTTTTAACTGACCTTTGAGTAAAAATTACCAATTGGGGTGGCACGAAACGAATTAAAAACTTAGATCCAAACTGCCACAGTTGAGCCACGGTTTGAAGATGTAGAGAGTTGGACTGTCACCGTTTGAAGATGTAGAGAACTGGACTGCCACAGTTTGAAGATGTAAAGAGTTGGACTGCCACAGTTTGAAGATGGAGAGAGTAAAAATAAGATATTTATTCGTGAACAATATCATGTAGACTTACCAAATTTCTTGGTGGGAGAAGTGTCACTTTGAGGACAGAAATAAGACACGTTGGTGGTGTGGAAGAGGATGAAACTTAGACACGTCGGTGAGAAAGCTTGCCTCTTATGGTGTGGAATAGGACGGAACACAGACACGCCGATGGATGTAGTCGAACGTGCTTATTCGGAAAGGAGATGGCTCGCGTTGAAGAGGACAGAACTCAGACACGCCAGTAGGTAGTCGGGCGTGCTTCTTCAAAGGAGAGATGGATAGGTTTTTATCTTTGTCCCTTTGTAGTTTTACAAGGACACCAAACGGTCTCAAAACTCAAAAAATGTGAAACTCTATATTTGCAAAATAATGATAATCAGTCTGCATGTCAGGTAAGCATTCATTTTGGTCTTAATTTTTGTTTATATCAATTTAAAATTCCAACCACCAAGCAATGCCAACACGTACGCATATGTAAATAGCTGGAAGGGATTTCGAGAGTTATTTTAAATTTCTTATTTTAAATATTCAACGTATTTTTTTACTTGTGTATATTTTTATTTTGAACGTTATAATCTTAATCTTTTTTTTTTATTGAGATTTTAAGAGAATTAGTTACGTGCTATCTATAATGGGAATATCAAACAAATAAAAGAAATAATCATTTAATTACTAAATTACATAATATTAGATTTAGACATAGATTTAAATGGGAATAATGAGTAGACATTTGATGTTTATTATTTCTAAAAGTAGACGTTTCCCTAATTGGCCCATCATTAAATAAACAAAGGAAATTTATCGAATTTAGAAAATAATTACAAATACAGTCACTTAAAAAAAACAATTAATTATTGATATACAAATATTTAGAATTTCCCAAACTTTGTAATTATTTTATGGAAAGAGTCTAATTTACTAATTTTTTAATTAAAAATTAATAATATTATAATAAATTTTTTTAAGGTTAAAATATAATTTTATTCATAGACTTTTAAATTTGTTCTATTTTAATTTTTGAACTTTTAAATTCTAATTTTACTTCAGATTTTGAGATTTATTCCATTTTAGTTTATAATTCTTTAGAAATTCAATTTTAATTCATAAATAAAAAAAAACTTATTAATTTGGGAATTATACATCATGTATTATCCCATTTGGTGAGTTTTGTAAATTTGGGTTAGTTTTGGGTTAGGTTAACTAACCATGTGCACTCTTCAAAAAAAAAAAAACTAACCATGTGTAGGGTGTGTGATTAAGCTGTATATAAAGCTCCACGGGTCTCTTTCATCCTTTGAGAGAGAAAACCCTAGCCACCAAGGCAATTATGAGTGAGAGTGATCTTCCCACATTTAAAAAGTGGAGTAGGCTAGTCCGAACCACTTTAATCCGGTGTGCTATTTCTTCTCCACATCCTTCCTTATTTGTGCATTGATTTTCATCTATTTAGTTTGAAATTGGATTAGATCTAAAAATTGGTTTAACAATTGGTATAAGAGCAAAGCGATGTTTTTTCATAGGTTATCCAAAAGGTATTAAAGGATACAGATTTTGGTCATTAGAACCAAGAGAGAATAAATGTTTATAAGTCGTGATGTCACCTTCAATGAGAATTTATTGCCATTTTCTAAACCAGAAGTTGCAAATCAGCAAAAAGTAAACGTATCTGATCTAACGTCATTTGAAATTGAACTTGATGACAATGGAGATGGTCCCAACACAATAGAAAATGTCTAGCAATTAGCAGATTTTGATACTCAAGCTAGCACAGTAGACATTGAGGGAAAGTCACTTGGTTCAATGTCGAGCAGTGCAATAGGCAATCAGCGGCAACTTCGCTTGATCAATATCAGTTGGCAAGGAACCAAAGCACAAACAATACTCCAAATCTAAACAACAAATCTCTTTCATCTCAAAACAACAATTCAAGAAATCTATAAGCTCCATAAATTCGTCTCTAGGCTTTATTGCATTGATCAGTTTAGCATTCTGACTCTTTCACATTTGTTTGTTGCTTTGCTCATTTAAAGCTACTTGTGCAAATTTGCATCATTCTATTTTTGTTATATACAGATGATTTTTTGGTTGCATCTAGTAGTTTTGATGAATTTATGGAGCTTACAGATTTCTTGAATTGTTGTTTTGAGATGAAAGAGATTTATTGTTTAGAATTGGAGTATTGTTTGTGCTTTGATTCCTTGTCGTTTTGATCTAGTACAGTTTGTTTCAGCAGGAACATGGAAATTTGTTGTTTAACATTTTGGTATGCAACGTTTAGGCATTCAGTTTGATATTAGCTCGATGTTTTAAAAGTCTTTTGTTTGCTGAATGCATTAGTTCTGAAGAGTCTGTTGGTACCGATTATGCTGACTCGGTTTTGTTGCTTTTGTCATTTTGAGAGGAGTTTCCTCATTTGTTTTGGTTCCATGTTTTTGCCAACATTATGTTCGAAATCTTTTTGGATAAGATTTTGTTGTTTTTCAGAGATATTGTATGTGAAAACAGGTTTAGTTGCCGTTAATGGATTTAGTTCATCACTCTGCTGAATTTCTGAGAGTTCTGATTGTTCTGCTCATATTCTGAGGTCTTGAAGACCGTTTTGATTTGCTCTGGAGTTATGTTGCTCTGCTTGAGCAATTTCTAATCCAGGTGTGTCTGAAATTCTGATGAAATTTCAATTATGATATTATGATGCCATTATGATATGTACTTCAAGAGGGTAATTTGTTAATTTATGAATTGCACATTATGTATTAACTCATTTGGTGAGTTTTGTAAATTTGGGTTAGTTTTAGGGTTATGTTAACTAACCATGTGTAAGGTGTGTGATTGAGCTATATAAAGTTCCATGGGCCTCCTTCATTATTTGAGAGAGAAACTAGGCACCAAGGCAATTATGAGTGAGAGTGATCTTCTCACATTTGAACAATGGAGTAAGCTAGTCACAATCACTTTAATCCAGTGTGCTATCTCTTCTCCATATCCTTCTTTATTTGTACATTGATTTTCATCTATTTAGTTTGAAATTGGATTAGATCTAGAAATTGGTTTAACAAAACTTAAAATTGGTCTTTATTGAATCTTTTTGTTTAATTTTCTTAAAAGAATATTATCTTCTATCAATTTAAAAATATATTTATATTTTGTCTTTAATTAATTGTATTAAAATTATTAATATTAAACCATGATTAATATTAATTTCTAATTTATTAGAAAGTCAACTGAAAGCTTTGTGGGAGAAAAAAAAAAAAAAAAAAAAAAAAAAAAAAAAAAAAAAACTAAGCTTTATAAGGTAAAATATTTGATATTTGAAAGTTCAAATTGGAACAAATTTGGTAGTAAAAAATTCAAATAAAGAAAAAAAAAATAGAGGGAGGGATCTCTTGGATGTATTGTCAAAATGAAAGTTATAGACCGAAATAATTCTTATTTATTTATTTGAATTTAATAATATTGGTAAATGCGATCGTCAAACTTTATAATTCAGGGATTTTTGTGAAGAAACGAGTAAGAAATAAGAGCGAATATATTTCATTATCTCTTTCCAAGGAAATTTGGGATTTGCGAAATTTCTTAATCAAATTCCCTTTCACGATTTCATTTGTTCATTTCCAAGTTAGATCTACGATTCTTTTCCGCATTTCTGTTTCCAATTCTCGCAGTTCGTTTTCCGAAACGAATTTTTTGATGGTCTTGATTTGTGGAGCTGTTTGTTGAATTGGCGTGTGTGTGTTGGATTGGTTTTGAATCTTGGTTGACTCGATGATGAAGGTGTTGATTTCTTGACGGAAATTGAATTTGGATGGTGGATTTGAGAAATTGGAGATGGAAAAGGGGCGGATGAATGGAAATGGGAATTGCGATTACAGCAGCAATGGGGAAAACACGCCTAATGGAAGAAGCTCGCAGGTTTCATCTCCTACTAATTGTATTGTTCATCCAGTTTCTAAATTTGATACTCTTGCTGGAGTGGCCATCAAATATGGTGTTGAGGTAAACTGCATTTTAGTGTTAATACATTAATTTTTGAATTGGTAGTAGCTTGTATTGTTCTCAACTTTGCTTTAAATCGTTGTTATGATAAGTGAATCAACGGATATTACGATTTCGATATGTTCTTCTTGCTTTGTCAACTGAGATTTGCGTGTTCTGATGTTTTTTTTCTTCTTTTTTTTTTTTTTTTTTATAGATTTTCCCTCTTTTCCATATTGAAAAACAAGTCATTGGCTAGTACTTAATGAGGGTTATTGCGGATTTGTATTGAAAATTGAATGAACACAACTAAAATCAAACAATAAATTAAAGTCAAAATGTGAAGGGACAATTTTTATAGCAAAAGCTAGAAATCAAATAGACAAAATGGTTGTCTCCGAGGCAGCCTTGTTGGTAGAGACTTGTAGTTCCTAAGAATATTCTTTGGAGGTTTATCGAAATCCATAAGTGAGCTTAATTGTAAAATATTTTGTTGTTTCTTGAATACTGATTTTGGGATAGATGCATATGCTCTCGAATATATTGTGAGATGAAGCTCTGATTTTTTGTTATAAAAAAAATTATTGTCTCAGTTAACTAGTTAACAACAAAGTTTCTTTAAACTTCAAATTTAAAGAAAAGTGAAGTGGGTTTATATATCCATCCCCATGGAGGGAATCCGGGTAGAAAGTGGCTGACGATTTTGTATTGATATAAGAGAGACCCTAATTGCAGTTTATATATCTTAGGGTTTAGGAGAGAATAGCAGCCATAATTTGGCCACCATATTGGACAATTTTCCCTATACTTGCTTGCTCTAGTGAATAGCTAGAGGTTGAGCCATTCTGATGAATATCGATTTCTTCTTCTTGTGGTCAGTACGTAACTTTTTTTTTAAAATCTTCGAGTTTTTGTAGTAGCACCTCGACTATTCTTACAAAAGAATTCGTATAACCTTACAACATTGATATTTTTATACTGACCCTATTCTAGTATGCCATCCTATATCAGGAATTTTTACTCCAAATTCGGACGATTTCTTTCATCTCGCATTGATAATTTTTGTTTAAAATGGGGCATAGCACACCATCATTCCATCCTAATGTGTAATGTTTTGGAATAACATAAGTGAATTTATTTTAGGAGAAAATTGTAATTGTGTTTCTTTTTTGACTCGCCAGGTTGCAGATATAAAGAAGATGAATGGGCTCGTCACAGACCTTCAAATGTTTGCTCTTAAATCTCTCCAGATTCCTCTTCCTGGAAGGCATCCGCCTTCTCCTTCTTTATTGGAAGGCCTAAACACTCCAGGGTACGTCTTTGCCATTTTCATGTATATCATATTCTTCCCACATATTATGGACACATATGATGTGAATTGAGTCAGTGGATATTAGCTACTTTTGATATTTTTACTCTTAAGATGCCGTAGCCATGTATCGATAATCTGTGTTCGACGCCTTGTTTTAGTTCGGTAGCGACTTGCAGAATTGTCAGTTATTGGTTGGTCATATAGGGTTTGAGGTTAAGGTAGGGATTCAAGTACCACTGCCATTCGTCCCTGGAGAGTGGCCTTGTTGGTAGAGGCTTAGAATCTTAGAGATCTCAGATTCGAAACCTATGATTGAACTTAAGAAAGAAAACTTGAGTATAGGCAGGGCCAGATTTGATGCTTGGACGTGATGATTTCATTTCCTAGTGTGCAAATATGGATTTCATTTCTTTCAAGGGCACTGTATAGTGGTTCTTTTCTGATGGAGGTCATGGGATGGAATGGTGTATACTGATAGTTATTTTGCTGTAGGAATTGTTGGTGATGGTTGGAGAGGGCCCAGGTTCTCAGGTGCTTTGAAAATTTAAAGCTAATTAACTTCATGTTTATATTAAAATATCATTTTTAATTTTTGGACTTCAAATGTTCAGTTTTAATCCTAAACTTAAAAAAAGAAAAAAAAAAAAAAAAAAAATCAAATTGGTCCCAGCTATTTAGAGAAGCTATTTGTTTTTTGTTAAAATCAATAATTTTTTTTCTCTTTCTAACCCTTATTTATTTTTCTCTCTTTAACTCCTCCCCGTTCTCCCTCATTATTTTCTCTCCACAACCCCCCTCTTCCTCGATTACTTTCCTTCAATAATTATTTTTAAGTAAATATTTCTCTAAAAGAATGGAAGATCAAGCAAAGAAATAGAGTTGATTGCCATGGGAGATGATTGTACAATATCGACCATTTGAAAATTCAATGATCAAAATGAAACAAACCTCAAAGTATAAGAACCAAAATGGTATTATGACTTATTATATTTGGGAGCCTCATTTATGTCATCCATCATAAATATTATAACTCTAGGAAATGGCTGGCCAAACAAATGTTATATAAAATCCTCCATCTTTGATTTCATTGGCAGAAATTCTGCCTGGAATTCTTTATGATCAAGTGTGCAAATATGGATTTCATTTCTAAGTGATGATTGTGGCCGTTACAATACATAATTCAGAAGTGGATAGAATTAGAAAGAGACTTCAATTGTGCAATTTTTTGCTAGTGATCTCTCACACTTCATCTTGTGTTGATAAGAGTATCGTTTTGCAGACGAAGCAGCTTCGAAAAGACCCCAAGTGATCGTCCTTCCTTGGATTTCTTCGAATCGTTCCAGTCCCTCAAATTGAAGTCTTCCAACCAAATCATCTCCCCAGCAATGAGCTCTTTACAGGGTTACTATGGGCTTAAACAATCCGATCAAAAAAGCAGAGTTGATGGTTTTGAAATGCCAGCCTACAGGAAAGGAGCCTTGCATTATTTAGAAGACGAGCTCGTTTCTGGGACCTCACAGGATTCAGATTTACTAATGGATCACCATCTAACATCCAAGAGTTCAGCTAATGGATTTCTGGGTGAGGCTGATTTGCAATCTAATGAAGGGAATGATAAATTGATAAGAAGGCGCCAGAAATCTGTTAATGACTTTTCTAAATCCCCTGAAAGGATCTTGAAAGATGACAACAGCACAGGAAGCAACGGCTTTTCGTCCTCTGCTGGTAAAGGCTTCTTGGCTCAAAGACCCAAAAGTAGAACTAATTTAGCAAGTGACAACGAGGTCGGATTGATTCCGATACCAGTAGGTTTGGGGGATTCGTTTGTGGCTGCTGATGGGTTCGTGTCGGTAAGGAAGTCGTCGAGCACATCGAACTTGCCAGATCAGGAAAATGGCATTGCTTCATCAATCTGGGTGGCCTCGATGTGGAGTTTGAAACCGGATTTACAGGCGATTTCGTCTGCTTCTAGACCAATATTTGATGGCTTGCCAAGACCTTTGACTGGTCGTAGAAACAAAGCTGCACTTGATTAGTTCCATATGATTAAAAGAAAGAAAGAGAAAAAAAAGGATAGATTCTATACCTACTTTTGTTCCATAAATGATCAGGTTTCAATGTCGTATTTTACAGTTTTAAAAATACAACTACATAAGAATTAAAGTCAAATAACAGCTCAATTTTCGCCTTTGGATTATTGGTTTCTTTGAAGATGGATATTGCTGTGATGAAATTCAAGGTACAAGCACGTGCCAACACGTGCTCACTAAAATTTGAGTGCTGTAAAAGGGAACTGTATACATCTTGCTATTTTGTAGGAAATGTTTGTTAGTTTGAGTTGAAAGTTGAAACTAAGGCTTTATTTTGAAGTGAAGTGATGTACAATTTCTATTTCATTTTTCCTTCCACTCTTGGAGATTAATATAATAATACCAACGTTGATCCCAACTATATGCATTTTTTCAACTCTTTTACCCTTTTAATTATATCCTTTGAATTATATTCAATTAATAACTCTAATTATGACAACCTTTCAACCATTGTAAGTTGATTCACTAGTCACTCCTAGAAATTAATTTTCTAATTTCTACATATTTTCATAACTATATGTATTTTAATTTTATATTTGTCTTGGGTCAACTTGCAAATAAATTTGATTGTCAAGGAAACTACATAACAGCTAAAGAGAGGAGAAGAAAAAAATTTTCCTTCGAAGTCAAGATTTTTTGGAAAAAAAAAAAAAAAAAAAAAAAAAAAAAAAATCCTTTGATGGGAAACAAATTGTACTAGTTTTTATCCCCCAAAAAAAAAATAATAAAATAAAAATTGCGCTACGAAAATTTCCCTTATTACTTAGAATACCATATAAATTGCGCAAGACATCAAAAAACATGGACTCGTACTCTTCAATCTATAAATAGAAAACATTACAAAATCCAAAAAATTATGGACAATTTTCTCACATCTATCTTGAATACTTTCAATGCCACTTTTGACAAAAAAAGATTAAAAAAAAAGCTATCCTTGAATTAGAACAAGAGATTCAAGTAGAAAGCAAGGCAATTAATTCGTAAGTTTGAATCCCCAATCCCAAATATTGTTGTTGGAACTCAAAAAAAAAAAAAAAAAGAAAAAAAAGTAACAAGAGATTCAAGTAGAAAGCAAATAAAGTACCTCTTTTATCAATGAAGGAGGTGCATGTTGAAATAGGTAATTAATTGAATTGTGCAGGCAAAGGCAACATCACTCATTGATTGATTACCAAAGTCCAATGTCACCCATCACACTGCTGTTTTAGAAAGTTCATTAAACTGCACCAAGTAATGGAATTCTTCCCCAACCAAAATTCATGCACACAGCCAAAATTTCAAAGCAGAATGAAGAAGAGTCCACATCCACTATAAATAAATCTATAAGATGCAAAAATAAAATAACAGAGCAAATAAAGAGCCATCTTTAACAACCATCAATAAAGTGAGAGTCAGAATCAAAATGGGAAATGAAGCTCATAATTGAACAACTATATTCAAGACTGAGATGGATTTATAAATCATAAAGAAATTATTTTAGAAAATACTTTAGGATGCGAGGTGCAAAAAGAAAATGATACCATGTACAATGTAAATGAAAGTATTGTATTACATAAAATCTGAAAATTCATTTTGAGTATCTGGGGACTACCTTTACAACGGGAGCCTGCATAATAAGGAAGGATCAGCCACGTCTTGGCACAAAAAATCCATGTTAAATATAAGTCTATCTCAACTTTGCAGCTGCTATCTCCATGGATATAATATTGTGACTCTATTTTCTTTGCCCGGGTAAGTAAACAAATGGAGAATCTCAAAAAATGGTCATCTTTCTCTATCTTAAAAATCTATCAAAACCTGTTACAACATACGATACACGGTCACGACACAGTATCATCATTAGCAAATAGATAATATCATTTAAAGCAAGCCAAATCATCATAATCATAAAAGGTATTTTTATTTCTTGACATGTCTCGGGCAGGATGCTTTCCAAATGAAGACATGTACATACAGTTTCCATATATACATAAGTGAACAAGCTCTAATTCATAGACTAAAATTTCAACCATGAGCCGAAATAGTGAGTTTTAGAAATTGTGAACACGTCTATTAAAGTTAGACAGGGACGTAAGAACTGTTCTCACATTGGGGGGAAAATATCTGAAAAAGATTTGAGAAGAATTTGTAACGCCTAGAACTATATCGTTAAGTGTCCTACATTAGAAATCCATTTACAGATGAAAAGAAAGACTTAAGGTGTTTAATTCTCTCTGCCTGCTTTTTGGTGGATGATCGGGAAGATCCAAAATGACATTAACAAAGGAAAGTCTCATACAATCCATCGCATTCCTTGCAATGACATGGGCACATACTAGATCTTCCCCTTTTTAAGGATTATAGTTTAGCTACACTTGCGATAATTTTTTTTGTAATTATTGAGTAGGGCATCTTTGGTAACTTTTCATTCATCAATGAAAATTAAACAATAAAAACCGAACATGACCCAACACTTAGGGCTCCATTATCTTTTAGAGGGTTCCCACATCTACAATCTTTTTGCAGTTAGCGTAACAATTTTTTTTTTTGAAAACTGGGAAATTGAAGCTCTATTCCACTATACCTGGGGTAACCACGCCCGTTCCTAGACCGAGCACTTGGAGACACAGGAAGTGTCTACAAATTAATGTCACAGGTGAGTCTCGAACCTGGAACCAGCTTAACAGTTACTCTATAACAAATGAGGCCAATTCTTCTGAAATCTTCCGAATAAATAATAATTCATTCCTATATGAAAATGAACATGAAGATGTCCATATGCATTGTCGGACTCTTCTAAAGAACATATTCACTTGCATTGCGATCTCAAAATTCTTGCCGAGTGAAAGGCAAATTTTGAGAAACCTGATGAATCTGATTGATATCCGGATGATCTTCTGGGATGAGTTGAGAAACACCTAACCAAGTTCCTTAATCTTGTTTATTAAGCATTTGTTCAGTTTCAAGCTGCAGTCTGCACCATATACTTCAAGATGTTTTATGATAGAGTAGTCTCTCCAGAGTGGTCTTTCCGCGATGAACTAAGTGGTGCAGTCCCAGAAACCCACTTACAAATGAATTATAGACACTAAAGTTCAAAAATGGTACAAGTACTATCCTATGGGAAGACTGGGCAACTTGGTGATAAGCCTCTCATAGAGATTATTTCAGAACTTTAAATGCCCTCTGACCACAAATGAGAATTACTAAGACAACCTGGAATTATAACACCTTTTGATGGATGTCTTGACTTAGGGTTTAGAAATTATATCAAGCTTGGAAAATGGACACAAGTATTCTATAAGAATTTTCTTGCCCCATGGATAAGGAGGAGAAGAGAGAGCTTGGGGCACTGAATAGGCTTAATAATACTATAATCCTAAGCCTTTTCTCTTGCTCCACTTTGATCGACCATGCTTTCTATCACCCATTCAAGAAAGAGAAGAAGATTTTATGGGAGCACTTTGTGTCCGGGCATTCTGTTGGAATGTCTGGAATGAGAGGAAAAGACGTATTTTCCAAGATAAATCTTCCTAGTTCTTCCTACAATCGTTTCCTAGATAATATCACCCTTAATGTTCTCAATTGGTGTAAACTTTTCCACTATTTCATGCTTATAGTTTTGACTCTTAAATAGTTCGCAATTTTTTGTGTAAGCTATATATTACATAGTGTGAACATCCATCTCAAAACCAATTGGTGATGAGAGGAGTAGTCCACCTATCTTATAAATGCTTGATGGATTCTCCACTTTTCCAATGTGGGACAATTGTAGGATCCTAACAATATATGTACTCTATATTGTAATTTCATATATTAATGAAATTGTTTCTTATCCAAAAATAGAACGATCACATAAAAAACATTTTTTTTGGAAACAAGCAACAAATTTTTCATTAATGAATCCATACTAATGACAGCATAATCCAAACTCTCCATTCCGCCCCCCCCCCCCCCACATACGGAACTCAATTTTAGAATGAACTTTTCGAATATTGAAATCCAAGAGCATGCATGCAGCATGCCAAAATAACGCACATAACTACACGCCCAACAAAAGTAGCAATGAGTCTCTTAAAATAACAATTTTTTTAACTTCTTACTTCCAAATTAGCAAACAAGCAAGGTGTTCTCTATTTCTCAGAATGAGAAGAGAGAAATTTCAGCAAGAAAGATATAACCACGAGACATCAATTTCAGCTAGAAATACATCACCGTAAGACAGGTGAAACTATTAGGTCAGTTTATTCTTTAAATATTTGAATAATTGAATTCCCTACGTACATTTAGGTAAAACCAACTTTTATTCCTTTCAATTGCATAAACGAAAAGTTTGAACTTTTATGCCTAAAACAATTAGAAGCGTTGAACAGCAGCACATTAGAAAGAGAAAAATTAAAAGCATAGGTATTTTTAAATTTATTTGAATCTTTTGTGCCCAATATTAAAGGCCCCACCACAAACAAATCAATTTTCGCGATGAATTATGCCATGCATATTAGTTACCCCTGATCTGTCCTTGCTCATTCTTTTCTCTCCCTTTGCTTAGATTAAAAAAAAAAAAAAACTTTCAAAGTGTACAAAAATGGAGAACTCTAAACTCTCACAGAAAATTTTCAGAAATGAAAGAATTCACAAATAAATCATTCTACCAATAAAAATACCAAGTTAAGTATACAAGGATAAATTAACCTTAAACGTTCGAACTTGCGAACTGAAAAATGCCACAAGTTTCTTAATAAAAGAAGAAAGATGTCATTTCAAGCTAGTTTTGCAAAACTAAATTAAAAGAATCAAGATTAGATGTCACTAACCAGGTCAGAAACATGCCTACACCTCTGGAGAAAATGTTCCTGGATCAAGTTTAACAGGATAACTACTATGTACAGAGTTCAGCCAAGAGCCTCCAAAAGTCTGGACAACGCAATCAAGGTGTACAGAATTTATGCACAAAACTGATCTTTCTTTACAGTGCATTAATCAATTTAAATTCAGTTCCACAATCAGCACTGGAAGACCATGATGGAAATATACAACAAATGAAGCAAAAAAAATTTCAGCACAGGTTCAGAAGATAATATTTAATGGCCATTAATTATAACAACGCAAGAAAAAGAACTCACATTGGAAAGAATCAAAACATCTTATGCCGGCCGCCAGCAATTAAGAGTTGAAATGTCCTCTCTAGATGGCAACATTTGAGGAATTCCATGACCTGGAAACATGTTATAGAAGAGTGTTCTTATAAAACTGGTAACAAATGCTCATAAATTTAGAGAAGTTCTTCATAAAACTAAATTACAGCAGCAAAACATATAGAGCAGTGAAAATACCAGAAATTGGAGCACCAGATGGTAGACTATTGGAGGCAGGACGCTGAAAACCAATATTACTTGGTGGTCGTTCATAAGGTGGTTGAAAATAGCCTACAAAGAATTATTTATAGATTCTGGGTAAATCATCCATCAACCAAAAAACTGAAGTTGATAAGCTGAGATGAATAAAAAAATAAAACAAAAAGTTGATAGGCTGAGATAAACTTAATTATATCAACACTCTCCACTCATTTGTGGACTAGAAAATTTGAGGAAGGTGTAACATGTGAAAATCAATATTAATTGGGAGAGGAAACGACTTCACAATGATTTAATCATAGGAACTCCTGCTCTAATAAAATTTTGAATTTAGGAAAGAAATAAAGATATTGTATCTCTTATATCAATTGAATCAAAATATAAGGTTCCCTAGTACGGAAGAAAGAAAGGGTAGTCCCTTTAAAGGAAGAAAAATAGATGCATATTGTCCAAGTCTTCTAATGGTCCGTTTGGATTGGGAAGAACAATCGTACTTTCAAAGAAAAAGCTCAAGCATTTAATATTTTTTTTTATCACGTCATTTGGGAAGCCTTTTCATCTTTATAGCTTTAATTTTCTTTTGTCCAATTGGAGGAGTTTTCTGTAACTCCCTTAGATTGGGCTATTTTTCACGTTTTATGGTATAGCCCAACAACCTCCCACTATCCTTCGATCTCTCAATACCTCTAAAAAGGCTCTATTATTCTTCTCAAGTGTCCTCCATCTAAGCCCCTACAATCCCTACTCCAAGCCAGCAACTTCAAAAGAATCCCAGAATCTAGACCTTATTGACTAAACAAAACAACAACCCCAAAGGATATTGTCAAGATTCACCGACGCACCTCTACGAACAAAGCATCATTGTGGCAACCCTAAAAAGAACAGAAAATTTCATTTTACATGCGATCTAAACTGTTACTACTCCATGTTGAACCTATTTGTCAAAATGCTTAACCTTCAGAACCTCAATCTTCCAAGGTGAAAAATATGAAGCTATTTGTTGAACATGTTTAAAAATCAAGCAACCTAAAAGCTTAAACTTGCGTTGATGGTTGTGATAAATTTAACTATATCAACCAACATTTCTCTCACTTGTGGGCTTGGAAATTTTGAGAATGTCCATCAAATAAAAATCAATAGTAATTGAGAATGAAATGATTCGACAAAGGTATGAACTCAGAACCTCCTACTCAAATACTTGTTGAATCAAGTTAAATCACCAATCAACCTAAAAGCTTAAGCTGATGGGTTACAACAAATTTAATTATATCAACCAACAATGAACAATATGACCAGGCAAATCAAGACAAACCTCATAAGAAATAAGAGAGAACAAGACAAACCACATAAGAAAACAAAGGAAACACATAAAACAACCGTGAAGAAAATGCAAATAGAAAGTCAGAAAATCCTAACCTAGATTCGAGACTCGACTCGAAATTTTTTGAACCAAAACCCGCGAAATTGTTTGACACAAACTTGAAACCTGACCTGACCTGACGACAATGTTGTTTTTTCTAACCCACACGATAATGGGTGGCCCAAACCATGTGCGTGACCCAACGCGTATCCTCTATCCCTGACCTGCGTGTGCGATCTGGCCCACAAATTTTACCTCAATTGAATGTATGGATTTTCTCAATCTCGACTATGTTGTCGACCAATTTTGAGCGACCAACCAAAAATCTTAGGCAATATTTGACCTTGGGTTGAGTTACCTAAAATCCGCACACATTCCAAGTGAAGATGACGATTAAGATGAGGAAATATTGCATCGAGAAGTCTATCCCCCAACAACTTCCAATCCCAGAAAAATGGAAGAGAGTAAAAATCAAGAAAAGAAAGGCATTCATCCTTCATCCATAATGTCTTTCCAAGAGTGCTAGAAATTACTAAACTCCACACAAATGTTATTCGAAGAGAAATAAATGATACTCGCTCACAATGACCTTACACCATAGAGCGGATCGTTCCTGATCAAAATGCTATAACCATTACACTAAAAAAAATTTGTTGTAGACTCTCAAGTTACCAATTCTTAAACCCCCAGATCCATTACCTACGTGACTGTGTCTTACTTCACCAAATGACTCTCCCCCTAAACCCTAAAGATTATATCATGGAACATCAATGGATTGGGTGAAGGTTCCAAAAAAGTTAGGTTGTATCCGAATGTGGTAATGATTCAAGAAGTGTTGTTTCAGACCTGTATATCTGCTTTGTTACTACATGGTCAAGGGTTTTGATTACTTAAAATCTTAATGAATCTTCTCTAAAGCTAAATGATGTTGGTTCTTTAGTTTAAATTCTCATGATGTCCCTGCTAAGTTTGCTTTCCTCTCAAAACATGCGACTTCAATTAAAGGTAATTCCTCTTTGGTCCCTTCAAAGAAAAACTTTTTAGTTCTCTTTCTTGATTTTGTTCTCTTGAAGAAGAAAGGATTACGAAAGGTTTTGGGACTTCTTTTATGAAGTAGTTCTTGAGATATCATTTGGCCAAGCAATTTTTAAGTTTTTCATTACTCACCAACAATGTCTAAGGATATTTAGTTTAGAGGACTTTTTTTTTGCATTTTCAAAATCATTCTTACTTGCAGTTTCTTCTTTGGTCTTGTTTCAATTAGTTGGCTTTAATGGGTTGTTGGTTTTGGTTTTTTTTTAAAAAAAATATATATATTTTTAAGAAATGAAAACCATTTCATTATGAAAGAGTTACAAGGAGGATTAGAAAGCCATAATAAGTCGAAAAACATAAGATAAAAGGAAACCTCCATAGTGATTCCTATAGAAATATCCCATGTACAACAACATTATCCAAGAGATATTGCTCGTATATCGAGAAGATCTTCAGTAGCTAAGGCTCGATAGAAGAAGGCAGAGAGGGAGGCAGAAGATGAACAACCATTCATACTAAGAAAAGCAAGGAGTATTTTCAGGATGAGTCAAACCAGTCGATTTAACCCAATAAGATCCAGAGTTGATCCAGTTTGAGTCTAGACTTCAAACCAATTCGATCCAACTGGTCTGAACCATTCGATGTCAAACTAGGTTGGACCAAACTTAGACTTTCCCCTTCATCTCTTTCACTCGAAAATAAACTTGTCGCTATCTGAATCTTAGTATCCGAGATGGTTTTCCACAGCCAACATGGTACTCTTCAAAGAGGAGGGCACTTATCGAAGAGCAAAATGCTCACCATACGAGAGAAAGATGATGGGTGGGTGAAGTTATGATCGATTGCTAAGCAGAAGATGTTGATCTACAAAAAAAAAAAAGTACATACGAAAGAAAACCATGCAATGTGAAAGCACGATCTGTGGAAGAGGTAGAGAAGAAACTATGCGCAAGGTCGATAGCATGAAAGTTTTGGGAGTTCCCTCCAACGCCGATGAGGAACACTGCCGGAGGAAAGGGAGGAAAAGATATAGAGTTTCCTTAGGTAGAGAGAATTTAGAGAGAAGTTTGAAAAACATATTTGGTTTAGTTACTTTCATTTTTGGCTTGGTTGCTTGAAGGTTGAAGCAACTTTCAAAGGACGCCCAATTCTTCGTTTTTTTCTGGCTCTCTAAGGCTTTTTGGTGTGCAGTTTTGGATGTTTTTCATATTATTCAATTAGTTTATCTTGTTTTCTTTTTCCTCTCCTTTTTGGAGTTTGTATCTGATAGAAACCTATCTGATTTATTCAAGTAGGAAAGTTTCGAGAATTCCCCAATCTTCTCATGAAGGCCTACCCATTTACACCAATATAATTATCTATCCATAAAAGATCAAAGTAAGTGCTTATATAGGCACATAGCTTAACTAACCTAACTTATTATAGTCAACTAACCAATCTATTAATACAGGGGTCTATCATTACCCGACACCCAAAAATTCACTTTATCCTCAAAGGTATTTGTTACAAAAGAAGTACCAAAACAATATTGAATAATGAAAGAAAAAAAGAAGGAAAAATAATGTTCCGAGTCTATTCCAGAGTACTGATTTGATTGAAACTATTTTGATTGAAACTATCTATCTCTGATGTTTGTGAATATATAGTTGGAACCATCTTGACAAAGTACTGGTGCATAACATTATGTTTTAGCATATTCCCAATGCTACCAAGCTCCAAGCCATCATAGTGGTCGCCAAAAGCCAATCTATTTATTCAATGACTTACAATGTAATCACTTGTTTACCAAGCTCCAAGCCATCATAGTGGTCGCCAAAAGCCAATCTATGAGTCCATTTAAATCCAATAAAAAATAAAGCTTCACTATCCTTTAATGCTTATTGAAAAAGCCCACAAAACAAAATTTATAAGAAAGTCAAACTCTTAACCTTCCCAAAATATTTTGATTTTCCATTATTTCCCTCCTTTTCCTTCTATTTTCTTTCTTTCCCTATTTTTGTCAATTTACCTTGGGTGGACGTCGTTGTCGACGACCCCCACCAACATCACCTTGTTGTCGTGTCATCGCCCACTTGAAAGGTATAAGTTTTAATTGTTGTGCATGTGATGTGTCCAAAATAAAAAGTAATAATAAAAGGGGGGACCACGTAATTTTGCGTGTTGGACACGGACAAAGAGTGTCCGAAAGTATCTGTGTTTCCTAGCTAGCCACCATGCCTCTATAAGGATTTCTCAAACTTACGAGTGAACTTCCTCTTTTCCAGTCACATAATCTTTTGACTTCGCCTTCGGTCGTTACTATTTGCTTTTATCTTTTCAGGCCACAAAAACTTCTACTTACGAGTTTGTATTCCTTGTTTAAGAACTCTCCCCTTTCGAATGGATTTTCCCTTTATCGATCTTGACCGCCAAAACAAACTCCACCATTTACTTGTTTTCTTCTTCAACCACATTTGCTTTCGTCGACTAATTCCTTCTTTTTATAATTATTTCTATGAACTTCTTACTTTCTTGAATGATACCCATACCGCGTCCATTTAACCTTCAACAGTTTGCTCCCCTGACTCCTATTTCCAAATAATCTTTTTCAAGAATGAATGATTTTTATGGAGACACATCTTCTCAAGAAGACATGATTTCTTCTACATTTACCGCTAGGTCTTTTTTTTTTTTTAATCTCTTTCACATCATCGTTTATTTCTTCCACCAATCTTCCCTATTTATCTTGCGGAGATTGGAATGATGAATCCCATGACGTATCCCTTAATTTCTTCAATGCATCCGCCACTTTCTTTGAAATAGATTCAATAAAAACTATCACTACATAATTTGTCAAAAATCTCTTCAAGATCCATGGATCCCTTGACTTCTTTCTTGATAGCAACCTATCTTGGTATTAATTCAAGTAGGGAGGTTTCGAAAACTCCCCAGTCTCCTCATGAACTATGAAGCATGGATACAGACACGGACATGACGACACGCTAATTTGAAAAACTTAGGACACGGACACGTTTAGGATACGTTAATTTCATATTTATATATAATAACTAAATTATAATGCAAGTAATCTTAGCATTAACATTTGCCCTAGAACAAATAATATGAAAACAAACAATGATTTTATGCAAAGTACTTTGATTTTACAACGTTTACCTATGCTTAAATAATTTTTAAGAAATCATTTGCTTGAAATCAAATCAACTGTAAGTTTCAATTTTTAACTAATATGTATTATAAATAATTTTATTAAATGTGTATGTAATATTTGAAAGAAATAGATATGGAGAAAACAAATGTATAATTTCTTTTCAAATTAATGTAAAAGAAGAAAAGATGGCATAAAGTATGCACCAGAAAATTAAATGAAACACTTTAAATAAACAAATAACCTAGTTTTCTCGGTAATAATAAAATAAATTAATAGAAAAATGACATTACCACAACAATTAATGAATGAGAAATGTCGTAAAAGAAATTGCATGCAATTTTTAAATAAACAAACTTTTCATCTTCTTCTTCATGACCTTTCCGATTTTCATTTGTCTTATTTTATTTTTCTTCTACTTCTTCTCTCCTTCCGCCGGCTCTTCTTCCCCATCTTTCATTTTTTTTCTTTGTTGGCCTCTAGGTGGCTGTTTTTTTCCGTTAACACAAGAGGTAAGTGAATCTAAGATAATTTAGGCCCCGTTTTATAACCATTTGGTTTTTTGTTTTTGGTTTTTGAAATTTAAGCTCATTTTTACTCAAATTTTCTACAATGTATCCAATATTTCCTTAAGAAAGTAGGTGAATGCTAACCAAATTTCAAAAACAAAACAAGCTTTTGGAAGCTACTTTTTTTTTTTCTCCAAATTTTGGTTTGATTTCTAAAAGTATAGGTAAGATGTAGACATCCAAGTAAAAAAAAATACATGGTTAGATAGTTGTTGTAGGCTTAAATTTCAAAAACCAAAAGCTAAAAACAAAATAGTTATCAAACGGGGCCGGCCCAGGGCCTTATTTAATTTAATTTACATTTTTTTATGAAGTTAGAATGGGTTCTTCAAGTCACCTTTTTATTTGGGTTAAACAAACATTTTTTTTTTAAAAAAAACCTGCAAACGTGTTCTTGCCATGTTCGTCATTAAAAAAAATTATATAAAAAATTGGACACTTAAATTCACGTGTCGGACTTTCTTTTCTATGTCGCCACATGAAAACCTATCTGTTTACCCAATATAATTTCTATCCATGTAAGACCCAAGCTACTACACCACCATGTTGCTGGGCCGCCAGCACCATGAGTATAAAGAGGAAAGAAGGACGCCTAGCCTAAGAGCCCAATAAACTGAAATTCTCCCTCTCAGCCAGTAGTTTATCCATAAGAGTTCACATTCTTACTAAATTCCATAGAGTTCATGCTTCCAATTCTTTTTATAATTACTCTTTGTTTAGACATCAGTGGTTGGTGTTGGGTATTAATATCCCCTCTATAGTACACGTAAACCATAAATTGTAAGTTAGTAAAAACAAACAAATGGTAATAGCCAGCCAAACATACTCATTTTCCTAACTTATCCCAACATCAATGCATATCCAAACTAGATGTCAAGCAACAAGATCATGACACCAAGATAGAAAATGAAATATTTACATTTTTATACCTTCTTGGCTGAATGGTGGGCCTGGATGTGATGGATTTCTTCCCCCATTCATCCATACACCTTGACGGTTTTCAGTTTTGAATTCATTTGAAGGCATTCTCCATTGTTCATCGCCTAAAAAAGGCCTTCGGCCATCCACAAGGGTTGACGAAGAATATGAATGATGGTATTGGTGAGGATGCTGCTGAACCGGAGGCTTGGCATAAGAGAAATGACTGGGTGGGTTTTGAGGTTGGCCAGAATGCATCTGTCTTTGAATAAAATTGGGGTTACCTTGCTGATATTGCTGGTTTGGTTGAGAAACTTGCGTACTCAGATATATATCATTATGCCCGTACTCTGGTTGCCTCGAAGAATTAAATCCAGAAGGTTCAATAGAATTGCAGGCAGCAGTTTGGATAAAAGAAGGTGGCTGTTGGCCATATATTTCACTTTTAGCAGAAGTATCCACGTGACTCCCATGAGAAGCATTTCCAGCCATTTGCAAATGCTGATTTCCCTGTGGAAAAAGCACGTAAGTACTACTAGACCTAAAAAATACTTTTTCAAAAGATATATTGCATCCTTACACTAGCTACCTTGCAGTATTCACGTGGTATTGGAGCTGGATACGGAAGTTGTGCCGAAGACTGCTGTGAAGATTGATGTGTCAATATCTGATGGTTCGGCAATGGAGGCTGACTGGGTACAGGTGGTTGGGAAATTAAGGGTGGTGGAGGAAGCGGAGGGCACACGGATGGTAGAGGAGGAGGAGGTGGCAATGACAATGACGGAAGTGGTGGTGGTAGTGGTGGTGGTGATGGAGAAGATGGAGGTGGAGGTGGGGGTGGTGAAGAAGGTAAGGGTGGAGGTGAAGGAGGAGAATCAAGAGGCAAAGGTGGAGAACCTTCTGGAATAGGGGGAAACTCTGAAGTAGTATTTGAAGCAAGTTCGGTTGCCCGATCTGAAGACTGATGTTGAGCGTCTACTTCAAAAGAAATGTCTCCAACCAACGACTTTTCATCCTTTGGATGCCCAGAAACATCTTCCATCTCAAGTTCACCGTCTACATCCTCCAAGATGCAATGGCGCCTGTCACTCGGGGTAACTGCACGTGCTTCTGCCTCTCCAGCAGCCCCAAGTCTTGATTCCATCAATGTTTCATCATTGACTTCTTTACATGGGGTGGTTGGAAGGTCCTCATCTTCATCCTCAAATACATGTGAAGATAAAAACCCAGGCAGTTGAAATGTTGCATTGCTGATACAATTCAAAAAATAGAGTTACAAAACAATTGATAAAAATAGAAAAATGAAAAGAATTGCACAAGAGAATAGTTTCATTCAGTTTTATTTTTTATTTTTAAGAGAAACAAAATATCAACAAACACAACTTCTACTTAGGAAGAGATGATTTATGTCCACTCTGCACCAAAAAGCCTTCAAGAAGTTCATCTGAATCCCAACTCAACATAACCCACCCAAGATAGAAATGGAACAAGAACAATTGAAACTCAAGCCCATTGAAAATATAGCATAAAATTATGAAAGTAAAGTACCAAGAAAAGAAATAAATAAGAAAAACTTGTCTTCCCTGCGAACCAACAAGTAGGAAAAACATATGCATACTGGACCAGTCGGTCCATAAAATAAAGAAAACATCTCAGAAACACCCACACAATGAAGTATGCATGGAGAGAGGAAGCAACGGTCAAGAGAAGTCAACTTGGTTTATGAGCACCTTTCCAAGTGAGATTGATAAATTGGCAATGTGGCTCTAATGTTGCCAACTTATTGAAAACCAGGTAATGTCGATGACAATTTTTTTGGAACTGTAAATGACGATGTTGTAGAAAGGGTCACTTACAACCAATCGATACCTTTTGCCAACATGCCAATGTTGCCACTAGATGAGAATATTTGACTCGAGGAAAATTATTTTAAAAGAGTGCTAACAGGAAGGCTTGTGTTTTGTTTACTACAAAAAAAAAAAGGCTTGTGTTTATCACTAGATGATATTCCTTGGGTGAGAGAAAAAACCATTTTTAATCACTGCAACCTCAAGGGTTTTTCAGAAAAGAAAACCTGAAGACTTCGGTCACATAATGCTTTCTTGTCCAATCATTCTATCTATATTTATGTGTTTAATCACTTCGTTAAAGATTTTCTTTGGATTTTTATGCTGGAAAAAATAGCATTTTTTGGGAGAATAGAGATGTTTCCAGTCCAACAGGAGCGTATAGTTTGACACCCACGGATATAAATGTATAAATATATATATAATAACAAAAAATCGTATTCAGGAAAATAGTTATTTGCTTTCTTTTACAGAAAATGAATGAAATAATATGCATGGAAATATATTATAACAAATTAAAAATAATAATAACATAAGGTGGAAAGAAGAGAATAAAGTGAAATTTCAGACCTTCCATACTCATCAACAAGCATGCCTTCCATTTCTCTGATTGGATCATCTATAGCTCGCTCAGCACGAGATGGACGTCTGAGGGTGAAACCAATAGATGAATCATCATTTGACACTCCTATTTCATCCATGTAACGTCGAATAACAGATTCGGGTAAGATTTTCCTCTCAAGCCAGAGACGCAGAACCTAGAGAGAATTCCTCAGAGGTATATTAAAAAAATCAGCATGCCATGAACTATAAAGCCTCTAAAGACAGAAGTAAAAATAACCTTATGACACTGACGACGATTTTCACGAGCTCCAGCACCTGGTGGTGCAGCAGCCCCAAGAAGACGAGGCAATGCAGCTTGAACAATAGGAATGTAAGAAGCTCCAGCAATACCTAATATCAACATAAGAAGAAAGAATTTGCTAGGTAATCCGAGGAAGCTGCTTTTGAATACTTCATTCATCAATAAAATTTACTTTAATAAAGATTTAAAACAAATGAAAGATAACATGGTGAGAAGAGAAATGAAAAAGAGTACAATCCTATCAAAACATTATAAGAAACTATGCCAAAATGGGATTGGCGTGAACAAATCATATTTACAAAAGGGGGGATAGCATGGCACCAATACAACGCAGTATATGAGATAGATTCTAAGAGAGAATTGAATTCGTTGTTTTTACGCAACTCGTTGAAAGTTCTATAGTTGCATTCAATCCACCATTTCCAAAATAAGGCAAACATGAAGCTCATCCAAGGATTTCCACAAAGGGAGAATTTCAAAGTTTTTACTTGGAAGGTTCTTCATGGCAGGATTAAAACTTTTGTCGGGTTTAGAGGAAGGTTACTTCCTTAATGAGTTTGGATGCATTATGTGTAGAAAGGCAATAAAGGATCTTGATATATTCTTTGGCGATATAAGATGGTCTTGAAGTCGTGGGATCAGTTTTTTTAGGAGTTTAGCTTGGTGTTGGTTGTCCCCTGAAATTTTGCTAAAATGATCATGGATTGCTCATTTTCCTCCCTTTCGTGAGAAAAGGGAACTTTTGTGGTAAGCAGCTGTTTGTATAATTTGGTGGGAGAAAGAAACAATAGAATCTTAAGAGTAAGAGGTTGAAGGCTAATGTGAGAGCTCTCATTAAATTCTATGTTTCTCTTTAGATCTCTGAATCTAAGTCCTTATGTAATTATCCTCTTAGCATTATGGAGGCAATTTTTCTAGGTTGCTCCCTTTTGCAGGCTTTCTCATATGTATGTCATTTTGTTCTTATGTTCTTTCATTTATATCTCAATGAAAGCTTGGTTTATTATTAAAAAAAATGAATGGCCTCATATAGTCGTTGGATGAGTTCATTTGGTGTTTAAGGGCCCTACAATAAAGTTGGAGGATATGCTTCTTAATCCTCCTCTTTAGAGGCAAAGGCGAAGTGTTGTGCAACTTCTTTGTTGTTTGTGGATTTGGAATAAAAAGAAAAAAATGATTTTTAGAAGGATTGAGAAGGCGAGTGAGAACGGATTTTTAGAAGGATTGAGAAGCAGGTGAGAACGTTTGGGAGTAAGTAAGGTTGAATTTATTTTTGTGGACGTCCGTCCCCAAGTCATTTGCTATTTTTTTTTTTTTTTGTAAGAAACAATTCCATTATAATTATGAAATTACATGGGGGCACAATGCCAATTACAAAATGAAAATCCAGTTACTAATAAGGATATCAAAACTATAATCATGGAAAGTGGGAGAGAGCTTGCACCAAGACACCACAATCAATGTCAGATTTTCAATGAATCTCAAGTATGCAAGCTAAGATTTTTAAAAATTCTACCATTCCTTTCTCTCCATATAGTCCAGCAGAAGTCATTTCCTAATTATAACCTTAGACTTTCTTTTTTTCATATATAATAATAATTGAGCTTTCATTGAGATAAAAATGAAAGAATACAATGACTATCAAAAAACCCTTAAAAAAGGGGGACGGAACCTACAAGAACGGCTTCCAATCCCAGTTAATCTGGCCTAAGGAATAATTGCAAAACAAATTTGTCATCAAGCTCAAAGAGACACATAGAATCTAATGAGGGACTGCATACCATCCAAAGCAGTCCATCCCTAAAAAGGGTTATGTTATTTCTATCACCCCAAAGACCACATACGAAAAGACTTTATGGTCTTGGTCTAATTCTTATGGATTGGAGTCCTTTTGTAGTTAGAGGTGGACTGCTTTTTTCTTGTTTTTTAGATCCCCTTGAATTCTTTCACTTGTTCCCAATGAAAGCTCGATTGTTTATCGCACACACATATATACATTTTGTATCACCAATTAAGGACCTTTTTACTCACAATTAACCTATCTTAAGTGCACCTACCTCTCTGAGAATGTGAGCATTGTGTTATAGAATCCACAAGAAAAAAGAGATCCACTTTGCGATGAAAGCTAGGTTCAATCTCCAACTTCCGGATTAGAAGTTCCACAACCTGCAGATAGATAAGCAGTTAAGACACTATAAGAGATTCTTTCTTTTTCTATTGATAGGAAATTAAAAAAAAAAAATAAATCAATGATGAATTAAATGGTTACAAAACAGTCCTATCAAGACAATTACATAAAGCATCTCCATTGAGATAAAAGTGTAGAAAGACTAATCACAAAAAGGGGAGATAGTCTTACAAGAAAAAAAAATTCCTTTCAATAGAGCATTTATTTGCAATATTAGCCTATACAGACAAGTCAAAAGCCAAATCCAATGCAACAACCAGATTTCATTTCTAGTTAAAAAACCAGATAACCAGACTAATACAGGGAAACACAACTTTTTGCATCATCCAACAGACTCAAGAAGAAGAATAAAAATAAGAAGGAAACACAAACACAAATAAGAAGGAAACACAAACACACGCACACCAGACTGTGCCCATTCAGAGAAGAGGACCACTACAAATCTTGAGAGCCTTTTCCGATATCACTTCTCTTTATAAGATCAGGGGTTGGTGGAAGCAAGTTCGATTAAATGACATACAGCTCCATTATTAAATAGCAAAACAGTAGAGGTGGAAAAAAAAAAAAAAGGAAAATGAAACAGTATATTTTTATTAAAAGAAAATGAAAGGGCAATGTCATAACACAAGAAGTGTTTAGAGGTATTTTTTTTAAAGGAGCATTTTTCTTCTTCATATGGACTCGTCAATAATGTTACTTTAAAGAATAAAATAATTATAATAAAAAGTGAAATGTTTTAACAGCCATTTTAACAACTGCACTTCTAAACCAGGATAGTCCAAATCATTAACAAGCATCAGAGTAAGAAGTACCTCATTTGCAATGCCATATCTGGCACAATCAATAGCCAACCGAGTCGCACGACCTATACTTTCTTTAGTTCTAGATAAAGTTTCTATCATTCCTTCAAAAGCATCTCGTGCAACAGCAGCCTCAGTGCCACCACTCAATGAATCTCCAACAGATCTGTGTGCTGAGCTGACTCTTTTTTCCTCAATTTCTTCGACATCAGGGTGGTTCTGTGATGCCAATTGATGTCCTTGAGTTGAAGGAGAAACCACATCCTTTGGATGAAAAGGTCCCTTCAAGTCTGCTGGCATCAAATGGGTGCTACTAGATAAATGGTGCAGGGCTGGAGAAGGACTAGGACTACCACGGACATCAGAGGAAAAAATGCCCGAATTAAAAATCCCAAGGTCATTGTGTGAATGAGCTTCCCTCCTTTTAGCTTGAGCAACTGCAATTAGATGCTTCATGGACATGGCAGACTCTGTGACCTTGAATTCACTGACTAGGCTTCTATTAATTTAAAATTAGAGTTAAGTTAAACATCACTCAAAAGTTGAAACTTGAACTCTAGTAAAATTAAACAATAAAAAGATAAGATAATATAATAAAATAAATAAATCAGAAGTATTGATACCTTTCACCATGAAGATCATCATGATCCATTGAACTTCCCACCATGATTGTAGAGTCATTGGCTCGTGATTTCGAAGTAGTTTTAAACTTCTCTCCAGAGAAATGTGGCCTATATTTTTGGAGGATAGATGGCTTCTGAGAAGAGATGGAATTTGAAGTCAAAACCACGGACTTTGCAGAACCCCCCTGGAATTGTTTCTGGACACTGGTATTGGAGGCTTTGATTGGGGGTTTCACAGTCTTTGCTTGATCCAAAGATGTAGTGTTATTAGCTAATAAAGGAGACTTCTTAGGGGAAGTCAAATTTGGTTTTGCCTCCTTAGGTGAGGGCTCTTCTGAAGGACTTTCAGAAGCATTAACAGCCACTGATCTTTCTCGCTGCAATTCTTCAGTTGGAGGTTTTATAGGTGACAAGGACATACTTTGCAACTGGCCAGTTGATTCCTTAAAATGACAATGCTCTGATCCGCTAGTTCCATTAACAGTTAAGGGAGAAGTAATAGGACTTTGACAGTGCACATCATTATTCTTACTAGCATCTGGACCATTTGCAGTTGCATCAGTATTCCGTGAAGACCCATGAACAGGAGTTTTAGGATTTTCATCATCATCATCAAAAATGCGAACTGCTCTTCTTCTTTTGTTGGAATGGTTTACCAATAGTTTATCACTAGTAGAACATGAAGCATCATACCTATGTGAAAACGGACTCCTTTCATTTTTACCATCATTTACTGCAGTTGTAGTGTCAGACATAGCTTCAAGAGCTCGACGATGTCGCTTTGTCAGAGGCAACACAGTTTCATCACCAGTTGCAGAATTAACAGAATCTAAACGGTGACTAGATTTTTGAAGGTTTTCTGATTTCAAAGTGGGCACAGACTTTTTCAACTCGGATTTTTTAACCATTTTTTCATCAGCCACGACAGGTTTAGGAGAAGAGGAAACCTTTATGTTGTTGCTGAGTGAACCCTTACTCTCCCCTATGTCTTCTTGCTTCAACTTTTTGGCAGGACGCGAACTTTCACTTGATCCCAAATCTGATTTTCCTTGTCCAATCTGTGGTATTTTACCAGCACTAGTTTTGCCTTTGCCCTGTCCCTGTTCCATAAGACTGTGGTTGGAGTCTACCACATGATCTTTATCCTTAAAATGTTTTTTATCCTTTGGCAAGTCTTTGATCTTTTTACCATGACCAGCAGACTCAGAAGTTGTTTTAAGAGCTCTAGGGCCATGTTCCCTCATACATCCACTAGAGGTGGATTTGCCTTTCTTTCCCCCCTTTGAGCCCACAACAGATTCAGGGGGATTCAGACAATTATCAGAAACTTCTTTCTTAGATGCTGAAACAACAGAGCCTTTGCTTTTGTGGTGTTTAGCAACAGCCTCTTGTTTTTTCTTCAAACTAGAACATTCCTTTTTTACATTTTGACCATTTGTTGTAAATGTCTTCTGGGGTTTGGAAGGCTTTTGTATTTGAGTATTATCTTTACCTGGTTCAGATGTCACTGCTTCATTCTTTGGTGAAACATCTAATACGCTCTCTTTCTGCTCAGAAGAAATTCCTGAAGACGAATCATCAGACTGGCGACGTTCTACAGATGGCTTGATGTCTTGAACAGTCGATTCACCTTGTTTTTTGGAGCAACGCTCAAGTCTAGAACTGTGGTCACCATTGCCTTCATTTACAACATCATCATTTGATTCTGCATTACCCACTTCATCCTCAACTTCTAACTCATTATCTACAACCCCATCAGTGCAGGGAGCACCACTTTCAGTTTCCAACCTTTCCATACCACTAGTTTTCTCATTTTGTTTTTCATCGAAGGCTGCACATATGTCCCTCACAGCTTGAGCAAACTGAGTTGTTTTACCTTGGCAACGAGCTGATAATTTATTCTTTTCCACAATGGTGAAGGCCTGAATATCAGCAGGGGCTACAAAAGCTCTGTGAATTTCAATACATGGATAAAGAAATTAAAAAGTGTAAAAGGTACAAGTGTTAATAGCATATGAATACATGAGACGACAGAAAGACAGGGAGAGAATGACTGGCTGCAATGGATGAAGAAAAGAAAAAGATATTAAAAGCAAGCACAACAAGTAACCATGGTACATGTAACATATATAATAATAATAAGAGAGAGAGAGAGAGAGAAGACCTATAAAGAATGAATACGTGTCAAAGGGATGAAAGAAAATCAACTGGACATATGACCCATTAAGCGAGGTCAACAATAGAAAGAATATGAATAATAATACACAGATCATTCTGAGTTAAATTAAGCCATTAAAAAAAATGTTGCAGAGAGTATTCTAAACCTTGGAACACTTAGAAAAGAGTGTATGACAGCAAACCTTGACACATACAAACTATGCATGCACAAAAAGACAATGATGGTGACCAGTAGTGATAACTTATTAATTTCAAGTGCAGCAATTAAATTCTCGGAGACTTCAACAGAAGAACAACTTTAGCAATTAAAAATATATAGAATAAAAGGAATGAATATAAGCAACACTACGTCAAATTATGCATGAAGGAACCTATTCTCTATAACATTTATATTTATATCAATTCTCAAACACCTTTCCAACCTAAAGACCTCATTTATGCATAAACTAAGCTTTTGTACACACAAGAGAGAAGGAGATGCGTATGCACATTGTAAACTCAAAAATTGAAACAAAAAGAAAAACTAAAAGAAGATACTTACATTTCTAGCGTTCCAAAAAAATGGACAAAAGATTTCTTCGGGTCAGGAGATCTATCCCAGTCCTCGGGGCTGCTAATCTGTAAACATAATACCATCATACCTTATAACTCTAAATAGCTAAGTAGTTATCCTTTTTCAAATTAATTGATACTACAACCCTATCCACACAGTTAACTTCTCTTTTCATTCAATAATAATAGTAGTAATAGTGTAACAATCTCTTTGACCTCAGCCTTCAATAAAATTATGGCAAGAACATAGGATTATTACCGCTTTTCGGTTTTCATCAGGTCTAAGGGGTAAAACTATTTGGTAATCACCCATTTTTTTTATCATAACAACTAGAACCCATTATGTAATTTACTTTTTGATGGCTCCATCTCTTGGTTATGGTTCGTATTTTTCTTCTGCCATTATTTTACTTCTATTCCTCCTGATGGAAGCAGGCCTATTATCCCCAGAGAGAGAACACATGATTATGCTCTGATCCTATATATTTTCAGACGAGAGTTAACAAGAAAATACAACCTTGAGAAATAGATTGATATGAGTCAAAGAATTAGAAAGAATAACACAAGAACATCAAGATCAAAAAGTTCATAAGCAATCCAAAAAAGGCAAATAGTACACCATGAAAAGGAAATCCAATACGCTGAAAGAAGCAGATAAGTAGGATGAAACAAACAGGAAATTTACGTCACAGTGAGACCTCGACACTCGTTTAGTTACACACATTGCCAAAAATTGCAATAGACCACATAAACAAAATCTCAACGAATCTAAAAACAAAAAACATACGACGAAAATTGTACCTTGGCTGGCCAGGCAGGAAAACCCTTGACCTTGGCGAGAACAAGATCTCCCAAACGGAGCTCTCTATTGGCCTTGGCTTTATTTGCTCCGCGTCTCCGACCCGGAGCCATGGTCGAATATACGAACAACGGAGAACAAAAAGGAGGGGAAAAAAACCCTAAAACAAACAATTAAAAAGAAAACGTGAACCTCCGGGCAAAAACCCAAACAGAAAATTGAAAAATCCACAGAGGGCGAGAAGTATGCGGAGACGATGAAACCCTCGCCGGCGGTGGATGGCCCCGGCGGTGGTGGGGCTATTGCATCGGAGGAGGGAAGGGATTGTAGCGGCGAAAATTGGGGAGAGGATTGGAGATGATTGGGAGGAAGATTTGATTGAAGGATTTGGGATTGGTGGTGGAAGGCGAGGGCGGCGGCGGCGGAGGTGGTGCCGATGCCGGAGATGGAGGTAGATTTTGGGAAGAAAGTGGAGTGCAGTAGAGAAAGAGAAGGTATTTGGGAGAGAAGAAGAGGGAAAACCAGAAAATTGTGAGCAGAGATATCAGAGTGGCTCATAGGGTTGGTCTCTTCTCCCGTGAATATGGGTTGGGTTGAGAGAGATTTTCAACTTAATCTAAATTTTTGGTTTGGTCATTTTTTCAATTCAATCCAAATCAATCAAAAAGATAATTCAACCTACTCCTATATTTTTGAGTTGGGTTGGGTTATGTTTGTCAAGTTACTCCAATATACTTTTGAGTTTGAAAAAAATTATGATAAAATAAATATCGATTATTGAAATCGAACCTGTAATGTTTTATGCATAAATTTGTATTAAAAATATAGAAAAGTAAAAGTTACAATCTCAAGTTTCAGGTATACATAAATCATAATTTAAAAAAAAAATGAATTGGACATAAATATCATTAAAATATGAATAAAGTGGCAAAAAAAATAGTCATTTTCAATATGTATACAAATCTAAATAAAAAAAAAAACTGCTCATAAATGTGATTAAAACATAAATAAAGTAGTAAAAAAAACTGGGCATAAATGTGGTTAAAGTATAAATTTAAACATAAATAAAGTAGTAAAAAAATCTGGGTATAAATGTGGTTAAAGGGCATAATCTGTGTCTAAAATATAAAAAAACTAATTTAGCGCAAGTTTGGTTCGAATAAGGACAACCAGATACTAAAAAAAGACCAGAACTGCCGAGCCACTAACAATTTTTAATTGCAATTGTAATATTTAATATATATTATGTTCGGTTTGGGTTGAATCGAACCAAATTTACACCAACCTGAAATTTCGGGTTCAGTTTTCTTCAACCCAACCTTACAATTTAGCTTGGGTTGTTCGGGTTCGTCGGATTACCGGTTCATTTGTGCACCCCTAGTCTCTCCCAGCTCCGCCCGCATTCGACTATATGGGTTCGATTGACCCGACCCGAACTCCAACACAATAGTTTGAAAATAATAATTTTTGAACTCAAATTATATATAGAGAGAAATTTGCTCCATGGAGCACTTTTTATTGTCTATTTTAATTAAATCACTTTTAAAAAAAATAATATTTGTGTTTTTAGCATTTTTTTTGGTATTCTAATTCTATCTTTCACCATTTTTTTATTAAAAATTTTATGTTGTTAGCTAAAAATTGTGTGTCACTGATCGAAAAATATTTGTGGCACTAATTGAAGAATGTTTGTACAACTTATTAAAGAATGCAATGTACTAATTGAAACTATTTGTTGCACTCATTGTAGTCATCAAGTCCTATGTCTCATCTTTTTACTAGATTGTATTGGAAAAATGAAACATTATTAAATTTAATTATTTATTTTAGTAAAAATTGGGGAGATAGGACCACAAACTCTATATAGAGGGCATAACTGCTATCAAATAAATGAGAGCCGAATACTGATTTTTTAGATTGAACCTGTGACCGTGGTATTGAACTCGATTACCACCAAACAATAAAACTAACACGCCATTCGATTTAGATAAATCATTATTGAATTTTACTTTACACAGATTATTAATTTTAATATAATGTATTTAAAATCGGACTAGGTTAACCGAACCCATATAGTTCAAAATCAAGAGAGACTGATCTTATGGTTACACAACGACTCCGAGAAATTTTTAGGTTATCTCAATGTATGACTTAAACATTGATGTCTTATGTAGTTCAATTTGAGTCATATTTCATATTTCATTTTGTTTTTTTTTATGATTAAAATAAAATAAAATGTAGTCTAAATTTAAACACACATAAGTACTTCACTCTAATATTATGTTGATTAATTATGTACCATACATATGTTTCGAATTTATTGGATGCATGCAATGATGCTTTTTGTAACGGTTTTTCAAGTTGCAATTTTTTAAATTCTTAAAATTGCAATATTTTTTTAAACGTCTAAATTCATATTACAACACTTGTCTAAACTCAAGTGTACAAACTCATGACTTAATAGCCATAAACACAATTATACTAATTAATTTTGTACCATACATGTGTTTATAATTTATTGGATGCATGCAATAATGCCTTTTGTAACAATTTTTCAAGTTGCAACTCTTAAAATTCTTAAAATTGCAATAGATTTTCAAGTTCGGATTTATATTATAACACTTGTCTAAGCTTAAGTGTACACGTTCTAAAAAAAAAAAAAAACTGAACTGTGCATTTGTTGGAAGTTTAGAATAAATTTTGATACATTTCCATCTTTATAAAGGACAAACTTGTTTGTAGGTACCTCATATAACATATATGATATGGGTAAAAAATAATCAAACATTTACTAAATTCATGTAGTTCCAAATACATGTATATATACTCAAAAAAGAAAAAAAAAACATGTACATTAACATCGAAATATGCCATTTGAAATTGCACAATCTATATGTAAAATGATTAAGAAATAAAAAAGCAAAATTGGTTATAGTAATGGGAAGAAAGTTATATTTTAGCTCGTGGTTTTTCAAGTTATAATTATATCTTTATAATTGTAGATAAATCACAAACAAAGTAAACACTTCTTAGAATAAAGTCTCATAGATAATTGTATAAAGGCAGAGAATTCATTAATATAGAACTCAAAAAGTAAAAGTTAAATTAAGTCAAATAAACAAACTAATTAACTATGGTTTAAGTACTCAATTTCCATTTCCACTCCACGGTCACGGGTTGGATCCTTAGAATCGGTATTTGTAATTTCTTTCCTCCAACTTGTTCTAAAAAAAACTATGATTTAAGTACATCACTAACTAATAAACACATATAGCAATTTACACTTTAAACTCGTTAACACTAGTACGAACATTTAACCTTTAAAACTCACGGTAGTAATTCTCCTCCCCCAAGTGTCTTTGATAAAGATCACAAATACCCATTTTGACCATATACACGCGTAAAACTTTGGAAGGCAACGATTTCGTGAATATATCAGCAAGTTGAGAAGAAGATCAAATATGTAATAGCTTCAAAAAACATTGACCCATCATTTCTCAAATGAAATGACAACCCATATACATATGCTTAGAATGTTCATGAAACATTTGATTGGAAGCAACGACAATTGCAATATGATTATCACAAAAAAACAAAAAACAAAACAAAACAAAAACAAGTATCAGAGCAAGGCACTAAATGTGCAAATCCTTCGAGACATGGCTGATCTAAGTTGTTTCGCTCGAAACAACATAGGCGTGACTCAGAGGTTGGTTCATGAATCAAATAGTTATGGATTCGAAATTTACTAATTGTCGTTGATAAAAAACAATCAATAGTAACTTTGTGTAATTTTGGGGCAATCTCTCCTGATATTAATTTTTTAGAATGATTTTATAAATTTGGTGGGGTGATTAATGAAATGGATTTTTCAAATAAAAAATTTGTCAATAAAGGTTAAAAAAAAAGGGAGTGTGTGTTAGCTTATGACCTTGTATGAAGTCAAATTTCTCATCTCTAAAAAATGATAATTTTTTTTTATTAAATATGTAATGTTATTGACTAAGGGGTTTATTTGTTGGATTCATGAAGGATTTAGAAATGAGCATTTATTAACTACTTCTCAAAAAATTATATCCAATCGAGTTATTGTAACTACTCAAAACAACTTCACATTTCTAACTACTCATTTCTAACCACTCATTTCAAATTATTCATTTCTAACCACTCACTTTTAATCATTCATTTATAACAACTTAAAATAACTCATTTCAAATCACTCATTTTTAAATTAAGCCGTACACACCAACAACTATTTTGTACAAAATGAGTTTAAAAAAATGTATTCTTTTAGTTTTCCATAAATAACTTTTTTTTTTTTAATTGGGGGTTCCAATATATAAATTAGCTTTATAAAATAAATTAAATAAGGAGTAGCAATAAAATTTACAAGCCCAAGTGGTATTTATAGATTTATATATTTTTTAAAATAGTTATCAAAGTTGATCTTAATTATTACATCTTTTAGAGTTATACTTAAAACCTTGTTAATTTGACCATACATTTTTTTATCTCGATGTAAACAAAGTTGCATTGTTTACATCTCAATGTTTTTGTACAAAAAAAAAATGTGGATTTAGTTTCTATTTGATGAATAAGTTTCAAAATTAAATAATTTTACTTTTAATGTTTCAACAATACTTAATTGGGAAATTGTACTGAATATTCACTTTCCAATAAATATTTATCAATGTATTAATCCTTCATAACATTTTGCAAATTTATTTTGTTATTTAAAAATCCTGCAAAATTAAGTTTTATTAATCCCATTTTGCCCTTGAAGACATTTAATTCAATTAATTGAAAATCTCATAATCACTTCCCTCCTTATTAACAATTACTCCATAATTTTAGCTTTCCTTAACAAACTCATACCTAGTCAACACTCTTTTCTCTCTTGAAATTCCATTTCCACAAAAAAAAAAAAAACATTCAATTCCGATTACACTATTTTTACAATCAACATCAACTTCTTTTATCCCGCTTTCATTGTCGGCAGCAAAATATTTCCCTCATAAGTTATGGTTTCAAGGTATTTCTCATTTTCCGGCAAAAAATCTTCATTACTGGCAAAAAAATTCCGTCTTCCTCGCGTAATATGTTCAGATTTTTCATTCCCATTTCCTAGTTATTCTTGTGTATACCCTTCATTCCCGTCCCCTTCTTTTTGTACGCCCACCGACTTTTTATTCAAGCTTCCTTATCGTAATAATCATTTCTATACAATACATCAACAACTTATGACTTGTTCCATTCAATTTCAGCATGTCGCAAATTGCCCAGTTTGATATGTCCTTCTTCAGTTATAGATTTATTTAACCATACTGTACAAATTGTTTAGTTATTTATGTCATTTTTTAATTATGGATTTATTTAACCATCAGGACAATTCAATAAGTTTGTAATGTTCTTCTTCAATTCTAGATTTATTTAACCATACTGTACAAATGACTAATATATTCTTGACAAAACTGTAATTAAAATACAATGTATACAATATAACAGTCAGTAGTTTACGGATAGTATACAATCTACCCACCACACAGTAGAATATTATAAATACAAACTACTGTTTTCTCCTTATGTACTGTCTTGTGTGTACATACATTCATATTAGATTATTCATCTTAAACAGGAACAATCAGTAACCCTATCTGCATAGCGGGATGTGGAATGAAAATGATTAACCTTCTTCATGCTTTCTTTTCATTAATCTATTCCATCTTCCCACTTTTTTGGTCCACTTCCGGAGATGATACAATACTTTTTACACCAAACTTTCTAAATTCTTCATTGGTTTCGGATTTCTGGACTTTTGCAATACATCATCATTTTCTTTGTTTAATTATTCTTGCCACAATAGGTATGTTGTCCTCCTACAAGTACAGAATTAAGAAAATAGTAAAGAACCCACAATATAAACGACTAATCAAATCTATATTAGGATAAGCTTAAGACAATACATGCAAATAAATCTATACACAACAAACAACAGTAAACATTCAATAAACAACATGAGTAATAGATGAAACTATCAACGGAATATGGTACATTCAAATAAATCTATACACTCAGGAAACTACCCCTTGTACCCATTGTCTATTCTTCTTCTAAAACTAAAGAATCACAAATCGACAGTATAGAAAATAGCCCCCTCATACCCATTCTCGATTCCCCTTCACATACCACCAAATTAGAAATCGACGGTATACAAAATACCACAAATTCTAAAAACCTACTATTTTAAAACCAAAAAAAAAAACTGGTGAAAATTGGAAAATAGACACATCCCATACCTATGACGGCAGTAGTTCTCTTTTTTGTCTTTTTTTCCCTTGCTGCTTCCGATCGACTATACAGAAGAAACACCAAAATCTCCATTTGACTGAAGGCAGAAGGGTTTTTTGATGGAACACAATGCCTCATAAAAATGGGGAAGAAATGAAAGTGAAATGGCGGCAAGTTCTGTTTTCACCAAAATGGATGGAAAAATATGTAATTATGTGGCACATTTTTCAGTGTAGTGGATTAAGAAGTTGTGGGAATTTTCCTATTTTGATTCCATTTTGAATTTCGTAATAAATGGTATGTAAGGTATATCTGTAAATGTTAAAATCAAGTATAAAAGCTTTTAATAAAGGAAATTCAGAATTGCTAATTATTTTGGCAGGAATCTAGTTTTGTAAATATTTTCTCTATTAGGTATATATATATAAAAAACTCTACTTAATTATAGTTATTGGGATAGCAAAATTAATTATTACATAACATAATGTTACTTAAAGATGATGACTATATGCATTTTATATTTTAATATATTGATGACGTCATTATTCTATCTTGACATGATTGCATTTTTAAAAGAAAATAATTATAAAAGTAAATTCAAAAGACACACAAAACTAAAATTGAGTATTAAAATGTTAAAAAGATAAGAATATTTGATTTTGAGACTAATAGAAACTACACCCCAAATTTAAGACTACAATATATTTTTCCCATTTTTCTATAATTCACACACTAAATTTAACAACAACAAAAGGTAGGAAAAAAAAAAATCTATATTAAGCTGAAGTATTACAATAGAAACAAAATTTGAAAAGAAGAGAAGTAGATGTTTGATTGATGAACATATTGTTGTGTAATAATACCAAAATTCACATATTTAAATATAAATTTAGCTTTAGTATTGCATTATTTTCTTTTATATTTTGGTTGTAAATTAACAATTTTGGTAAGAGAATTCGAACTTATAAATTTTAAGTCACAAACACATTTATGTCGATTGATTTTGTACCATACATATGTTTAGAATTCATTAGATGCATGTGATAATGCCTTTTGTAAAAATTTTCCAAGTAACAACTTTTTAAATTCTCAAAATTGCAACAAATTTTTAAGTTCGAATTCATATTATAATATATGTCTAACCTTAAGTGTACAACTCATAATTTTGTAGTTATTAACATATTTGTGTCAATTAATTTAGTACCAAACATATGTTTAGAATTTATTGGATGTATGCTATAATGCCTTTTGTAATGGTTTTCCAAGTTGCAATTTTTAAAATTTATAAAATTGTAACAATTTTTTTAGTCTAGATTTATATTATAACATTTGTCTAAACTTAAGTGTGCACATGAATGAAATGAAAGTTTAGGGTAAAATTTGATACAATGTACACACTTTTGTGAATGAAAAATTTGTTGTCATAATTATATCCTTATTATTTGATAAAACTACAAACAAAATTATTTTAGGAAATTTTTTATCAAATCATGAATATGAATTCTAACTTTTTTACAAACTATATACATACATACATACATATATATACATACATACATACATACATATATATACATACATATATATACATACATACATACATACATATATATACATACATACATATATATACATACATACATACATACATACATATATATACATACATACATATATACATACATACATATATATACATACATACATACATATATATATACATACATATATATATACATACATATATACATACATACATATATATACATACATACA
>JBBMKA010000018.1:9088331-9113647 GCA_037833695.1 Sechiopsis laciniata
TCATCTTTCCAAACTAAAAGAGAAAGCTCATAAAGAAATTCAAAGGAGAACTTTCACCATTTTATACTAATTTTAACTAAGAAGAAGAAACTTACCCAAAATAGCAAATCAAACCAAGAACTTTCTCCAAAATCCTTCTTCAAGCTTTCTTTTCCTTTTCTCCTTTCTCACAAGTGTTTTCCTCTTTTCATTTTTTTTTTTAACAATTTTATCAACAAATATCTAAGATGGGTGGCTTCAATAAAGCCACACCTTTCTCTCTTTTTTTTTTTTTAAAAAAACTTTTATTACATTAGTATTTCTTTTCTTTCTCTTTCCATATTTTTATTATATTCTTTTTCTATTTAAATGACAAGTTTCCTTTTCTTTTTTTCTTTTTTTTTTTCTATTTAAATGACAAGCCTCTCTTTTTTCTTTTTCTTTTTTTTTTTTTCTATTTTTATTTTTTACTTCTTTTTATTATTATTATTATTTTTTTCACTAAAATAAGTGTTACAAAAATCTATTTGAAAGACCCCCCACGAAGTTCTCCAAAATTTCAACATGGAGTTCTGTTAGAACTTGGAATGACTCCGACAACTTTTTTCGTCTCTGATGACTCCTACATCCAAGTCACGGCATTCGATGCTCTCCAATTTCTTCCGAATTTAAGCTTCTAACAAATATTGTTAAAGTGGATCGACATGTTTGAATTAACGTTGTTAGATTCCAAAATAGAATCCCTATAAAGTAGCGATTGATTTATCCTGCGGTAATTCATGAATCGAACACCTTGGCTTCGGAAGCTTTACGATTTTTTAAAAGATTTTTTTAAAAATAATGTAGAGATTTGTTACGGGCAAAATAAAAGTAGCACATGAAGAATCATCGAATATTATTATTAATTAATATTTTTTTAAAATGGTTCGAGTTAGATGTGTATCCACAAATTTAGGATTCATGTATTGATCTACTTGAATTTTTTTAATAGTTTAAAACGTCCTCAAATATTTATGGGAAAGAACAATTCTGTCTCCACGTAGATTTTCTTTTTAGCCATGTATTTAAATGCTTATAAAAAGTATGAAATTTCCAAATTTCTATTTTTAAAATAGCCATTTCCTATCATTTCCCTATTATTATAAAGCACATAATGTAATAATTAACCAACTATTACAACCGAAAAAAGTGGACATTGACAAAAATCATAAGTGAGCTAAATTCCACCGGAAGTGTGTTATTAATATAAAAATGATGAAACTTATGGTGGTGTTTGAAGGCTATTGGGAATCAAAATAATAAAGAAAAAAAAAGAATGAAGAGTGGATAATAGATTAATGTTGGTGTTAAAAAACCTTGGTTTACTTTAACTATAAAAAAAAGAAAAAAAAAAGGAGTTTTTGCTAGTGTTGGGAATAAATTGTCCATTAGGTATGATGAGACGAATTGTAAACCTCCAAAAGTTTCTATGGAAGTTTAGAGTGTGTCTTGTGTTCACTAACCACGCACCATGTTGCTTAAGGGTGTCGTCCCTCATGATAATCGTAATGTGGATTGTTCGAAGGATGGAAAACTCTTGGACAATCCAAAATTTAATGAAAGTGGTGACAATTTCTACACTCATTTCATTGCTTTCATTTATTTTTATGATTTTTGTTACAATATTTAGTATTGGAGTTTCTTACTATGAGATTTTGTTTCGTTGTGTTTTTCAATTCCTATGGTATGGAGAAGAGTAGATTGATAAATGAATTTCAATTGTAGTGATGGATGAACATTACTTTTGAAAGAGCATTCGTTACTCCGCAGTTGCGAAGCTCTTATTTTCTACTTTGATAATTTCATACTCTTCAGTGATTACTATGTTTATAATGTTAGCTTCAAAAGCTTCAACAATGTCAAATAATAAAATTGGTATTAATAAAAATTAGGTTTGTTATCATAAAAACATTAATCAAAGTCAATGATAATTAACCAACATACTATTTATTTATTTTATTAAAAAAAACAACATTAAATTTACTTTGAATTAGGCCACAATGTCATGCCCACACAACAACAATGTGTATACTTACTATCTTTTGACTTCACTCCCAAGTTTTGTACCATTTTCATAGTATACACTTGGTCATTCATATTAAACTATTGCAAAAACATTTATTCAAAACTCATCCCATATTCAAGCTTTAACCCACCCTCCACACATTTTTCTCAACTCACATTATTACTTTGCAATAATATCACAATACATCAAGTATGAATTGCTTTAAATGTTAAGAAATAATAATTGGATAAATGAGACGAGTTTCACATTCTTCACTTGTTATATGGAGTCATCCTAAATTGTTGCCCCATGTTGGATTCACCGAATCCACTCATACACAACTCACATTCAAGAACTACATCACTACTAAAGAGCATAATAACAATTGACTAAAGGAAAAAAAAAAGTAACAAACACTCATGAATTGAAGTTATAGATTGGTTTCAAGAACCAAATTGGCATTGGTTTCAACAACTACTCGAATGATTTATCACTCCATTTGTTAGTGACCTTATAATACATCAATTTGACCAAAAAATCCAACGACGAGAAACTCGTACATCCAAAATACAATTCATCACATTCTTCGTTCATTAAATCAGCATATATGTCGATTGTTCCCTTTCTTCGTCATTACTTGGACCATCGATTTCAAAATTATGACAAAGTTTTTCATCTTCATTTGATTCGACAGTGGCACAATTGATAACATTCAACAAATCTATCATCTCATTGCATTGGTGTCATTAGTGGACTTGTCTATATTCATCCTATCAACTTGTGTAGGTCTTATATCCACTTGTCTTATTCTTTGTCGCTCTAACCTAAATAAATCTATTGGTTTACCATGGTACACCCAATGACTGTATGAAGCTAACATTCCATTGATTAATATATGACATTTTACCTCTTCTATAGATTGTCATGAACCATTCATATCTTTATTACATGAACATCTCACTTCACCAATTCAGTTAACGTGATTCTTGACCATTTTTAAAAAAGATTTGACACCTTCAACATATTATTTAGACAATCTGTCTCTATTTTTAAGCCAATATTTGTTCATTATTTGTCGTCCTAAAAAATCCGACCTGAATAATTTAAAATTCAATATAAATACTTGTGCATCATAACCTCATATATTGATATTCACAAAAAATATAACCTGTTATGTAATACATGTGAAACATAATTGTGGCTATCTTTACTGCAGGATAGCCACTCAACCACATTATCAAATAACTTAAAACAAACTAGAATTTAAATGAAGAGCACATTTTAAATTAATAAACTATGATCATAAATATATGAGATTGTGGATATATAATTGAAATTCCTAAGTTTCTCATAGTTTTTTACAAACACATACAATTTTAGATTGGTAAAGCATATAATGTTAATTAAAGAAGTTCGATTATCTTTTTATGCATACTCAATTTTTTTTTATCTCTCCCTGATATGCAACAGTTCAAAACCAACCAATAAGTCTAAATTTTGTTTAAAAATAGAATACAAGTGGAATGTAATCTAAATTTGGGGGGAAGGAGGATTCGAATTCAACTTCAACACACACAATTACATCGGGGGTTCAAAGAGAGTAAATTAAAAAAAAAATTAAATGGTCAAATTCATCTCAAAGGACAGTAACATAATCTATCCATGAGTGCATTCAACATATCAAAGAAAGAAGATAAAAAGAATATGATATGATATAAGATGCAAGAAGCTTTCCTGAAGCTTAAAACGCTACAAGAATCAAGGCTCAGACCAAATTAAAAATTTGTATGAGAATTTTGTGTCCACTCAAATCCAAAGAATTAACTAGATTATCGTTTATGTTTATCCCAAATAAAACCAGTTGATTCTATATTTCAACTTAGTACAAATGATTAAACAGTTTCATCCAAACCTAATAAATAAGAAGGTGCTAGAACCTGAAATCCCCTAAATCATAACAACATAGTGGTCACTCTAAGAAGACTGAAAATAAAAAACCTTAATTCGTAGAAATGAATAATATTTCTAAATAGTTATCTATTTGATGACCCAAAAATTCAAGAAAACAAAGGAACGTGATGGATGAGGAAAGAACTTAGAAGGCATACCTGGATGGGTGGCGTCGACGACGAAAGGGAGAAGAAGAAGAAGGCGATCGACGTTGTTGCGTGCTCTTGCGATAAAGACAAAAAGAGAAGAGAAAGACAGGGGCTGAGTCACAAGATGCCGGTATTGAAGACAGAAGTGGCGACGAAGACAAAGACGAAGGTTTTTATTTTTAGGGTATTTTGGTCTCTCGTCTTTTTGGCTTAAGAAGGAAGAGGCATTTGTTTGGTGTTCGGTAATTTTACTCAATTACTGAATTGAGATTTTATTATTATTAAATGGAAAAGAAAAGAAAAATCTACAATAGTCAAGAAGCTAGCTTGTGGTGACTTTTGTGTGTGTGTTTTGTTTTACTTTAAAATAAATTATTGTGTGTTATTGTTATTTAATTAGTTTACATCGTTAAAGTTAATAAATGTTTGTAATCTAGTTGGTTAGGAAACTTGGCTTTCATTTGAGAGACTTGGGTTTAAGTCTTAGCTATTGAAGTTTTTTTTTAAAATATTTTTTTAGACCTACGTCGACGGATACTATTATTCCGTCTGCACAAGTGTACTCAAGACCAATAGAAGAGATTTTCGTCGACATAGACTAACGCCAATGGACATTTGTTCCGTCGACATAGCCTTCGTCAGCATAAACAATTTTTTTTATAGTGTAAACATTTCTAAGACCTACCATTTCATTTGTTATGGAATTAGACTTGCAGTTTAAGGCATAAAAAGTCTAATTTGGAGTTAATATGATGTTTCTTTTTTTTAAGAGTTAATATGATGTTGTACAAAATTTGTATGCATCGTAAACTAAATTATAGCATTTAATCAACAGATATAAAGAACAATGACGCTAAGAATTTATAGTGCACTACAAGAAATATTGGATATAATAAAGTATAAAGATATAGCTTACATGTGTTGCTATAATGTATGCTATAATAAAGTTCAAAGATATAGTGCACTGATAGTCCATGTTATTAAAAGTCTGAGATTTTTTATAGCTCTTTTGTATGGCTATAGTGTAGGGTATAATAAAGTTCAAAGATATAGTTTTTATGTGTTGCTATGAAAACATTTTATAGCAATTTTGTTGAAGCTATATTGTGTATATACAACTAAAATAAAGTGTTATCTTAAACTTATAATAACATTTATTTAATACTATAACAAAGTATTTATAACTTTAATCTTTCGTTGTTATAACTTTAACTCATGGTTATAAAAAGTATGACTTTCTCTAAATAATATATTTTTATTTATAATTTATTTTTTGATTCTAAAAATACTTCATAACATAGTATCATTTTTCAACACATGAAATATTTTATAACACAATAAATATTGTCTTACATTCATAATCAAACAATACATTCATAATTGAATATTCACAATCAAATTACATTCCAAATTAAGTATTTACTCAATCTAATTGCTAATACAAAAAATTAGATCACAAGATACAAAATTCATCAAATGTTTAAGATATTAGTAACATCTAGTTGAGCTACCATCTTCCATTTTATTCATAGGCAAGATATCATTTCATTCACCTACATAGATATACAAATATTTAATTATGTGAAGAAATGAGGTAAAGTCAATAATTTTTATCACATATACTGTGGACTTGGATCAGTTTGTATGTTCAACATACTTGTCCAAATGTACATAAAAATAACCGTAGGTTTAATGCCATTAATCCAATTAGGGTGATTAGTTTGGATAATGTAAAAATTAAATGAGTAATAAATAATAAATAATAACATTTTGTTAATTACAACTTAATGCAATAAATGTTATTTAATAATTATAAACTACTAGGGCTTTAGGGCTTTAGGGCACAATCTCTAACACAACATAGGTGGACTTAAGGTGTTTCATGGTGAAGGCTACCATTAGTCGAGTTGCTAGATGGTATACCTTTCTATGTTAGGCATGTAGATGTTTGTCAGATAGTATTGATTCTACTAACACAGTGTGCAGTTGCATGAGGTATGTGTAAAGACATATCAAGCTTAGGGAGAGATCTCCCTTCAACCCTATGCAGTTTACATACCATTCCTAGATCGTTGGACAAAGTATTGCCCTCTATCTAACTTAACTCTTGAGGTTGAGCTAAGGTTTTAAGTCATCGAGATCATCTGTGCTTTTGTGTTAAGTTTAAGGGACTGAGTCTTATGTGTTGTGATTGCTTTCATATTAGCTTAGATGGTTAGAGTCTAAAAATGTTGAGTTTAAGAGTTAAACTCCTTGTTGTGATGATTGGTTGATATATTGTGATTGTTTATTATTTTAGTATTGCATGCTTGTCCATTTTATTTTGAGTAATATATGTAAGTTGTACTCTTGTTGAGGAGTCCTTACAAAGTATTTTCTATACCTACCCTTTTTTGGGATTTAATATTGCAGGTTCTGAGTTGTACTAGAATGGTTGAGTTGGAGGTGCTGGTGGTTGGCCATGGACATGCTTGTTTTTATTTACTATTGAGTCTTCATTCTTCCACATAATTTGTTTATTCGCTATTATTCTTTGATAGTGTTCATTTTAATAAATGGATTTTAACGGATCTTAAACTTGATTTGCTAATTAAGTTGATTTTACTTGTATTTATCCACAAGGAAATTATGAATAAAATGCATGGTTTGAGATTGTTTTATTTTACTTATTATTTGTAAACTTGTGTTACCATGCATGAGTAAATGTCTAGTTTTAGACACTTATAGAATCAGGTATTTACACTTAATACCCGACTTACTTTTATATAATCATATACAGTGAACAATATAACAATTATCATGTTTATCCTCTAGGCCATGTTTGATAACGTTCCCATTTCTTGTTTATGTGTCTCTTTTTTTAGAAACGAACATGTTTAATAACCGTTCTCATTTCATGGTTCTAAAATTTAAAGAAACATTTTTGAAATTGGCAAAAAAAAGAACAAAAGAAAAAAAAGAGAGATACACCAAAAGAGAGTTTCTCACGTTTTGTTCTTTTCTTACCTTAGCATTTCCTCTTCGCCTATTTTCTAGGGGTTTTGTTGAGATTTGTGTCGATCTCCAAACGTAGAAATCAACCACTAATTCAGCCGATTTTTCATCTTATTTCAGATTTCTGATCATCTCATCTTCGAGGTAAGTCGTTATTCTTCTCTTTTTCTTTTTTTTAAATTTTTTTTTTTTGGGTGCTTTGTCTAAGCTTTTCGTCTTCATTATGAGGTTTTTTTTGTTTTTCAATCTTCTTATCTTTAATGAGTTCATGTGTACATTTCTAGCTGAATTTTATAACTTTCTCTTTCATTTTGTTGGTCTATATTATCATTTACTTGAATGAGTTTATGTGTGCATTTATAGCTGGATTCTGTTACTGCTTGCTGATTCTTTTTTATGGATGTCTTTAGGTTTTTGGGTTTTGATTGTTCAATCATGTGTTGATGAATTTGTTTGTCACATTTCATTTATGGGTTTTGGTTCATGGAAGATTTTAAACATGGGTTTTGGATTATGTATCTTTTCCCCTACTCGTGCGGCCATTTGTTGTAGCTTGGTGACGTTTTGGGTTTTTCTTCTTGTTTGAGAATTGTATGTCAATTGTCAATTCCTTTGTCGATGTAGTTGTTTATCTCATTTCATTTTTGGGTTTTAATCTACTCAATCTTTCATACATGCCTAGTTTCCTTCCCTTATCATGTTTATTTTTAGCTAGTTTTTGTTTTGATTGTTAATTATTTCTAACTAACCAAATTAAGAAAATTAAATTTAAGGAACAAAGATGAAAATGCACATTCCCTAATTTAGCTAGTTTATTTCTAGTCTTTGTGATGAAAAAAGATTGAGGTTTATTTTTAATTTAATTCTTCTATTTTCTGTATTTTCTTTTCAATTAGCGATCATATCATTTTTTATCTTTGTTTATCCATTTCGATTACGTTTAAACTTGAGGTTTAGAGTAGAAATTGTCATGGTGTTTTAGGTAGTTTAACTTATTTAAGTTTGAATTTGTTTAATTTGAAGTAGTGAAACTGAGAATAACTTTGATTAGTGATTAATTGAACTAGACTTTTTTGTGGAAATTGAGATTTGAAGTGAAAACCAAATGGAAAGGTAATCATAGTCCAACTCTTTTCTCTTTTTCACTTTGACCCTCAAATCTTTTGCCTTAGAAAGTACTTTGCTGCCATATTTTTTACGTTCTCTTGTTCTATGGTTAGATTGCATGCTAGTTTATTTCTAGTCTTTGTGAGGAATAATTATTTTCATGATTTTAAAATTGAATAATTATTCTGTCCTTGTATTATGCGATTTCTTTTTATTTAGCATTAAGGAAAAATATTAGACTCTCATTAATATAAGCATTAAAGAGTAACATCATCAAACTTTTGATCACTAGACAATATTTCATGTTAGTTGAACTACGTTTTGTGTTCATGTTTCTAGATTTCTAAAAAAATATCAGAAAAGCATTATGTTGATGATGTTGTTGAAATTGATGAATTGAAAAGTGATGGACCATGGCCTAACAAGAACGAGACACTAATTATTGACTTGATGGATGAAAAAGTTGCAAAGAGTAATCGATCAACCATAACATTTACGAAAACTATTTGGAATTATACGAGAACCAAGTTAAACGATAACACTGGTTATGCTTACACTCACGATCAACTGAAAAATAAGTTCAACAAATTAATATAAGTTTACAAAGATTTAAAAAAAATATTGAGTGATATGTGAGGAAATGATTGAGATCCATTCCTGGGCACTATCACCCTAGAAGATGAGCAATGAATTGATCTTTTTAAGATATAAATTATAACCACCATTTCACTTTTTGTAAGAACCTGTCTTTAAAATAGTCATAAAATCGGTTCTTACTCAACATGCATGGCTCAATATGTTCAAAATCAAACTTTAAAACAACTGAAAAAAAACAAATGCCAGTTTATTCATTTAGAACAATTCATAAAATAAAACATAGTTGAGCCTCTGACTAGAGTTATTCAAAACAATTTTAAAAACATGAAATCCATTATAACCAAAACTAACCTGCATGCTGAATAAAGACAACATATAAAATCAAAATAGCGGATGCCCATAATCAAACAGCTCCTTCCCTAGCCGTCTCGGTGCTGTCCCAAGTTACCTGGTGGAAAAACCACTGAAATAAGGGTGAGTACGAAGGTACTTAGTAAGAATCCCCAACCGGGGTACAATACACAAGTCACATCATCTAGCATCCTAGCACACAAGCAGATCAACATCACATAGGCAGTCTCAACACAAGTACAATCACAGCATGCTCAAACCATCGAAAGTCTCTAACTCTCTGCTAAAGATCCACTATGGATCTCCAAATGGGTTATCAATATAACCCTCAGAATCTTGAGAGTCTCTAACTCTCGGCTACGGTGATCAGCTCACTATGCTGATCCTAGACACTTGGAAGAGTACCCAAGCGTCGAGCTCTAAACTGAACGAAAAGGTGTATTGATACACTAGTCTGAGGGAGCTCTCCTCCCGGCATAAAATGCATATACGCGCACACGCATGCTCATGTAAATTGGATAAATGTAGGCCTACATAAATTATGTCGGTCTATGTGCGCATGCCTATGACTCGAAAAGGTGAGCACTGATCCACAGCAGGTAGGAGGCCCTCGGCACCATACTATGGCAGCCTGAATCACACCCAAAGCCTGAAGCTAAAGGTCGTCCCAAGGCAGACTTGCACCAAGGGAAGAACCCCACTCAAGTAGGCCACAAACTAGGCTTATGCTGGAGTGGTAACCTACTCCACACCCGGCTGTTGGGGGTAAGGAGTCTGTCCTCACAGCCCGACCGGTGGGGATAAATACGTTGGTCCACTCTCAAACTTTGGATGATGACAACCTAACAAAACGAGCTAAGAAGAAGCACCCTAGAGCTAATAGAGTTCAACATCAATAACATTGCACAATAACATACAACATATCATAATCACAGATACAAGTAGTCACCGCAAACATAGTAGTGCAATCTAGGCTACAACAATCTATATGCCAGGTTCTATCAGACAAGCCATACAATCCTATCCACTAATAAGTTCATACATTAGATATCATGCAAGAACCTATCCACTGACAAATATATCAATAGGCAATAACAAGCAAGTCTATCCACTAACAAGTTTAACAGCAGGAATAACGTTCAATCACGTATCCACTAACATGCTCAAAAAACAGTAACACACAACCAAAATCCATCAATGGCAAGTGTAGGGTCCACATAACCCCGACAAAGAAATCCTTACCTAGAAAACAAGCAGAACGAACACACAAAATAATGCTCCTCAAGTTGCAGAACCAATAAAGAGCAACCTAGGCTAATCAAGCATACAATCAAACTCTAATAAACTAAGTAACAAATGACCAACACACAAAGCTTGGAAAATTACCCAAAACTGAGAAGGCAAAAGCCTCGGCAGCAAAGGCGTGCAGGCCGGCACGGTGAAGGCAAAGGCTGGGCTTAGGAGAAGCTCGCAGCTGGGCGAAGGCGAAGCTCGCAGACGTGCGACTGGCGTGTCGTTGTACGAAGGCTACTGCCAGAACAGCTGCGTCAAGTGGCAGCGAGTGAGCGAGCGAGCGACTGGCGATCGGTGCGTGTGGGGTCACGACGCGGATGGGCTACGATCTCGAGCGTTCGACGAAGAGCTGAGTAAAGACGATTGGCGAAGAGGGATGGCGATCGTGAGGCTACAAACAGAACAAGGGTCGATGGATCTTGACATCAGGCCATGAAAAACCAACGGATAACGAGTATGGTTTGGGCAAAACGTACCTGAGGCGACGGAAATGCGATCGCAAGGTTGCGATCGCTGCTGGTGTTTGCGGACGAACGTCTGCTTGCGAAGGGTGATGTGCGGCGATCAAAAGCTGGTCTCGTGATGGGGCTGTTTGACTGCAGTTAGGGCTTGGCGACCATGGGACGAACAGGCAAGCAGTAGCTAAGGTTCGGCGAGGCGATTGCTTGGAGAAAAGAGATTGGCTAGGGTGGATATCTCGACTGCAAAGAAAAAGAAAATTGTGGGTCTCGGCAAAGATGAGAGGAAGAAGAATCGGCGAGAGATAATTCACGAGGGAGAAGAATGAGGTGCGGCTAGGGCTTTGGGATTTGGAGAAAAGGAGTTTAAATAGAGTCCTCAAGCGATGGCTTCGAGTCCTGGCAAGGGAAAATTTAAATAACCATTTTTTCTCTTTTTCTCTTTTAACCAAAAAGGACCTCCAAGCTTCTCAAAAAGCAACTCTAACCCTGGAAACCTGAAATCGTAGCGATAACCCGAACTAAGCAAATGATAGAAACAGCTCCAGACCTTGAAGGCATAATTATCAAAATGTCCCTAGAGGCTCAAACTGCCCTAACGGCACAATCGAACAATCGAATAAACAACAGAACATACCTGGGGAACCGGAATGGAAAACTAGGTCGTTACACTTTTATTGTCTTATCATCTATTGCATTAGAACTAGTTATGTATTATAATTGTGAAATTTATTATAGGTCAATAAGTGACTAAAAAGTTTAGAAAAAGTGATTGTTTGCACTATGTAAAGCTTATGAAATTTTTTGGAGATACCACAACTACATGTGTATATATTGGTCCTTCGACAAGAGTTCCTTCAGATTCAGAAGATGAAAATGATGATGGGAGCAATACAAATTGTATTGATGAAGAAAGTGGTCCTAGAAAGAGTAGAAAATGAGTTCGAAATAAGAGAGACTAGTTTGATCATTTCATATCAACATTTATAAATGTGTATGATGAAATTGCCAAGAGAAAAAATGTCATCCTCGAGAAAATATCTGTTAATGCCACCACTATTCCAGCTGTGGAAAGTCAAACATCAAAAGAAAAAAGATATTGCCGATAAAGAGTTAATGGAATGCATCGATGTCTTGAATGCAACAGATGAGCTAGATGGAGAGACTTATGCTAAAGTACTCAAACTTTCGCATGAAGATGTTACTTGGAGAAAGATATTTTTGCGCATATCTGATGCAAGGAAGAAAGATTTTATAGTCATCTCGATCATAGGAAGAAAATTGTTTGAGAATGATATCTTTTGTATTTTTTATATAATTTACTTTCTCACGTACTAAACTTATACATTTTGTTATATGGTTTAATTATATAATTTCATGTTGTTCATGTTTTATTTAGGGATATCTTTATGAATTTAATTGAAGAGTATGACTTCGATTATGATTCTGACGACGGCGATGATGTTTTATACATCTTTTTTGGTTTAATAAATGGTTTTCACAAGATGCACTCTTCTAGACAACCATGTAGAATGTCTTCATTCAAATGTCATAATTATGTGATTGAGTTATTAAATGAAAACGACACAAGATGTTTTGATTGCTTTAGGATGAAAAAAGATACATTCGTAGATTTTTGTGAGGATTTAAAAGCGTAGATGAATGTGAAAGCATCTACATATCTTTCTGTTTAAGAGAAAGTTGCCATTTTTTTTATTAGTCATATCACATAATGAGAGAAATCGTATAGCAGCTGAAAGGTTTCAAAATTTAGGTCAAACTATTTCTCGAGTTTTTAACATTGTTTTGAAAAAAGTTTGCAAGCTTGGTGTTGAAATTATTTGTCCACCCAATGGAGATAATATACCACAAAAGATTAGATCAAAGTTTAAATACTTCCCACTTTTTAAAGTAAGACCTTAACTTTTTTTTCTACAAACATGATAATAAAAAATTATACTTATGTAATGGTTGTTTTTCAGGACTGTATTGGTGCAATTGACGGAACTCATATTGATGCATGTGTTCACAAAAACGAATAAATACCTTTTCAGTAGAAAATCTAATACAACATGGAATATAATGTGTGTATGTGCAACACCCCTAAAATACAAATTAATGACTAGACTGCAGTTTAATCATTTTCTGACATAGGCCAAACAACTTTCTCTAAGTTCACCTTCTTTGAACTCTAATGAACCCGCAGGAGATACAATAACAAACCTATGAGTATAAAAATACAAATTAAGTAGCTATATCGAGAGTCAGTCATCATCTAGACAAACTAATTGTGCTGCAACAAGAATCCTAGATCTCAACTGTAAATGGAAAAAATTAAGATCCCTAGTTCCGAATTTAGAACACTTATGCCTAGGGAAAATGTTAGCTCTACAACTTGGGTGAAATGGCCAAATCATAGCTTCAACCATTCAACAAGCTAAAAGTAGACTATTTTTTACCTTGCTCATGTAAGTTAGTATAACGGCCCAGTTTTCTTTTTCGCTACAACGAACTATCCTACTTGCCTATTTTCTTTCGATTATGAAATTAGCTGCTCATAATGTAAAAAATAATTGTAACAAAAGATAAGATAACGTGCATCTTCAGTCAATAAGGAAATAAAAAGTGTTCACTACAAAGAAGCTTAAGCAAAAAATACAGCAAAAAAAATAAGTAAGAAATAACAAGGTTAAAATAGAGCATGGTCGGAATCACAAAGACCGCAACTTTGAACCAATTCCGTAATGCTACTGAAATGAAACAGCTAACCACGAACTACACTAAGAATGACTGAAAAAGAAAACTAAGCTAACGGGACAGAGCTCCGAACAAAACGCTCTGGCGTAGCTAAGTCCCAAAAAGAAAACTAAGTCTAAAGGTTGTTCAGAAAATTGGAAAAACGGGAATGATCTCTCGATCTTGGCTCTCTTCTCCTCAAAGACAAAGTTGGCTATTTATAGCGCAACTGAAAAACTCTGCTCCACGCTTTGAAATTCACTGCTTCACTTCTGACATTTTCTGCTCTATAATCCACTTCTTTGCTCTTTGCCAGAGCGGTTATGAAAGCAATGGCTGAGATTGAAAGGCTTCTCTCGGATCTTTGACACGCGTCATTCACTTAGATATTTTTTCAAGAGTCATTCTCCATGGGAATTCACTTCGCTTCAGCAATGCTTTCTGCGCAACATCATGCTTCACTCTCTTGATTGCTGCAGCAAAATAGAAATATCAGTCCTTGTAAATTAAAACGAAAGAATTCACTCATTCATCACTTTTGCTACGAAAAATCGCTAAAATGTTTTCCTAATGAGAAAACTAAAAGATAATTCGTTTTTGTCCAAAACATGATGCTAAAGCAAACAGATAATCAAATTTGTTCTAATGTAGCGAAATTCTCACGAAATACTATTGCCCTAAGCTATTTAACTCTCAATTCTTTAGAGCTATCAATGTCCAATCAACAAATACCTACTGGTCACTTTGATGGAATGTGTTGCAAACAAAGAGAACAAAAAAGACTGACAACTTTTGTTCTATATGACTATTTTATCAACTTATTTTACAATTTCTGCAGCAACCTTTCTTAAATTGTACCCAACAACCTATTCGATGGGGCATAGTGGTCACTTTCATAGCGTATTGGTCACTATCAGAGCACAAACCGAAATTGTGTCACATAGTTATTAAAGATTATTGTTGAGGAAGTTGAACAATAATTGAGCATAAAAAAACAAACAAAAAACAGATCATCCACATGATTGTTTCACTTCTAAAGATTTTGTTATGAATTTGAAAGAGTTCTTTCACTATTCTTGGAATTCCTTCAAACTTGAAGTTCTAAGCATCATCATATTTTATTAAAATTTAAAGGATAATCAAGGCTTTAAAACAATAATTCCAGCTACTCTAACCAAACATTTGATTTTGGCTTAAATTAAAATTGTTTTGAATTTATTAATGAGAGGGTTAATTTGTAGAGCCAATTAGATTTTAGGGTCAATTTGGAAAATAGCTAAATTTAATTAGACTTTAAATAAATGTCTAAACTTGAATTTCGAAAGAAATTAAATTATTAGTCAAATAACAGTGGACAATTACACCCCTAAACTTAATCTATAATTAATTTGATTTTTTTTTTCTTTATTTAAAATCAGGTTCACTCCTAACTACTACAAAAACCTAAGAGAATATCTAATTTAAATTAACGAATGGAATCATCACCGACAGTTATTGCTTTCAACATAAATTGGGATGAAACAAACGTCTACTCAAACTATCAAATAGTCAGCACTAAGATCATTTATGGAATCATAAGATCCCAACTCATCGAGTCAATTGCATTAAGTTTTGAGATCGACAAAAGTTCCAAACTTTTCAGTACATAGCTTTACAAGGATGGATCAAATAAATGAAAAATTATAAAACTATTGGAAAGTAGGGATGTACAATGGGTTTGCATATGGTATGTACAACGAAAATTGCATTTTTGTTGAAATAGTATCAGAGATGTACCACATGGATATCTCAAATTGTCCAATTTAGTTTAAGACTCTCAAGAAGTAGTTGGAATGGTCTCAATTGTATGTACAGCTGATGAAGCTTGAAACAGAATAATTATCATTCGGCTTTGCAAAATTATGTCATGTTATGTACATCTGTTCATAAATTTATGTCAATTGCCATTTCCGTTTTCTCAAGTTTTCAAATATTTGTATATGATGTAGATTTAGTATGCCTTGTATAATAATAGATTTGCATTTACAAATGCGCAAGTATACGCAGTCTGCAGTCAACTGATAAGTAATTTAATCATTCTCCACATGGAATGTGAATTCACTAGACGGATTGTAATTTAGAATCAAAATGCGATTAAGTAAATATCTGGAGGTTTTGGTTAAGAATGTCTTCACTATTAAGCAAAGAGAGAGTGTATGGTTAACAATAATTTTCGAAGGTAAGGCTACAGTTAGGGTACTCATGGGAAACGTCAACATTACTAGGAGTATTTATGCGGTGAGGAGGAATTGTCATACTTGATTATTCGAAACATTTGCTTTTGCATTCATACACACTAAGTTTGACTCCCGACGCGAAATAGTGTTGCAATTTCTTTTCTGTGCATCTCATGCAATATTAGAACTTTTATTCCTACACTCATCTTAAAGTGCAAAAGATCTTACACTAACCTACCAAACATGTGAATTAAACTTAACTAATTTCTTCTCCTGAATTAACAACTTACAAGTTCGTGTGAATTGTCGATCAACATTTACTATAAGATAAAACCTTAATTACACATGCTCCAATTAACACCTTGTTTACTCCTATTACATGCTTCTATACAATCCCATTTTTGTTTAACGTGCACCTTAAGAAATTTAGCTCATGATGGAATAAAAAGCATCAGTAGATATAAAATAGCATGAAAACATAGTAAATGGAAAATGATATATAAAATTAAAGCAAAAGGTTTTGAAACAAAATTGAATTGTGAATTGTAAAGTTCTAACCATGAAAGCAGTAAAATCTAAGAACTAGTTGACGACTGCTACTAGCTATCACTTCTGGTTGGAAAAATTTGATCCCTTTCTCTTTCGAGTTGTTCCCTTTTATAGATGTGTTCTAGGGTTTGGTGCTTGCGACTTCACTTAGAAAGTAGGGTTTTTGTCGTGGGCTTTAAGTTTTCTTTCTTTGAATATTCAACAATCTGGACGACTTTGGAAAGAATCCCAGTTTTTCCATGATTTGGATCTTCTAGAGATTGCTCCGCCTTCGGTGTTGTGCTAGTTGGTTCGCTTTATGATTCTTTTCCTTCGCTTCGTTATTGAGGTTCTACTTCCATCACTCTGCTTCTGAGTTTCTATCCATCACTTCGCTTTTGGGTTTCTGCAAACTAATCAATGTTAGTGTGCAGCTATTCTTTAAAAATTGCAGTCACCCTCGCTTTTACTCCATTTAATCTTGGTTTCTCCTTCATTCTCCTAATACGTAAACATTAGCTTTTATACCAAACTTGTCAATTTTAGTGCATTTTTAGCTCTCCACTCTATCAATTAGTGTAGAAAACGATCCAAATATAAGTGAAACATTAGCTTTATGGAGAGTTATCAGTTTCCAACTTTCAAATCTCAAAACAGTATCCAACGTCTTAAAATTTATATATATATATATATATAAAGTTAAAAATCAACTAGATAGCAAATATTTTGGTAGGTTGAGGGTTGATATTTTATATTAATGTTTTATAAGAAATTGAAAGGGGAATAAAGAAAGACCGAAGACCGTATCAAGAGATTCTAATGAAGGTTCCAAAAATCGAAAAACTTATCAAGAGTTTCCAATGAAGGTTCCAAAAAGCAAAAAAAATGGAGTCAGAATAACTTGCCTGGACGAGAGTGAGCTCGGTGACATGACCGACGCCAAAGACAACAATGCCGAACTGAAAACCGCGAGTGAATTACTGGCCGAAGATATTATCATAAGGATCGATAGAAAAATCCAAGGAATCTACAAAGGAACCAATAGAGATGAAAGTTGGATCCAAAATGTTCTTAAGTTGTTTTAGAACTTGGGTATCTTCCCAATAGGTCAAAGATTGTATGAAAAATGAGAAAAACCATGAAAATGAAAAAGAAAGGAAGATTGAACCCATTTGAAGAGATTGGTGATTTTTGGAGCATGCAGTTACAAAGAGATGAGGAAGATAAAGATTGTGGTGTTTTGTTACAATTAGGGGAGTGGGTTTAAAATGTCAGAGCAATCAAATGTGATAAACTAGATTGCTTTTAGAAAATTAAACTTTAGTGTAAAGTTTTTTTTTCTTTCTTTTTTTTTCGTGCTTTTGGAATTGATTGACAAGAAGTTGAATGGATGAAACAAAGAAAAGTATATTTTAGGGTTTAACTCAGATAAATTTTGATAAAATATGTTTTGAAACTTAAATCTAGACTTCAAAAGTTTGAAAATCTATGGAAATTGGTTAGAGTAATATTTGCCCCACAATTTTAGGGATGTAATTATTTAATTGTATTTTTTTAGGGTTAACTAGCAAATGGCCAGAATTTAGAAACTAATTAAGATCATAGCTAACAAATTTTGGAGTTTAAATTTATGTCATTTTTTATTTCGAAATTTTATTTAGATTTTTTTAATGACAATGAATTGACAATTGTACCCCTTCCTATTTCACCAATTTTTTTAATAAATATTTTTAAAATAGATTTTTTCTAACTACCCTTGAGAATCTATTGGAATTCAAACAAAATTAAGTAATGTTAAAATACCGTGTCATTTATAATTAATTTTTTTTAATTAATCGTTTAAGAAAAAGTAAATAAAGTTACAATATGTTTTTTTTTTCAAACTCAAACTTGTCTACATGGTTTATTTTAGTGTTCTTGACTACTAAAGATACGTTTTCCTCCATAACCCTTGCATATCTATGTGAGTTAATGTGATTGAAGTTAAATAAAAATTTAAGTAGGGAGGAATTAGTCACCTGATGGGCTTTTCGATCAAACGGTGGCTTTAATGCTCTTTTATTTGTTCGAAGAAAATATAACTCATCCAATCCCATTTACACAACGAAGATTGACCTTGATACCAAAGTTTTGGCGGAAAAATATAGCTCTCATAAACACTTTTATTTGCTTAAAGAAAAAATAACTCATCTACCCCATTTACACACCAAAGATTGACGCCGATACTAGTGCTTCCGGTGAAAATCTGGCTGCCATAAACGTTACATAACTCATCCACCCTCATTTATACACAAAGGATTGACGCTGATACGAGAACTTTCGCTGAAAAATCTTTGACCAGAAACACGTTTATTTGCTCGAAGAAAACATAACTCATCCACCCCATTTATACACCAACGATTGAAGTCGATACCAGAGTTCCGCTGAAAAATCCGGCTGCCAAAACAAGTTTATTTGCTAAAAGAAAACATAACTCATCCACCCCATTTATACTCCAACGATTGACGCTCATTTATACACCAATGCCTTTGATACCAGAGTTCTGCCATAAATAATTTGATTTGCTCGAAGAAAACATAGCTTATCCACCCCTATTTACACACCGAAGATTGACGCGCCATAAACCCAACGAAGTTCCATTGAAAAAACTGACAGAAACGAGACCGATTTAAAAACCCCTCCAAAGTTCCTCAAATTTTTTAACAGAGAGTTCCATTCAGAACTTGGAAAGATCAAATTTTTTCGTCGTTGAAGATTTAAGCTTCTTGCAGAGGTTGTTACACTCGATCGACATGTTTGATTTAAAGCAACATATTGAGATGATGATTACAAAAATCCCATTAACTGCAACGAGTTTCAGATCATTTATGGAAATCCTAACAAGATTGAGATAAGTGGAGACAATGAATTTGTATGAAAATTATGAAAATGAAGGAAAGTGAAATGAAAAAAGTTGAAAGGGAATCGTAAACTACACAAAAACTCGTCAAAAGTTAGATTTAAAGTGCTTTCAAATAGAATTTTTACAAAATTAGGATTTTATTTTCCTTTGACGTTTTATATTTTTTTAGGTTGTTTTACCTTCAATGTAGCGAAAGATATGGTGGATTTTTTTTTCCTAAGGTTTGGTTACTTGGGAAGAAAACATCTCTCTCCACCAAGATTTTTTTCTTAACCATGGATTTAAACTCACAAACAAAATAGCCATGACCCTAATTATTTCCTAATATCTAGCCATTTCTTACTATTTCCCATTTTTTTTATTTGTCAGGTTATTTAATAAAATTAATGCATTGGTACTTTGGGCATGGTTTATTTCTCTCCTCCTAGAATTCAAGATTAGTTAGTGATTTAAATGGTAAATTTATTTTAGCTAATTTTTTAATAAATTAAAAAAAAGTAGTCATTTACTACTAACACCTTTACGTTTATGAGGTAGACAAGTGCGCCCAAAAAGATTTAAAAAGCCCAATGGGCCCATTATCTAGCCCACAAATTCAGAGGAGGAAAACCCCCATTTTTTCACAATCAGAAAAAAAGAAAAGAGCAGGAGGGAAAAGAGAAGAAATAAACTCTCAAATCTGGAGGTCGAAATTAGAAAAAGGGCTCATAAACCCTCGATTACAATCCCAACAATCAATCGACGAAAAAGTTCGCCATGATTCGGAGGAGTTTAGCTTCGACCTCAATGGTGCTCGCCAAATCCAGAGCTTTGGCGAACGGAACAACGGCGGCTAGGGATTTTCGTCGCGGTTACAGCTTGATTCCTATGGTGATTGAACACACATCGAGGGGAGAAAGAGCCTACGATATCTTCTCTCGTCTTCTCAAGGAGCGTATCATTTGCATCAATGGCCCCATTTCCGATGATACTGCTCATGTTGTCGTTGCTCAGCTCCTTTTTCTCGAGTCTGAGAACCCATCCAAGCCCATCAACATGTACCTCAATTCCCCTGGTGGGGCTGTCACTGCCGGTATAATGATTCAACTATTTCGTTGTTTTCTGCATTATCATGGTTTGTACTAGTTTTTGAACTCGCCTTTTCTGACCTTGAGTTTGTTGTTAAGAATATTTGATTTTCTTTTTGAGTTCAACAATATTTGAGCTTGGAAATTCGAACTTGTAATCTCTTTGGTTATTGGATCCGTCATGACAATTGAACTCATCTTTTGTGGGCAAATATGAATAATTTTATAGTTTAACAAAAATTGGGGTGGGAATTTCGAACACAACGACCTCTTAGTCATGGATTATGCCGCTGAGGTATGTATGAATAAATTATCAGTTTTTTTTTTTTTTAATTTAACTACAATTAGTTAGAGAATTCAAACTCAAGAGTTGACCTGTTAATATGAGGATCCTTATGTGCTGAGCTATTGCTATTGCGAATATGAATGAATGATTATGTATTGGCTTATTAAAGGATTGTCATTGAGCATTCCGTAATCTATTGGCTTATTATGTTGTATTATTAACTCCTATTATGTGCTCTCGAGATGTCTGTTGACAAGAGAATGATCGGAATTCAAATGATTTCAGTTCACTGATTATGAAGTTTGGCTAATCTCACCATGGAACTCTTCGTCCTTGACCCCATACAATTTCCATTATCTGTTTACCTCAATGGACTTCAAATTGTTTTTGTATTCTGAACTTATTATCATAAACTTTGATAGATCACCAATATTTGTCATGTATGTACAGGGCTTGCTATATATGATACTATGCAATATATAAGGTCTCCTATCAATACCATATGCTTGGGTCAAGCTGCCTCAATGGCTTCTCTTCTTCTAGCAGCAGGCGCCAAGGGTGAGAGACGGGCCCTTCCTAATGCAACTATCATGGTTCACCAGCCTTCTGGTGGATACAGTGGGCAAGCTAAGGATATTACAATTCACACGAAACAGATTGTTCGGGTTTCGGATGCACTTAATGAACTGTACTCCAAACATACGTCACAGCCAGTAGATGTTATTCAGAAGTATATGGATAGGGATTACTTCATGACCCCAGAAGAGGCAAAAGAGTTTGGCATTATTGACGAAGTAATGGATCAAAGGCCAATAGCTCTGGTGACTGATGCAGTTGGTAATGAAAGCAAGGATAAAGGTTCAAGTTAAGAATGTGTGGTAGGATCGTGACGTGAAAGCATTGCATTTCAAAGTTCCATTCGGACTTCGGTTAGATTTCTCTAAAACTTGTTCTTATCTTCCTAGATGGGATGAAAATAATTATTTTTTTCTTAGAAATGTCCCTTTGACTGTTTGGATCAGTATTGTTATTTTGTGTATTCTGCATTGAAATAGGCCTTGACTGCTTTTGTTAACGTTTCCAAGAGAAAAAGGTTGAAATTTAATGAAATTTCAAATTTTGCTCGTCTCCATCTTAACCTGCCTATAGAATATCATGTGGCAGGTGTATCCCAGTTTATACTTCTTGTAGTTACAAACAGCATCCATTTTAACAGTGGTATTGAATCTCTGTTAACATACATCATGTCATGCGCCACATAATTTAGCGAAAAATGGAGGGGTTTTTTTTTTATAAAATTCTTACAGCATTGTGGTTCAAGTAGAACTTGTACTTCAATTCAGGTACACATTTTTATGCAATGAGATTAGGAACGGTTGACTTTAAGATTTATTTGAGCATATACTTCTTTTTGCTATGATATGCTCATTTGGGAATTGGGTGTCTATTGCGAATACTACTAAGAAAAGATTGCTATATTAATCTCCCGCCCCAAGGTTGTTGAATAAAAAAATGACTGCTATATTAGTGCAATACACGGTTAACCTGGATTATGGCATGTTTTTTTTGGATTTCGACTTAGATTATTATTATTATTATTTTATATATTTGTGAGTGTTTGAACGAGTTTACGCAGACTCCAACTATTCTCACGTGATGGCCTGCATGAGCATACAACGTTTGGGTGTGACTCATAGGATATTAATTGACAAGTAGACGACTATCATGGATTGAACTCCATAACATTTTGGTTTCCAAAACTCTCTCGACCTCTAGTCCAACCCAACCGAGGATAGTTCGACCTAGATTATTCTATTCTTATTTCTTTATAACAAATGTTTTATGATTGATCACATTTGTAGTCGTTGGTGTTTCTTCAACATGGTGTAAATCCTTTGCATCTTGTTTGGTTATTTAATGGAGTTGTCTTTGGTTCAAGGTTCATTTGAATACGTTTTTGGTTTACATTTGCTTACATGGGTTGGTTCTCATTGTGCCCAAATTTATTGTGTGGATGAGTTTTCTTCTTCATGTTGCATGGTATTTGTTGAGGTTGGTATGGTAGAGCCTTTTTGGATTGGTGTTAATATGCTAACATGGTATTATACAAGAGGTACATGTATTCTGCTTCACTTTTTGGTGCTTTTGATCAATTGGAAGTGTATCTGGGAGTGTTTTACAGTGGCTAACGAAAGTGGCAAGGGACCGATTAAAATTCACGATAACGACTTTATCTAAGACATCAAGTTCATACGAGTTTCGATTGTATTGTAGATTAGTCGATATGAATCTAAGCTAACTTGGATGCTGTAGGCATCAGAGAGAAATAAGAATTAATTGTTTACAAATTTTTTTAACAGTAAAATGTTTAAGGATTAGATAGTATGTCCTGTTAAAATAGTCGAGATGTGCAGTCTAGGGTGTGTTTGTACAACTTCGGTTAACCACTCTTCAATCATTCTATCAAATCTCACATTAAATTTTATTAAACTTCACATCAAATTTATCACTCAACCACTACTAACCTCAATTCTCAAATAAGTAGTTGATTACTCAACTACTATTAACCTCAATCTCCAAATGAGTAATTAACCACTTCAAACTACTATTAATCACTTCATTCTCTTCCACACCACTCTTTTTTACCAAAAACAAACACACCTTAGGGGTGTTGATTGGTTGGTGGGTGTTGGTGAAAATTGACACCTATCGGTTTGCATAAAAATGACATCGAAACCGATTCGGTTAGTTAAGTCGGTTAATTCATTTTATTTATTTTTTTTCTTTTCTTAATTAAAAAAACATATCATACAATTTTTTGAGAATTAATTTTTAACATTTGAACATACCAAATTCTTTTAAGGAACACATTTAAATTTATTTTACAATAATTTAATAAGGAAATCTAATTAATCATAAACGGTTCAAAAAAATCTAATTAATTATAAAATAAAAATATTATATAAAGAAAATGTTTTTACCCGATAAATTGATTAAATATTTTTTTAATCAACTCTGATTGACATATCTTTGAAAATTGATCGACTGTCCTTAATTCGGTCGGTTGAATTGATTTTCGAGGCATGTATGAACGCTTTAATGTGCACAAGTTAATTTGGACACTCACAAATAGAAAGTAGAAAATATATATATTTAAAAAAGAAAGAAAAAAACATTGAATAAAGTGCTTAAAAAATAGAGTTCTATGAGAAGAGGAGTTATTTATCAATATTCTAGCCTTCATCTTCCTAATGAATTTTTTTCTTACATGAGGGAGTGTATTAGATGTTTCATTTACCGATTTATGTTCTCTCTTTCTCACCCCATTTATTTTTTTATCCTCTTATTATAACGTGTATAAAATTTTGTTATCATGAATTTTATGTGAATAATTAAATAATTAAAATACTACTTTGATTCTTAAATTTTAACTTTTGTTTCATTTTGGTCATTAACTTTTACATCTTCATTAAAAAAAAAAAAAAAACCTATTTTAAAATTAATTATAATCAAAATTAATTAAATAATTTTAAAAGAAGGCAAAAATGTGAATATAATTTTAAAATTATAGATTTTATTTTTTGGGTGACTTTATTGTAGTTTTATGGTTGATGTTTCTCAGGTTGAGTAATGGTTGAATGTCAAATTTATCGTGTGTGCATTGAAAGCCATGAGAACAATCGTTATGGAGTTGTAGCCATTGATGTTGGCGTGTGTGTTTGTTTTGACAGCCACTCCTCTTGGCGTGCGGAAGCAACACCTTTTTTGGTGAGCTTCTTCTTCTACAACCTTTCACCTTAAAGTTTGAGTACGGCATCACTCCTTCCAAGTTTGGGTGACCCACCCTACTCTATCATCTTTTCCGATCGCAATAACCTACATTTCTTCCCTGCACATCCTCCATTTGGCGTCGATATGTGATGTCTAGATCTTCCCTTTTTCTTTTTTGTCCGTTTCGATGGAGATTCTTCAACATACGAGTTTTTTTTCCTATATGTGTAAGACTCATAACCAACCTATATATCTCTATTATCTTAATCAATGAAGATATTTTCATTTCTTTAAAAAAAATATGATAAATTATAAATTTGGTCTCTATAATTTAATGAAAGTTGACTAAAGTTCAATCTCTATGTTTTGATAAAAATTTAAAAGAAAATCTTTATCATAGGCAATCACTGATGGAATAAATGACACATGATTAATCCACTCCACATACTTAGTTTGCTAAGGGTAATACTTACCTATAGACCATTCTGAAGGAAATCCCACAGACGGACATGTGGCGCTCCATTAGTGTGCCATGTGGCTTTTGTTTTTCTTTTCAAATACTATTTTGTGACTTTTTCTCGATTTGGGTGGGGAATTCAACCTGTCATTTCACTGTTTGCTTATTTCTTTTTTTTTTTTTTTTTGTTTAAAGTGTTTTTTTTAAATACTTTTGTTTTAGATTTTACAAAAAAAATTTATATGTATTATTTTCTTTTGTAGAGATGAGTATTATTTTCTTTTGTATGTCTTTATTTTTTATGTTTTAGTTATTTTGACAATTTTATTGTAAATTAACTTTCTCCAATATTGCAGTCAAAAAACTTTCTCCACTATTCAAATTAAAACACATAATTTTTTTTAACAAAAGATGAAAAAGTATTTTATTTT
>JBBMKA010000018.1:9119822-9142062 GCA_037833695.1 Sechiopsis laciniata
TATATATATATATATACAAAGAAAATAATAATTAATTTTTTATAGATTTAATGAAGATTTTTCTATTTAAATTATTTTTTGAAATTCATTTTAAACTTTTAAAAAACAACCAGTTTTAAAAAAAAAAATTAAAAAAATTATGGTCATTAGTTTAAAAATATCTTAAGAGTAGCTAAATAATCATTTTAAAATCTACATTTCATCATTTAAACAAATAAATAATCATTTTCAAACCAAAATAATTATTTCTATTTATTAGTGTTTATTAAAATTATTGTTTTCTTTTTTAAGTTGTAAGTGCTATGCAAATTTGGTATTGTTTTATTTATGATAGATAGGTTTTTTAATTTATTTTTAAAATTAATTTATTGAAAAGTTCAAAATGAATTTAAAAAATAGTTTCGATAATAGATTTAAATGTTAAATAAATAATAAATATAGAAAACAATAATTTTAGATAATTATTTAGATTTGAAAACTTTTATTTGCTTGTTTAAAAATTATGATATAGTTTAAAAAAAAGTTATCTAACTACATATTTTTAAACAAATCATTAAAAGCTTAATTTATTTTTTTAAAAAAATATAATAATAAAATTAAAAAGGTTGTAGGACACTTTTTTTTTTTTTTTTTTTTGAGATCAAGTTGTTGATCACATTTAAATTAATGTATATTAACAAAAAAAAAAAAACTTTCATTCGATTGAACTATCACTACTTATTAATGTTTTTTAATTATTACCTTATATATATATATATTTATGCTGTTAAAGTTTTATTTGAAGAATATGAGTATCAATAAAATTAAAAAAAAAGATGTGGGTGTTTTTTATTTTTTTATTTTTTTTGAGATAAAGATGTGCATGTATGTTTTTAAAAATATTTAGAATATTTTTTTGTCATAATTTTTTTAACATATAAAAAAAAATTAAAAATAAAAACGTTGACTATATTTAAAATTAAAAATGTAACCTTATTTTCAAGTAAAAATCGATTTTATTATATTTATTAAAAAAAAAATCAAAATACAACAACTTCAATATTTGCACGTTTTTCAGAGCAGCTAAATAGGAAAGTGCAGGGTCAGAGGTGCCAACTCATCATTATTCATATAAGACAAAGTTTTTACCCTTATTTTGTAAATAATTTCAAATCAATCTCTTTTTTGTAATTGATTTTAAAAACAACCCCTATTTGCCAATTTACCCACTAAAGTAGAATGAAGCGATCTAAGTAGAATTATACTTACTTTCAAAACATAAAGTTTTGGACATGTAGTCTATATATCTGAAGATATAAAACATGTCGAATGCAAATGAGTATTTGTTTGTAAGAGAAAAGAAAAGAAAGGGTCATGAGATAAAACAAGATTTGGTACATAAGGATTCTTGTAAGTACCAGTTATTGATTATGAGGAGTGTATTCTCTCGTGGTGGATGCAATGATTAACATCAAGATATCTAATTGTCCTGATATATATAAAAAGATGGTGCACATCTTATGAATATAATTCTAAAGAAATCACAGTCAGGATTTGTTACTATTTATGTGTATATTGATGATATAAATATAATGTAAACTCTTGAAGAGTTTCAAAGCCAATGGAATATATTAAGAAAGAATTCGAGATGAAAGATCTCGAAAATAAAATGTTTCATTTGGCTTGCAATTTGAATATTTAGTAGATGGAATATTTAATCATCAAACATTCATACATCAAAGACCTTAAAGAGATTTTACATGAACAAAAGCACATTCATTGAACATTTCAATGATAAGCCTTTCCGTTGATATAAAGAAAGATTATTTTGTTCTTGAAAAGATAAAGACTAGTTTTTTTGCAGAAGTATCATATTTTAGTTTGATAATAACATTTATATGTATATTATTATCTAACCCATATAAAGCTAGATCTTGGACCAAATATATATTCACATTTGGAGGAATGATACATCATCATGAAGACCTGCAAAATAACTATATTTGAAAGACATTGATTGCTACAACATTCCAGAAGTTGATGCATAACATTGGAATGCACAACTCAAATATCTTAAACAATATTTTCATGAGGGGGGAGTAAAAGTATTGCACTCTTTTTTCCTTGACTAAGGTTTTTCCCATTGAGTTTTCCTAGCAAGGTTTTTAATGAGGCAATACTTGTTGAAGTATATAAATTTGTATACAATGGATACCTAAGTGGGAGTGTTATGAACTATTATAGGAATCCATTTAAGGAATAATGTCACCCCACTCATCCACTTACAAGTTAATCCTCACTACTCATCTATCTTCTTTAGTTTAGCCATGATCATTTCCATTTATGGCAAATATCCTTATAACGTACATTATGTAAACACTATAAATTAGTGTTGTGTGAGGCTTTGTAAATACACCAATTTAATAAGAATGCCTCTACTTTCTTTGCATTCACTTGTCTCTAAGTATTCTTCTCTTCTTCATATTCTTATTCGTTGCATTTCGATATTAATTTCTTTTTTTCTTTTTTTGAAAACTATCATCAAATTAGTTAATTTGTAAAATTTTATGTGCTAATTTAAATTATAAAATAAAATTTATAATATAAAAAAGTATTATTGTGAAAATAAAAATATTGAAATTAAAAAAAAAATAATGAAGTAATATTTGCCAAAAAGTTATTAATATAATTATAATATTTGAGATTTGAAATAATAAACAAATAAAATAAATTATTTTTATTGAATAAAACTCATAAATGTCAAATCATTAATAAATACAAAACTCTCCTACAACTCCACTATAAACATCCAAACGAGTTCTTATTTTAATCCCTCTAAAAACAAACATAACCAAACGAGTTCTTATTATAACCTCTCTGCTAAATCCTCCATAACTTGTCATCCAAACATCACTAGAAGGTTCAAGATTTTTGTCTTAGAAAGATTACAAATATTTGTCACGTATTTATTTGTAGAGCTTACTATATACGATACTATGTAGTATATAAGGTCACCCATCAATACAATTTGTTTGGGCCAAGCTGCTTCAATGTCTTCTCTTTACTAGCAGCTAGTGCCAAAGGGGAGAGGTGAGCGCTTTCTAATGTAACTTTCATTGTTCCACCAGCCTTTTGAGGGTTACATTGGGCAAGCAAAAGATATGGCAATTCACACGAAAGAGATTGTTCGGATTTGGGATGCGCTTAATTGGTTGAACTCCAAGCGTACAGTCAGTAGACATTAATAATTCAGAAGTATATGGATCGAGATTATTTCAAGACCTCAGCAGAGGCTAAAGAATTCGACATTATCAACGAGGTGATTGATCAATGTCCAATAGCTTTGGTGACTGATGCAGTAGGGAATGAAGGCAAGAATAAAGGTCTAAGTTAAGGATGTGAGATAGTATCTTGATTGAAAGCATGTCATTTCTAAGTTCTATACTGACTTTTGTTAGATTTCACTGAAATTTGATCTTATCTTCTTTGGTATGAGAAAAATAATTATTTTTTTAATAGCTAAATGTTCTGTTGGCTGTTTGAATTTGTACTATTGTTTTGTATTCGGCAATGATATCGATATTGATAGCTTTTGTTAAAATTTCACAGACAAAAGGTTAAAATTTAATAAATTTTCAAAATTTACTTGTATTATATTGATGTTTTTACTATATACCTATTATATATGCTTTTTCTAGTTCAATTCTATAGAATATCATGTTGTAGGTGTATAGCTTTTCTATGTTTATTGGTCATTGGAGTTCATTTTATAACTATTTATTCATTAATGAAAATTCTTGTTTCCTATAAAAAAAAAACATGTGGCGGGTGTATTACAATAGTATCCATTATATGACAAGGGTAATCGAACTCTGTCAACATTATCCATCACGTCACATGCTGCATAAGTTGCAGAACACTAAAGGGTTCTTATAGCATTGTGGTATAATAATATAAATATATCTGGCTTAAGAGGATTTGTATTTCAGTTTACGTACATATATTTTTATGCAAATAGATCAGGAGGGTCGACTGACTTTAAGGTTTCTTTGAGCATACTTCTTTATGCGATGATATGCTCGTTTGGGTATACATTGCGAGTACTATTGAGAAAAGACTAATATAATGATGCACAACATGATTATTTAGAATTTCAAGTTGGATATTCTGTTCTTCCATACAAATGTTTATGATTTGATCACATTTGAAGTTTTTAGTATTTCTTCACAATGATGTTAATCTTTGCAGCTTGTTTTTTTATTATGACGGATATAATAGTCCAAAACATCGTTGTTTTGGATTATGACTTGAGTTGCTTTATTATTCCTTTCAATTTTTTTTTTTGAGAAATGAAAATTTTTCATTTGTAAAATAAATAATGATAGTGTTACAAGGAGAGAATAGAGTCAGGTGCCAAACCTTGTTTATAATGAAATAACACGAAAAGAAAATAAGTTGTATCGAGAAGTTATAATGCAATCAAACAATCGCCCAACACCATTGATAAGGAAAGATTACTAAAGAAGCATACAATCGAAAATAAACCTTCGTCGAACGTAATAGGGTGTAGCATCATATCCATTAGCATCACAACTTTCACCTTAGGCAAAAGGCATTAACAATCAACATCACCGATGCCAAGGATAGCTATCAATGAAACTACCACCAATTTACATAAACTTCAGATCCATTGCCTTAAAGAAACGTGGACCGCAGTTGCAATAAAACTCTAAAAACTTAGGACCCTTTTGATAACCATTAGGATTTTTGTTTTAAATTTTTAGAATTTTTTTTTTACTTGAATTTTCTACATTGTGTTCCATCTTTACTTAAGAAAGCGTGTGAATGTTAACTTTTTTCCCCAAATTTTGGTTGCATTTTTAATAGGTAAAAACATAAATTTAAAATAAAATGGTTATCAAACTAGGTTTAAGCAATCTCTTTTAGCGTTTCTTCAGCATGATGTTAATTCTTTGCAGCTTGTGTCACTATTTAATGCAATTTTCATGTGGTTCAACATTAATTTCCAGTGAATTATCCTTTGCTTCATATTCATAGGTTTGTTCTCGATAGACCCAAAGTTGTTAAATATGGATACCTTCTCTTTTCTTCATGTTACATGATATTTATTGATTAAAAGAGATTGGTAGATCTTTTCAAGTTTCATGTTTTCAATCAAAAGAGATTGTTTGATTCAGATGTCAAGCTCTCAATCAAGTGTGGTTTGTTTCCTTTTTTTTTTTTTTTTTTTTTTTGTAGGTGTTAAGATTTGAACGTAGAATTATATTGTGTACATATTTTATTGATAAAAAAATAGTTTAGTTTAACTTTCATAACCTTGCCAAATATTTTCATTCATGTGACTTAATGTCATTTTATTAGTGGTTGTAATGACCCGACTTTCTAAAATACTCTAATGAGGTGTTACGATTGCATGCATTTTAAAATCCACCAAATCAATTTACTAAACACATGTGATTTCCAACAAAATCTCGTAAAATCATGAAACACAATTGATTGTTCAAAAGCATACAAAATATGGTTCGGGATCCTGATAGTTCAAAACAAAAGACAGTTCAAAGAGTTTAAAACATAAGGTTCGAACAAAGTAAAAGCAGTGCATAAAGGAAAATGACGACGTTGTGTCCATGATCATTGCAGTGCTCAGCCTAGCCACCTCGAAATGTGTATGTACCTAGAAAATGTAAGGGGCAAGTATATAGAAATATACCCAATAAGGATCCCCACCATGGGGTTAAACATGTTAGCAGAAACAAGTTAGAAGATAAAAAAACTGAAGCTACTTTCCTCGCACATGCGTGCTGGGCTCACGGGCCAGTCACGAGTAACAATAACAATGAAAGGCTTGCAAGCAGTCAGCAAAGGCATAACTGGATACTGGAGGCATACACGAATGCCTGAGTTCATCTAACCTCGTGTCAAAGAAACCATAAGTGAAGAGAAACATATAAAATCCCTAAATCTCAGGATATGACACGTCATATACCATGTTCGCAGAGTCTTACTCGAATGTTTAGGGATAGCTTGACCTTTATCAAGGACCCAAGAGTACAACTATAAGAGGTAACCCACAACATCCTTAGATAAGGGCAGAACTAGGGGATCACACAACTCCTTAGATAAGAACCGAACTAGGGGATCACACAGCTCCCTAAATAAGAGGACACTAGGAGTTTCACACAGTTCCATAGCTTGAGAAGGATACTAAGGGTTTCACACAGCTCCCTAGCTTGAGGAGGGTACTAGGGGTTTCACATGCTCTCTAACTTGAAAATGATACTAGAGGTTTCACACAACTTTTTAGCTTTAGAAGAATACTAGGGGTTTCACACAGCTCCCTAGCTTTAGAAGGAGGATTAAGCACAAGCCTAACATCATAAACATATCAAGCAGGGCAAACTATAGGCAATACGTAATGACAATGACAGAATCTATGTTGCCTACATAGTTGCCTCTGATTCATCATGGGCATTCCACACACAATACTCCGAACAATCAGTTAATGATCAACGGGCAACACTAAGCGAGATCCTAGCAAGTCATAATAGGAAACAAGATAACCTGCATGCATCACGACCAGCTTAAATAAGACATTCCAAGTAATAACTATCCATGCATATACACATATTTGTAGCATGGAACCTAGTGAATTAAATTAGGGCATCTTGATCGAATATTCATAAAGATAACCAATCCAACACATGTACAAGTAGCTCGAGCAACAATGATACACATCTATATCTAATTACGAAACTACCTAAACGTTTAGAGGCATATTTAAGTGAAGCTAGACATGCAACAAGTCTTCGAGCATTTAATTCACGTAACGTCTAACGTGCTACTACATCACATGCTAAAAGCCACATAACTCAGATTCATGGTTGAATTCCTTACCTTCCCGACAACTCAGACCGAAAAATGGCGATACTAGCGGTGGCGCGTCGCCATGGAAAGGGATGGGTCATACCTTATTTTCTTCGTCTCGACGCCCTGACCACGGATCTGGTCTCAAAATCGCGAACGGAGCCCTCTAACTTTTTAAAACTGAGAAAGAAGAAACAAGTTTTTTAAAGCACTTCGCCAGAAAGAATGGTGGACGGAGCTTGAAGACAAGCTCTAAATGTGGAAAGACTCATCAAGAAGGGATTGACGATGCTTGACTCACATGAACTTGTCGGACGACCCTCTAGCGAGCCCTCAAAATGCCAAAAAGAAACCCACATGTCGCGTAGTGGTTAGAGCAGCCATGACGAGGAGGATCAAAAGTGGCATCGACGACAACAGGCTTGGCGAGGGCCTGGGATGCTGGACGAAGATTTAACAAGGGAGGCGGCCAATTCGCGTGTGGTGCACGGTGCCGAGTCTACGCGTGACACTTGGTGGAGGAGGAATGGGTTGTTGGAGATGGACGACTGGGATGATGGTTCCCTTTGGACGGCCGAGATTGAAGCTTCCCACTACATTGATGGTTGACGCGTGTAAGAGGGGGAGAGAGGAAATGGACTAGGTGGCAACCGTAGGTTTTGATCTAAGAGGGAAAAAAACTTTTAAATTAAAACTCATTTCCATTTTTAGGTTGTATGTTTTAAAACCATTTGAAAAAACCCTAAATTTAAATTCTCTTAAATAAAGACAAGCTAAGATAGCAATTATCCATATTAAAAATTGACATTTAAATCACACATGGATAGTATTAAGGGTTACATTCAAATTTCAAGCAATCTTGTTTAAAAGGTGTACTAAATCTATTTTTACTATTAAAATCGATTTTTAAATATGGAGGTTACAAGTTTATAAATTTTAATAAAAACACTTAAATAAATTAAAGAAAATAGGTGTGTTACATTGGTCTTATAAATGTTCAATTCTTTTGGTTCTATGAGTTAGCAAAATGGTAAAAACAAACTCACGAACTATTTTGAAAAGGTTCCTATTATTTAAAACATTAACATCATCCAAACATTTTTTTTATAGACATTAAAAAATTATCATTGATTTTTTTTTTATGAGTTCAAAAACCATTGAAATAGAAAAATATTAGAATATTGAACTTATCCAATGTTCTATCAAACTTTATGATACAACATGTTAAACTGGAATGGAATGACACAACAGTCACTATATGGTTACAATATGACTAGTATCCATTCCTAATTTTGAAGAATCGTGCTTTTTCAAATCTTAATAAAAAAAAATTTGCATTAATGGCCCCATTTATGATGATATTGTTTATGTCGTTGTTGCTCAGCTCTTTTTTCTCGAGTTCAAGAGTCCCTCAAAGCCCATTAATGTGTACTTCAACTCCCCCATTGTTGCCATCACTATTGGTACATTACTAATTCAACAATTTCGTTGTTTTGTATATTCATCATGATTTATACCGGTTCTTAAATTTATCATTTCGGACTTTGAGAATCAAAAATGTTGTTAAGAGCTTTTTTTGGATAAGAAGCATAGATTATTGGTAAGAGCAATGTTAACTCGGCGCATGTTCAGGTCTAGTGTCTTGCTTTTTATTTTTTTATTCATATTTGCAGATGAGAGGTTTTGAACATGTACATGTTGGTTATTAGGTCATTACGATGCCACTCTAGCTTTGCTCTTTTTGTTAGTGTCTTGCTTTGATTAAGAAAAGCACCCACGTAGTTACGGTTTTTGTTCTTTATTAATTAAAATAATAGCATTTACTAAATCTTTATTATTTATTTATTTTAAATATTTTTACTCGAACTACGCCTCTCTTATTTGCAAAAGTTCTTATATATAATGTGCATCTTTAAAAAAAGCTCACTCTTTTTTTGCCTTTTGTGCCTAAGCCTCATGGGACCATGGCAAATGAGAATGAACAAACGATTACATTGAGTTAAAGGGTGATATTACGATAGTAAAGTAGGAGATTATCGTTATATATGGTATTCCATCCAAAAAAACAATCTTTCGTTTCCTATAAAAAATTATATACGGTATTTTATAGGTTTAATCTTTTGAGTTTTTCGTGTAGTGGAAATTAACATAATGTAATTTTGGGTTGGCCTAGTGTCAATTGGCCTTTGGAAATTTAGAGTCCAGTTCAATTCATGGTGACTATCTAATTAGTAATTAATTTCTTATGAGTTTTCTTTAAATTTGGTCGGGTTGTTGAAGTCTGCCAAATTAATCACTGATTATCTAACTCTAACTTGTAGAAATATTAGAATTTGATCGAATCCCAAATGAGCAATGAATTAATTTCTCAATGTTAAAAAAGAATAAAATGTGGTTTTTTGATATTTTGAATTGTAAACTTAAAAATTAAAACGAATAAAATGAACAATTTTATGAAAACTTTCAATTCAAGGGTTTAATTTAATCCAACGTAATTTCGATTATAAGCTAATTTATTTTTCTTAAATTTAAGGAATTACTCGAAAAGGGGCATAATATGTAATTGTTCTCCTACTTTATTGACTAAACAATAGCATTAAAATTATTGAGAACGAATAAGCCAAAACCGATTAGCGAAGATGACTATAAATTAATTAATTTTGTTTAATTGTTTCGTTAGAGTCTATCATGCAAGCTATATAATGTGGAACGGTCACAATCATACGCACATAAGCCAATCCCTTGCTACAATTTACCATTATTTTTGGACAATTATGTATCACAAAATCATCAATGTATAGTAGACATCAATCGATAATAAATTAAGGCGTCAATTCAATTTACCAACAATTAATCATGAAAATAAGAATAAGAAACGAATAACCAATTAACTAAAAAAAATTTATCAAGTTCAAAGCCTCACAAAACTATAATTATATTAAAATGATCGTTGAAGTAGAAAAAAACTTAGCTGTTCATAATCAAAAACAATAAAACAAATGCATAAAGAAATAATCATAAAACAGAAAAAGCTTTATTTAAAATCAAACAAAATTTGAAGTTGATGATTTCATTGTCTCTACTGCAGCCGTCAGGTTGGAACAATTTTTTGGTTTCTTTTTTAAACTTTGTTTGTGGCTGCTTGCCGTCCTCTGCGCGCGCGTGTATATATATATATATTATAAATAATCTATTTTATTTTAATCGTTGGGCTGAAACTTTTTTTTTCTTTTTTTTTTTTTTATAAAAGAAAATTGAACAAATCACCGAAAAATTATAATTTTTGTAACAATTATCTTCCTAAATTTTAAATTTGATGAGTTAACCCGCTTAAAAGTTTAAGAAGTGTTGCGAATAACCATTTTTAAGTTAAATTTGAGTAATGTAAGGAAGGACAAAATTGGCTATTAGAAAAAGTTGTCACCCTTCCATCTTTGTCTTCTTCAACTTCTCCAAAGCTCTTCTCCTCTGTGCAATTCACAACTACTATTGTTCATAATCCATATTCTTCTTCTCCATCAGCTGGCGGCATTGCTCGCCAGCCATCTCTTATTTAAACCAGAGGTCTCTGCTTTTGCAATCAGAAATTTCTGTTTTTCTATAAGAATGGTCCGTTCCGGTTTGGAGGGGAGGTTTTGACTTTTGATTCGCAATGAACACAAGACAAAAAATTAGGAGCTCTCATTTATTTTTTTTAATTTATCATGGGTAGATATATTGGGCAAGCAATTCACACGAAAGAGATTGTTCGGATTTTGGATGTGCTAAATGAGATGTACTCAAGTATATGTCACAGTCAATACACATTATTAAGAAGTATACGGATAGAGATTATTTTATGACCCTAGCATAAGTCAAAGAGTTCGACATTATCGACGAGGTAATTGATAAAAGGCCAATAGCCCTGGTGACGAATGCAAGTAATGAAGGCAAGGATAAAAGTTCAAGTTAAGAATGTGAGGTAAGATCTTGGTTGAAAGCATGTCATTTCAAAGTTCCACACTGACTTTATCTTCCTTGACGTGATGAAAATAATTATTTTTTAATAGATAAATGTCCTCTTTGACTGTTTGGATCCATATTGTTATTTTGAATTCAGAATTGATATAAATATTGACAGCTTTTTTAACATTTCAAAGAGAAAAGGTTGAAATTTAATAAATTTTCAAAATTTGCATGTATTATTTTGATGTTTTTACCATATCTCTGTTAAATATGCTTATTCTAGTTCAATTCTATAGAATATCATTTGGCAGATGTATAGCTTTTATACGCTTGTTGCTCATTAGACCTCATTTTGTAACTATTCATTCATCAATTAAAGTTCTTTGTTCCTAAAAAAAAAATAATAATAATCATGTGATAGGTGTATCAATGTAGCATCCATTATACAACAGAGGTAATCAAACTCTATTAACTTTATCCATCACGTCACATGCTGCATAAGTTTGCAGAACATTAGAGGGTTCTTATAAGATTCTTATAGCATTGTCGTACAATCATATAAACATATATGACTTATGGGGATTTGTATTAAGTTTAGGTACACATATCTTTATGCAATTAGATCATGAGGATTGGCTGACTTTAAGGTTTCCTTGAGCATACTTCTTTGTGCTATGATATGCTTGTTCCGATATACATTTCAAATACTATTGAGATAAGACTGATATAATGCTACAAAACATGGTTATTTAGGATTTCAACTTGGATTATTCTATTCTTCCATAAAAATGTTTTATGATATGATGACATTTAAACTTTTTAGTATTTTTCCAGCATGGTGTTAATCTTTGTATCTTGTTTCATTAAGTCTACTATAATAGTCCAAAACTTGGTCAGTTTGGATTTTGGCTTGAGCTGTTTTATTTTTCCTTTCAAATGTTTTTTTTTAAGAAACGAAAATGTTTTTCATTTTTAAAATGAATAATGATAGTCTTACGGGGAGAGAGAGTCAAATATCAATGTAAGAAAATACATATGTTGAAGTAGGTTGTAGGAGTACTAAAAAAAAAGGTTGTAGGCTTAAATTTCTAAAAACAAAAACTAAAAATAAAATAGTTATCAAACTGGGTCTCAAAATCTTTTTTAGCGTTTCTTGAGCATGATGTTAATTCTTTGCAGCCCGTTTCACTATTTAATGCAACTGTCTTGTGGTTCGACGTTCATTTCCAGTGAATTATTCTTTGCTTCATATTCATAAGTTGGTTCTCGATAGACCCAAAGTTCTTAAATATGGATAACTTTTCTTTTCTTCACATTGTATAGCATTTGTTGGTTAAAAGAGATTGATAGATCTTTTTAGATTCCATGTTTTCAATCAAAAGAGATTGTTGATTTAGGTGGAATTATATTGTGTACATATTGATTTTATCCTAATAATTCTGACATAATATATGATTTTATTCTAAAGAGATTATGAGTTTGAATCTCTTACTTCAAATGATGTTGAATTTTTTTAACAAAAAAATCATAAAATTTTTAGTATTGACTTGATTTTTATATATATAAAAAAACTACTTGTATTTTGCCTCACTTTTTGGCACTTGTGATTATTGGGAAGATTATATGGGAGCAGTGGTTATGGCTCAAGAAGGTGGTACAGGACCAGTTAAAGAAGGGTCTCCTGTTACTGGTTAAGATTTGGTGCTTATAATTTTACATGTTCAACTTTTATAAGTTTCGATTGTGTTGTGAAATTTGTTGAGTCAAAATGTACCTAAGATAATTATTATGGAGTGGTCTAGCGATCAAGAGTGTATTGAAGAGTTAAAAGATAATGGATTCATTCTATGATAATTACCTACTTAGAAATTAGTTCATCCAAATGATGTAAGATCAGATAATATATCACGTAATATTAGTCGAGATACATACAAGCTGACATAATATTTATATAAAATAAAGTAGTTAAGAAATGAGTTTGATGGATCGTTAAAAGTGACATTTTATTAATGTTCTTAAAATTTTCTATAATATTAAAGAAAAACTTGCGAAATTAGTCAAATCTAAAAAAAAAAAAAATTTACAAATATGACCAATTTTAAAAAAATTTGTAAATATAATCATTATGTATTAATAAAAATACAATATTAATGAATATTTATAATATATAATACTATATTAATGAGTATTTCTAATACCGTGTTAAAGTATATTAATGACTATGATACAAATATTTTAATATTTGACGACATTTAAAATTATTTTGTAAAACCAACACATCCACTATAATATCCCTATATAAAATTGTCTATTATTATGGTTGTGAGTTGGTAAAAAAAAACTTTCTAACTGTTTAGTTAAAAATTACATCATCAAACATTTTTTTTTATAAACTTTTCAAAATTATCATTGATTTCATTTTTATGAGTTCAACTACCATAGGAATAGAAAAATATTAGAATATTTAAGTTATCCCCAATGCCAGTATGGCTACAATAGGACTAGTATGCATTTCTAATTTTAAAAAGCCATGCTAATTCCAAACCTGTCCAATATTTATAAAGAAACCACTACATGTATCAAGTATTTAGGATATATAATATTTCCCATCTAATAATAATCAAACAACCACTAATTTAGTCAAGAAAGTGGTCACTTATCTTAAAATTAATTTCATATGAATTTTTTTGACATTTTAATATGGTAGGGTTAGTTGGTATATCCCATACCAATAGTTAAGATATGCCTAAGTTAGTCCGAACAATAATGAATAAAAAACATAATAATAATAATAATCGAACTCAACACATTCAATAGCATAAAAAAGGGAAATTCGACGATGAGGATAGAGTTTCAGCTTAATAGTATCATTACGACATGTAAAACTAATTGCTGAACAAAACAGAGTAATGCTGCAAAATCTCCAACAAGAAGTAGTCTTGTAAAAAATAAATAACTAAAGATAAGAACTGACAACGGGTCTAGAAAAGAGATGTTCCCTTCCCCTTCTTGTCCCCTCCAATTTCGAAGTGCTTGCAACGCTGCATTTAACAATGAAAGCCATCAAGAAAAGTGACAAGGAAACGCCAAAAATACTCGGATAATCAACTGAAAAAGTTTTCTATTCTCAATTGGACTTTAACATATGTTTTATAACAGCTATTCCTCAAATAAAGTGCTTAGGTTACATATTTCAATAGCAACCCAAGTGCCAACCAGATATCCCTGACTGTCAAAGTTATATTTGATGGTCGAAGTAACTAATAAAAAAATAATTATGAGGTACGTAGCCACAAGCATAAAAAAAATAATTATGAGGTAGGTGGCCACAATGGATATAACTCATAAGTCATAACCTTTAAGCACTATATCATTTAAAAGAACAACCTTATTTGACCACTAGACTAACTATGATGGTTCCAAGTGCCAACCATTTCTTTTTTATATTTGTGACTATCATGGCCAGCATGCACATACCCGACTAATGTCAAGGGACATGAATGTAAGGTAGATGACTACCATAGATTGAACCCATCACCTCTTAATTCCAAGGTCCTCATGACCAATAGGCCACTCCATGATGGTAAAGTGCTAATCATATTTTAAAACCACGAAAGCAAATCTTGTATTCACAAATGGAGGAAAGAAAACTACCCTAACGGTGAAGGCATTCAGAAGCCTATCATCAACAGCCTTCATCAGTATAGAAGTCATAGGGGAGAGAAGAGAATGGATGTTATAACTATTTCGACCCAAGAGACAACAACATTAAATATACAGTTTGAGAACAACTATATGCTCAAAAGATTGTTCGGAGAAATGCATTAAATTAACATAATGAATAGAGAGGCAAAAAACAGAATGCAATGAGATACTTCGCATTCTAACCTTGATAGCATGTTGGGACATGTGTTTGCAACTTTGGCATTGCAGCCTCAACACAATCTTCTTGGTGGTTTTGGCCTGTGAGTTTCACAAGTTTCACTTCAATTTTCATCCCAATGCTTCATTGGATAGAAAAATATACAAATTTGGTTGGGTTTCCAATAATTTACTAACCTTCTTGTGAAACACGGGCTTGGTCTGACCTCCATATCCTGATTGCTTGCGATCGTAACGACGCTTTCCTTGTGCAGCAAGACTATCCTTTCCCTTCTTGTATTGTGTAACCTTGTGCAAGGTGTGCTTCTTGCACTCCTTGCTCTTGCAGTAAGTCTTCTTTGTCTTGGGAACGTTCACCTATTTTCCATTACAATATCCACAATCAAATTCAAAACTATGATACTACAAGCTAAAAGCTGTGGTACAAGAAATATTACAAATCCACTATGATACTCCACTACTGCATTTCTACCCAATGCTCAAAAATATATATGGAAATCATTTAAATAACTCAAAAGCCCCATAATCATTGCCAACAAGAAAAATACTGTCACTGTGTTACAATGACCAAGAAGTCATTAGATCGAATCCACCACTCTCATTGTTGTTGAATAAAAAATAAACCCCAGAATAATTAAATTCAATTGGCACGGACTGTGTGGAACAATTTGATCCCGGTCAATACTCTGAACTTTAGAAGTCCAGTGATATACAACTGATATATTTAGTAAAACCTCCAAATTTTTTTTTTTTTGAAACAAGGGTAACCATGCCCATCCCTATGCAAGGCACCGGAGATATTGAAGGAGTAATGTCACAGGTGAGTCTCGAACCTGAGACTTAGAAGAGAGTACACCTTCAAAGCCCAAGTCTTCAACCACTGTGCCACCCCTTGGGCCTAAAATTAATATAAGTTCATCCTCCTACAGTCTGTGGCCTAAAATTCCCCCAAATCCCTGTACTCACGCCATAAGTTTCCAGGTGATTCGACAGCCTACTCTATAACTAGCCCAGTATAACTTACATTCTCACATCCCTACCTAATCCACATTAAGCTCGACTACAACAGAAAACCAGTAAACTTTAAAGCATAATTCCAGATCAAGTGATAGTATGAACAAACACACACACACAAAAAAAAAAAAGAAGGCCAAAAACGAAACAACATCTGTGCTCGTAGTTAAACTGCACAGAACGCTAAACTTTCAAAACGAAACTAATAGCTTAAACAATGTACTTTTTACGTAACATAACTCCTCGAAAATTATATAAAACATATTCGAACAAGAGATCAGACGGATTGATTGAACACATAATACACATATACAGGAAATCAAGAGTAGAAGTAAAGAAACATCAAAATTCAAGAGAAGAAAGAACAAGCAAGACAAGATTGAGCGAAATTGGATAGAGACGAAGGGGAAGAAGAGTACCATGGCGGCTGGACGTCGACGAAATCTGCACGAAAAAAACCCTAATTGATGAGAAAGAAAAATTCGACGGCGGAGAATCGAGTTATATCTATGTTCGACTGGAGAAGAGAACCGAGGGATCAACGTTTGAGTTTGTGGATTTTAGGCCCAAGTAGAGATATTCACGGCCCAAGTGAAATTTATACGTTAATAGAAAAAAATAATAATAATAAATAAATTAAAAAAAACTTTTTTTTTTGGAAAATTACAGTTTTAGTACTAGATTTGAGATAGTTTTAATTTAATCTTATATTTTAAAATTTAACATTTTTATCCAGGAGCTCACAAGTGTTGGGATATTTTTTTAGTTTACTTTTATGTTAATTTTTTTAAAAAAAATTAAATTCGTGAAAACTAAAATAATCACTTCATCAATATATTAAAATTTAAAATTAATCTAATCATCATTTTAGTCAACATTATTTTATGTAATTAATAGTTTTGTTATGTTAGAGACTAAAAGTAAACAGTATTGAAATATCATAGATAAACGTATTTAATTTTAAAATATGAGGACCAAATTAAAATTAGATTTCAAAGTTAAGGATTAAAAAGATATTTTTCTCAATTTTGTTTTTAAAATATGTTTACAAAAAATAAATGGTTAAATAATAAATCTATAAAGTTTGATGTTTAATTTTTAGTTCAATATAATATTTACTGATCTAGAAATTTGAACCTACAACATTTTGATTGAGAATACATATTGTTGAATTAAGTTAACTTGGACAGTTTGATGTTTATAACTATTTGGTCATAAACTTTTAAATGGCCTATTAGATCATCGAATTGACAATTTTTTATCCACTAGGTATGTGTTATTACAATTCATAATATATATATATTATTTATTTTTGAAATATAATATTCATAATATATATTTTTTAACTAATGGTGTGAATATTTATCAATCGTATAAAATTTCAAAACAAACGGGGACTATTATCATCCAGGTATAATTTGTCAAATAAGCTTATGAATTAATTTTAAATATAAAATTAATAATTCATAGTATTACTTTTATAAATAAAATTAAATTAAAAAATATATATTATAATAAGCTGTATCCCAAATGTGATTATTATAATTGATGTTACAATAATTTGTATCTCAATTATTATAATCTTCCACTGTTATTATAACTAACCCACATTCCCAAATGCTTCCTATGTATTAGGGATTTTATAAATATTCAAAATATAAAAATGGGCAAGTATTTATGGTACATAAATCATACAAGACAATCTTAATGGAAAAAATAGTGTATTGGGTGATGCTATATATTGTTTAAGAAACTGTGAATAAATAAATAAATAGAATATATATATATATATATATATATATATATATATATATATAAAGTGCATGTATTTCTTTAAAAAAAAATCAAAGTATTTGGTTTTGTTTAACTTTAATCTTTTTTTTTTTTTTTAATATCTATAATGGTCACGAAAAATACCGCATGATCCTCTAGTATTTAGATGTTATTAAAACTCATAGAAAATTAATTCTTATATAAGTAGCTTTGAATATCTTGGGTTTGTAGATGCCCCTTTTTTCATCTGATAACCATAGAATGATCATTCACAACAGACCAGTAATATTTCTTGACAACATAGGTTCGTCTTCCCATGGCAAAGGAATAACTCAACATTATCAACAATAGGCTCATGAGCAAATAGAAGAGAAGGTATTTGAGATTGGGTAGATGTTAAAGGTTCGTCATTTTGTGTTAGAACATGTATACAATTGGACACTACTGGTGAACTATTCACAGAGGGAGTCTGCAAGTACTCTGGACATAAGGAAAAACTTTCTCATCAAATAACACACTCTGAGAGATATAAACATGGTCATCTTCAGCTAAACATTTGTACCCCTTATGCATAGAGCTATATCCCAAGAATATACATGGTTTAGACCAAAAATCAAATCTGTTCGAATTATAAGGGCGAAAATAAGAAAAGAACTTACACCCAAAAACTCGTAGATGAGAGTAATCGAGAGCCTGGTTGAATAACTGCTGCAAGGGTGTAACACCCTAGTCCTTGTAAATATATTTATGTATTTTCATTCTTATTTATAATCTTGAAATATTCCAAATTTTGAGGTCGAATGGTGGAGTTAAATTAAAATTACATTTTTAAAGTAAAATTTTAATCCCAATTGTTGTGTAATTAAAGTGTTGTTTTTAGATATGGTTCTTAAATTGGGGTTAAAAATCATATACTATTTTTAGTTATCATTTATTGTGCTTTTTAAAATTATTAGGGTTTGTTGACTAAAAGAGAAAAAGAAACTAATATAAAAGAGAAATGATAAAAACCCTATTTTCCATCATTTGATTCCATCAACAAAACACCTCAGCCCCATCCTTTTTATCACACGTGTCAACAGCCCAATGAAGAGAAGCAATTAATCTGAGCCATCTGTCTCTGCCATGTGTCGCGCGCCTGTTGGATCGTAGTCCCAGTTTTCTTCCTCTCTCCGTCTCGCACAGTGCTGGTTCTGACTCAACGTGTCCAGTGCATTTTTTCAGCAGCTCAATCGAAGCTGATTCCTGCCGTCCCTTTGCAAGCCATCTGTTCTAGCCATCGCCGATGCCATTTCCGACACCAGCCACCGATTTCAGTAGTCGTACTCACGCGAAGCTCTTCTTTGGTCAAGCTTAGTCTCAAGCTCGCCTTTAGGGAGCTTTTGCCTTCGGGTTGCCGTCGTTTCCACCTCCTAATTACACGAGTAAGTTTTGCCTCTTTTAACCCTTAAACACCATGGATTCCAGCAAGAAGTTCTTATGAAACCCACTTCTTTTTTCTTAGTTTTACGGAGCTAGAGAGCTCCGTTCATAAATTCGAGACCAAATCCATGACCGGTAGAACGAGACGAAGAAAAAGAGCTAAGGTTTGTAGGTTTTGGTAGCAACGCGCCGCCGCACTCCAGCAACTCGTCGCCAGCTCAGTTTCGCGTCCCCGTTCGCGTGGTGAGCTCCATTTTGGATAGTTCTACTTAATTTGTCCATTTCGTTGATTTCTATCTTTGATCCTATGTTTAAATGCTCTCGAGATTCATCGTTTGACTCATGGTTTAGCTTGATGGTTCGATCGAGAACGTCGGGAAGGTAAGGAGTTCCATTATAAACAGGGTTTGTGGTTGAAAAGCATGTGAATGGTTCCTTGTTGGGTTTTACTGGAAATGAATGTTTTATGACTTGTTTCATGTTTGTTGTGGTTGGAATCTATGGTGGAACTAGCTATTTCTCGTCATAATGTAGAATCCTAATGAACCTCATGAACTACTTTCTGTCTCTGATCGTTGTGCCCTTATTATTGAATTGTCATTTCCTGAATCGTACATTTTGCTCGTATACATGATGAACTGTTTATCTGCTTGTTCTTTCGAATGACTGGTTTGCCTAGGGTAATGGAACCTCATATGCTTCGTGCATGGTTCCACTTATTTTTTCGTCCCAGTACGTGGGTGAAGGAGTCGGTCATGCCTTATTTGACCCTGACACTATTAGAAAAAGCCACTGGGACAGATGAAGGCACGGAGGAATGCCTATGGGTGAGCCTGCATGCATTTTAGGGATGTTGTATGTAGGTAGGTCGGTCCCCGCATGCTAGGGTTAGCAGATGGTCCACCGAGCCTAAGGTTTAGGGATCCTACAGTTTCTCTCACTTGTGGCTTTCCTTGACAGGGATAGGTGACTTTATTGGCATTCGAGTATGTCCCTGCTGACACAACATGTGTGTTTTTGTCTTGACCCAAAATTTAGAAATCCTGTGTAGTCCCCTCACTCGTGGTCCTCACCGACAGGGTCGGGTGACTTTATTGGCATTTATGTATGCCCTGTGATATATGATCAGCGTTGCGCAGTGGAAGCGTGTTGGGTCTCTGACGTAGGCTAGGCTACCCCGAGACATTCGTGTATGTCTCCGTTGATACGCTATCAGAGTTATGCAGCGGAAGCGTGGCAGGTTCCTGACAAAGGTCAAGCTACCCTGAGACATTTGTGTATGTCTCTGCGAGCACAGCGTGGCAGGTCCCAGACATAGGTCAGGCTACCCCGAGGCATTCGTGTATATCTCCGCTGATGCAGTTTGACGGATCCCTGACAAAGGTCAGGCTACCTAGAAACATTTATGTATGTCTCTACTGACATGGTATGTGACGTGTCCAGTCTTGAGGTTTAGGGAACCTGTTTGTTTTCCCTCACTCGTGGTCCTCTCCTAATAGTGGTCAGATGATTGCTTGACATTTAGCTATATCTCTGCTCACGGCTTTCGCGTTGTCGTTTGACATTGTTTGCTTGTGACCGGCCTGGGGGCTAGGCACACTTAGCTTCAATTATCGTATCTTCTAACTTGATTCTATTTGCATGCTTAACCTTATGATTTAAACTCTGTTGAACTGTATTTGTTTTGAACCATCGAGATTTCGAACCTTATTTTGTATGTTTTGAACTATTAGCTGTGTTTTATGATTTTATGAGTTTTCGTTGAAAATTGCATGTGATTACTAAATTGTTTTTGTGGATTTTAAATGCATGCACCCGTAACACACCATTAGAGTATTTTAGAAAGTTGAGTTGTTACAAAGGGACTCATACCATGAAAAACTTGAGTTGGCATTCTATTACTAAGGTACACAACCGAGGAAAAAACATCATCCCAAAATATAATAGGAAGAGATGCATGAGATAATAGAATAAACCCAGTATCTATAATATGCCTATGTTTACGGTCAACTATCCCATTTTTCTTAGAAGTGTAAGGGTAAGTAAGTCAATGAGTTATTCCATGTAACTGGCGACAAGCGCCAAGAGGTTTAAATTCACTTCCTTCATTTGTTTGAACCCGATTGATAGGTACACCCAACAATTTTTCAATATGAGTTCTAAATGATATAAAAGTAGAGGATGCTTCTGACTTAGATTTCAAAAAATATATCCATGTGTATCGAGAATAGGCATCAACAAAATTCATATAATATTAAAAACCATTTCTAGACATGGTATGAGCAGGCCCCCACAAATCTATGGTAACAAGTGGTAAAATTTTAGTATAAACTAAAAGAGAGGCCCGAAAAGGAAGAGCAAGATGTTTCCCACTAGCACATGCATTGCAGAAATTCAATTTATTCATTTTATTTGCATAAGAAGGCATACTGACTGCTAGTACTGAGTTGCTTCGTGTGTAATGTTTACACACTCGAGCAAGTATACGCGGCCAATTCACACTCTCGCAAGGACTGTGATTTATCTAAGGAAAATGTTTAGAATTGAACAATAAGTAAACGCATAGATGATGTGATAATTGGGTTGAATGGTAATATAAAAGATAAACTATAGTAAAATAGATTGAAAGAGATAAGGCTAAGCTAAGATACTCATGGAGAACGATAGCAATGTGTTGCGAAGAAATGTGCGGCAAGGGATAACTGACAAACTACGTCTTACAAACTTCCGCTTCCGCTTCCATTTGCATCAAGTCCAACTTCCGCCGCGACTTGATGTAATGCTAAACCAACGCTACGTATACAGTACTTACGCGTTTATTCCTAAACTCCGATCAAAGAATTAAAGATTTAATTCTAACCTATTGAAATGTAAATAGACTTAGGTTATTTCTTCTTCCGATTTACAACCTATTAGTGCGTGTGGATGACCGGTCGACACTTACTGCTAAGATTAAGCTCCTAAATAACATGCATCAATTACACCCTTTATGATAAGCGCCAAAACGTTGCTTGATTTTTACAAAGCTAGAGGTCCTTTTAAGATCCTTTCAAGAACTCACAATGAAGGCTAACTTAGATCACACTTAGAATCTAAAATTGTGACTTTTAGATCCTAAGACAACTCACTCTAGAATTAGTTGATCAAGGCTAATTCAATGAATTGATTTAATTTCAAACCTAGAGCAAGATTTGAAATAAATGAAACACCAAATATGGTTCAAGAAAACACAAGTTTTAATTCATAAAATCTGAATTTTACAACTATTTATAGCCTAAGAAAATTAAACCTAAAAAGGAAAATTACCATAAGAAAATTAAACCTAAAAAAGGAAAATTTC
>JBBMKA010000018.1:9152086-9183591 GCA_037833695.1 Sechiopsis laciniata
AAACCAAAATTATTTTATGATAAAAAATTAATATGAATAAATTAGTTAATGAATAATTACATATAAATATTATTTAGATTTTTTTTTTTTAGAAATAGGCTAAATTGGAAAAGTATTTACAATAGTAGGCAAAAATATATATATATATATAGAAATCATAGTCATATATATCAATAATTATACGATATTATTAATACATAATGTTATATTAGTACACAATACTATACTGATAACATATAATATTGTATTAATAATACAAAATACTATATTAATGATAAAATAATATCATACAATGAGCATTAATAATACCTTATTTTTTACATGTAAATATTTTTAAATTTGACTAGATTTATAATTATTTTGTTAGAATAGCTTATCTATTAAAATTTTCCTATTATTTATATTAATACGTAACATTATAATTATGATAATAATTTTGTTAAAGTTATTAATGAAATTAATATATAAATTATTTTTTTTTTAAATTATACATTCTTTGAGAAAAAGTTAATTATTGTATTAATTAAAAAAACATCAACCTTAAATATTAATTTTACAAAAAAAAAAAATAATAATAATAATTTCTAACCTCCCATTCAAACAACCATATTCAAATAAAGTTTTCAATAATCTCTCCTACAAACATCCATATTCAAATAAGGTTTTCTACAACCTCTCCTACAAACATCCATATTCAAACAAAGTTTTTTGCAACCTCTCCTACAAACATTCATATTCAAACAAGGTTTTTCTGCAATCTCTCCTATAAACATTCATATTCAAACAAGATTTTCTTCCAACCTCTCTTAGAAACATTTATATTCAAATAAAGTTTTTATGCAATCTCTTCTACAAACATTCATATTCAAATACGGTTTTTCTGCAACCTCTTTCCTATTCCTCTACACTTCCCCCAAACCAAATAGCAAACTCTTCGACAAATAATTTTGGTTCTAATTTTTGTCCCTTTTTTCTAGTGGGGCTAAGTCAGATTGTTGTTTCACAAAAGAAAAGGTCAAATATTGTTTTAAAGAATAGGGATACGAGTCCAAAATTCATCTCTATTCGGCTCGACTTCATTTAATGATCAACATAACAAAAGTAAAAAATAAAGGTTGGTTGAGACCAAAGGAAAAGTTGGGTAAACACGTCCATTAAAATAACATCACACTCAGACTAATAAATATATATATATATATAGAGGCTAATAATTCCAACTCATTTATGGTAGAGATTAAATAAATTTTTATATATTTTATTTATAATATTGGTAAATTACAAATTTGGTGCTATAAAATTTAAATGTTTGTAAGGTCAAACTAATATATGCAGTAATAATAGTCGACTTGCATCTATAAAGTGATACAAACATTTATGAATATTAAAAAAATAATACATTCACATATAATCATGTTTTTAAAATATTTTGACTGATAAAAGAATACATAATAATTAACTATTATGTGCTAATAAAGTAATATTTTTGTTTAGTTCATTATGTTATTTAATAGTTAACTATATAGAAGAATGAATTGGAGTCAATTAATAAGTTGTACATCAAAGTATTGTTCTTATTGGTTTATTCAGTCAATTAGATCAATACCAAATAAAAAAAAAATCAAACTTTTGTGATTTAAGTTAAAATATATTAATTTTTTTAATGTTTTTTTTTCCTTTCTTTCCTAATTCATGCTTTCCATTGTAAAAAAAAATGATTTAGAAAAATAAGGTTTTATTAAAAATATGTTTTGACACAAATAAGAATCTAAGAACCAAATTCATAATCCATTCAAAAAGGGAAAAAAAAACCAAATTCATGAAATAGGAAAATATGATTCGAGATAAAATATTTACAGATAAAATATTTACAGATAAAAACTAAAACACAATAAATATTCACATTTACAATTAAGTAATCAACCAAAAAACAAAATATCATTTTTGTTTTTTATATTTACAGTATGGACAAAAGTTATATCAATCATAGAGTAACACTGTAGCCTTTTTCACAAAAAGACATGCCCTTCCTTAATAATTTAAAATGACAGAAATCTTTGGAAATGTTTTATTTTGTCGTTATTTAATTTTAAATTCTTCAATTTTGTGTAAATATTCTCGTCGCAATGAAAGAAAACAACATTTTCAAATTAGTTTATTTGAATATTTAAAAATAGTTCATATAGGATTTAGTGCTTCAATCTAACACATTCCAAATTGTTCATTGGAGGATTAAAAATAAATAAATTTTGGAGAATCTTTCCATCATAATTTAGTTTTTTATTTTGTTTGGTCCTTACATCTTTCTTAAAGTTCTAGTAACAATTTATAATAAATATCGGTTCATCATTGCATTTATATTCTAAGAGTTCAAAGTTCTTTATTTTAATAATCTCTAAAGTATTGCATTTAGGAGTTCAATATTATTTAAAAGTAGAAGATTTGATTTTTTTTTCAATTTTTTAATAAATGCGTGTCGTTTATGGACAAATGTCACTTTAGTCAGTAAAATATCATTAAAAAAAATCAACGTTTCAAAAAAAATTTTAATTTTTCAATTTTTTTTTTAAATCCCTAACCATAGGTTATTCATTAAATATTGGAGTTGAATATTTAAAAGTATATGCTAAAAAAGTAGTATTTGAGTGATATATAGTAACAAATGGGTTGCGGTTCGAGTTCAAATATTGTTAAATTAAATATACATTCCCTAACTTCATGCTAATTTCAATACATATAATTTCTTAAAACACTAAAAATGAAAAAAAAAAAAAATTACGAATATCTAGTTTCTAAATCTAATTAAAAACCAATACTTTCTCATAAAATAAATAAATAAATAACAATATAAAAAACATTAAAATAAAATATAACTTTATCTTTATTTCTTGAATTAATACCAATTGAATTTGAGATTTTAATTCATAACCTCTTAAGTATGAAAACACTTATGTCGATTTAAACATAGTTGTTATTTAGATAACTTTAGTTTTACTTAAATATTTTATACTGTTAAAAAGGAGTCGGTGACATAGATTGAAAATATTTAGTTTTTAATCCAATTCAACTCTACTATAATAAATATGAACATAAAACATTAATATTTGATTCTCTAGAGTAATATTATAGAGTTTACCATTTGAATTTTAAAAAAATCTAATTTTTGTTTTCATACCAACTAAACGGCACCCTTCCACACTCACATTGAAGTTACTTTCTTTTTATTACGCTCCTAAAAAAAAAGATTAAGACAAAGACAAAATTTTACATTTTCACTTCTAAATATATTCTAAGAATTTAAACAGAACTTTAAAATCATAAATAAATAAATATAGGGAGGGAGGGACTAACAAAGAAAATAGTCAAATTTGGGGGTTTATTTTGAAACATTTTAAAACATAGGGGACTAAATTGAGAATAATAGTACCTCCATTAAGCCAAAGAACTAGAGGCTTATGAGCGACGTCGTTTTGAGCCTCAAAGAACCAGTAAAACAGAGCCTTCTGTTCACTCGACCGGAGTTTGATGTAGCCGGCGTATTGCCGGAACTTCACCGGCGGCTGCTCCGGCAAGCCGGTCACTCTATCCGCTTCTCTCCGCCGCCAATCTCCGTCGCCAAGTTTTTCTCCGCCGATCGTGGCCACCGTAGAGAGAAGTAAAGTGAAGAACAACGCCATCGAATTCCAAGAAACTTCCATCGGCGGCGAGAATTCTGATTTCTGTTTTCAATTTTAGAGAGAGAAATAAGTGAGAGAGTGAATGAATGAGGAAATGAAAAAGTGGAGAATTCTGAGATTTAATAAACGATTGTTTGGTAATGTCTTTGGCTTTTTCTATGTAATCCCCTTTTATAGATTTAAATTTGAATTTAGCCCTCTAACCTTTTGCTTTAAATTTGATTTCAAGAACTTTTTAGATTATTTATAGTTTTAGCCTTTAAATATAATTTTGTTTGAATGGAAACTTTTAAAGAAAGACTTATTTGTTCTAAGTCCTCAAAATAATTATAAGATAAATAAATTATTTCATCCATAACTAAAATCATATAAACTAATATGGCATTCGAATCAGGTTGGACTCATAATTTGAGATAAAATTTCAAATAATTCACCAAAAAATACATTTTTAATCTTTAGTCTTCATTTGAGATAGAATTTCATATAATTTCATAATTTGGGGTATAACTTTAATTTATTTTTATATTTCAAATGGAATATTTTTATCTTTCATATTTTAATAATATTAACTTTTAATTTCTTACCTAATAAAATCATTAATTAAATAACAAGTAAATTGATGAATAGACAAATTTTAAAATTTTCAATATATTAATGAATTGATTATTTTAATTTTCAAGTGAATTTTATTTTAATAAGAAAATAAATATAAAAATAAACTAAAAATATACTTAAAGATTAAAGTGGAAATTATTAAGATACAAAATTTGAAAATATATAAATCCTAAATTTAGAAACTTAAAAATTATAAATTTCTCTGTAATTTTTTTTTTAGTATAAATTGGGAAAGAGGGATTACAAATACCGACCTGTGAACGTGGAGTGGTAGTAGATTAACACCAAACGAGACAATCAATCGCGCCACCGACCCATTCAAAAAAATTAACTTATAGAGGATATTATTAATTACAATTATATTTCATCTATCATTCTCTTAAATTTCAAATGTGCTGAGACTTAACTTACACCCCCAATTATTATAATCTCAAAAAAAAAAAAAAAAAAAAAAAAAAAAAAAAAAAACTTAAATTACACTTTTCTTTTTAGTTGCCAACTACTTTGGAACTATAAAAATTAGAATAATCCAGATTTTTCAGAAAAAATTAAATTTTTTTTTATATCTATTTAAATTTTACTTACTCAAATTTTTTAAATCGTTTATACGTAAATTTTAACCAAATTTCAAAAACCAAAATAAATATTTGAATTTTTTTTTTTTTAGCTTTCAAGTTTTGATTTAATTTTTAAAAATAAAAAAAATGGTAGATATCAAAATATTGAAAATCATATATTAAAATAGTAATAGTAGGCTTAAATTTTAAAAATAGAAAATAAAAAATCAAATAGTTTTCAAATGGTACTTAACGATTGAGGAAAAATATTCAATTTAATTGTAAAAGTCATCTGCTTTATGATTTGATTTGAATTACAAATGCTTCTATTATATGGACACTTAATGTTATTTTGCAATATTTAAAGGCCTCTTGATTATTAAGTGTACACTAATACTGTGAACTACGACTCTTGTTGGCATTTTAATCCTTTTTCTTATTCTAAATTAACTACCAAATATGTGTTCATTAATAACGGTCTTTTTTTTTTTTTTTTTGAAATAATTATTACTGGTCTAAAATAGTTTATATGTAGCACAAATATAGATCACATTAGTATCACATTCAAAATCAATATTTGAAATTCGCTCATTTTGAATTTAAAAGGATAAAGAGTAGACCATTGAAAAGAGAAAAAAAGCAATTATTTCAACTACTTATAAAAGGGGGAGAATGTTTTTAAAAATTCTTTTGTTTCCCACTACAATTTTTTGGTGACGCCTTTAGACTTAAACCCCACATCATATATTTTAGAAAAAAAAAAGATGAATTTTAACTTTTGGAATTGTGCAAATACAATTAATTTTTACTCTAAAATATCTTAGATAACTATTTGATTTTTTATAATAAAAATTGAATCTACAAAAATTAATCCAATTAATAGGTTTTTTTACTTTTATATTTACATTTTATCTATACTTTTAAAAACTAAATTAAAATTTGAAAACTAAAAAAAGAAAAACTTCCAAAAACTTGTTTTATTTTTTAAAATTTGATTAAGATCAAATTCTTTCTTAAAGGTTAGATGAAACATTTTATACATAATTTAAGTAAGTTTAAATTTCTCATTTTATACATAATTTAAGTGAGTTTAAATTTCTAATTTAAGAAAAAAAAAATCAAATGATTATCAAATTCATACGTAAAGAAAATTCAATTTTATCAAATTGCATCTTTTAAGTGTTTAAATTTTCATCTTCAAACTTAAAAAATATTGCAATTGTTTTCTTGGTTGTAAGTTGTATTCAAAGAATCGTTGAAAACATATTCTCATGTCCGCACGATCAATTATTAAACATAAAAATTTGTATTATTTGATAAGATTTAGGCAAAATTGTCATTGGAGATGGTCTTTTTGTTAAAATTTATAAGTTTTAACAAGTGTTTTTAATAGTTGTAAAAAAGAAAGGACATTATATATGTATCACATAGTTAACCAGTTGGGTCCCAAATGTTATTAAATTAAAAAAAAAAGTTTTTAATAGTTGATTTTAGGCATTAATCAAATTTCATATTTTTGCGCAAAGCTAGTTGATTTTCAATAATTTTACAACATTTGTTTGTTAAATTGGTGTATGCATGTTGAAGACAATGACAAGAACGATGCCGTTTCATCCTTGCCAAAGTTACTTGCTAATCCAACGACGTCGTTTGATAGATATAAAGGCAATTAGCCGTTGGAATCCCATTTGTATATTCTCCTTAGAATCCCACTTCCTTCCTTATCCTCTAACAGACTGACACGTGCTGTCTCTTTGGAACTGGATTCTTGTCTTTCTTAACAAGGTCAACGGCATTAGTGTTTACTAAATGATTAAGAGATCATGGGTTTCAAACCTCCCTTCCTAATTATAATAAAACTAGAAAAAAAGATGATGAACAATGAATAATACACTTGGAAAAATCGGAGTTATTGCTCAATCATCTTGTGTTTTCTAAATCTATTAGAAATTTTGTGTTTGGGTTGGTATCAGAGCCAATTAAAACTAAATGGGTATTCGATCCAATAAAAATGAAATTAGAATTTAATTTAAGATTGATGAACAAAAAAAAAACATCATCTTAAAAGGAATATGTTGAGGACCTTACATTACAAAGGTAGAGACCTCATAATATTTATAAAATCGATACGAGGCTACTAGAATTGAGATGATACTATCTAATAATGTATGCACTCAATTTTATATCAAGAGAAAATTCTAATTCCTAAATCATAAACTAGTCTTTAAGTCGAAAGTAATAACGGACATCCGTACTTTATAAAAACCATTTTAGACCTTTACAAGTACACACTAGGATTTGTTAGATATGCTTATGAAGTAATCAAGAAGGTAATGGAATGGCCAAAAAAGAATCCTCCTTAGCTAAAATATGTTATGAATACGAATCTTTCGCCCTCAATTATTGTTGTTTACTCACATCATAAGTAATTAAGAAATGATGTGTTTAATTTATAGTGTGAGGAGTGTATATAAACTGGTCTGAATACGTATTTTTAATAGATTCAAATTAAGACATCATCTCAACTTCCTCTAAAATGAAAACACCTAAGCTACTATCACAATTATGTCATATGCTTACTAATTCATCACAATTAAGTTCAAGAAATTTTTGAAACAAACAGACATGCGAAGTAGAATCAATCACACAGTTGAAACTCAAATGCTCATGACTTAACAAAAAATGCCAGGAGTTCAATAATAAAGTTCAAAATTTTGACATATTCACATAAATTTTCAAAATTACTCATTTTTCCTTTTCTTGTAGGGAAAATTATAATTTAAGGTAGTGGATGTCACAATCATGTAAACTAAGATCTATTGTGGACACCAACCATTCACATGCCATTCAAGCTCATGGTGAATGTTATCATCATGATGTGTTAATTTCCAATAGCCATTGTACACAAAATGTCAAAAAACTTACCATCATTTAAACCATTGAGGTCAATTTTTTTCATGGAACAGAACAAAACACTTCTCAAATGGAATGAGGAATCTTTTGGTTCAAAAGGGAAAGGGAATGGATAGATTAGATCACTATATGAGTCAAGAGTAATTGGCATCCTTTCACAACCATATGGCTTTAAAAGTCTATTTTGATTGTTGAAGCACACTACTTTTCAAACTCATACACCATCATTTTAATTAACATAGTTTGGTTTTATCTATAATATAATCTAGGTTCTATACCAGTTAAAGTTTCTAAAATATTCTTAATGTAATGTCTGAATTTAATAGAAATGTATGACTACATTCGAATAAGAAGGATCTGGAAGATTATTCACGAGATATAGTTAAAAAATACTTAAGAGAAATTAGCTTCTACTTATACCAATAGGGTGCACCTACCTTTTCGTTGGGACAATCAAAGGAACTCCAAAGGTAAAATATGCTCAACTTGAATCAATCTTATGTTGGATGGTTTATTAAAAAAAAATTCTAAAAATTATGTGAATGAGAACAAAGCATGCTGAAAAAAATGTGTTTTAGTTTATTGGAATAGTCTTCATTCTTATAAACAATCAATATACCTAGGTAGCGTGGGTCAAATCAGGAAAGATATAAATGAATGTAAAGGTAGTTAGATGTCAAATCTAAATTCTAAATCATGTGCCTAAAATGTTATACCTACTTTAAATTTTACAAAATACCTTTTTTTCTTCCTTACCGTCTAAACATAAGTCACATTAGTTCAAAGTATTTTTGTATTCTAAATTATATAGAACCATTTTAATGTTTAAACTCAAAATAAAATGATAAGCGTTTTTAGTAGGGTAAAACTTGATTAGAGATTCGAAACTGTAGCATTTTGAAAACACAAAAAGAAGAAGTTAATAAGAGCAAGTTAACCTTGTTCATTTAAAATACAAAATAGTTATCAAACAGAGTCGAGAGACAAGAATTCAAGAGCGAGCAGGAGGCAAAATGTTGGTAGAAAGGAAATGAGTGAAGAGAGAAAGGGATTGTTGAGGGGCAAAGACAGGGACTTGATGGCCAGCCCCTCTAATAGTAGCCAAAGTGAGGCCTCCTTTGTAGGTTTCAACCCAACCAGCCACTTCATGTTTGTGGTACCATGCCCTCCACTCTTCCTCTATCTCCAATCCCAATTTGTTAATGCTATATCTTGTTGATGTTATTGGCACTCTCCCATCTGTGTCTCCACTGCAAAATCATATCAATTTTTAGCTCCAAAAACATTCAGCACATCAAAAAATTGAGAATAGTAATTTTAAGTTTGGAGGTTCGATTCTACCACTCCACAATATCATTAACTAGTTGAAAAAGTAGTAACTTTTTAGTTCAACTACAATTAAGAAAAAGAGACTCGAACTTATGATTTCTTGATCATAGGAAAAAGTAACAACTTAAAATATAAAAATTAAACTACAGTTTTGATCTTTATACTTTGCCTCATTTATTTTAGTCTATATACATTCTTGTTTTTGTTCATTGAGTTTCTAGCATGATTGTTATGTGGTCTTTGTATTTCAAAATGTTACGTTTTTACTTTTTGCTCTTTAATTTCTACTTCCTAAATTCTAAGTGTTACATTTTTATCCTTGAATTTTGAGCGTAGTTTTTGTTTGGTTTTTGCCTATCAAAAAAAAATTTGCCAATTTTATTTTTCATATTTATCTTTTAGTTGTATTTATCTCTTAGTTTTAGTTGTATTTATCTTTTAGTTGTATTTAGTTGTCATAAATATATATACATTTTATGTTAGTTACATTAAGTTTTTGTCGGAATCTCTAAATTAATATTAATGCACATGTTTGATTATATATGTTAATTTTATATCAATTAATATAATTATTTTAAATTAAAAGTAGCTAAATTTCACTAATTTTACACTAATGCACGTGTCGACATATCGTAACTTCTTGATTATATGGTTATACACATGTCAATTGAGTTAGGTTCTTTGTTGATAAATTTTTTTTTTCTTTCTTTTTCTCTGTCTTATATAACTTTATGTCTCTCTCTAATATTTTCTTTATACCTAACTAGAACAATGAAATTTTAAATGAATGAACTTAGAACTAAATAGAGAAAAGTTAACATGAAGATTAAGATTAAGATTAAGAATAGATTAATTACCTGTAAACCCAAATACGCAAACCAGCATTGAGAAGCTCGTGAATGATGGGCAACACCGAGTCAGTTGAGTCGGTCCACTGCCTAATCTCACCACTATAAACAAAAACCAATCAGTCCACCCGTCACTAAAAAAAAAAAAAAAAAAAATTAAAATGATGTAGGGAAATTATAATAGATTATGTATTCTAACAAAATAATTTAAATCTAATTAAATTTGAAAATATTTGCATTCATCGTAAAAAAATACGGTATTATTAATACTTATAGTATTATTTTATTATTAATACACTATTTTGTATTATGTATTATTAAGACAATGATATCTTATACATTCTTTTTATAAAAAAACAAATTATGCATACGTAAATTTCACGAACCATTTTATAGTGTTTTTGTTTTTGTTTTTTGTTTCTTTTTTTTTTTTTTTGAGAATTATAATGTTTTTGTTTTTCATTTATCATTTCAAAGTATTTTTTTTATTTATTGAAATTGGTTCAATAATACTTTTAATACAAGGCAGGATACAAGCACCATAGAATGACCTACTAGTAAAATAAGGATTGGAAAGAATTAAATTGCGATGACTTTAATTCATCATTTACTTAAAAATCAGTTTTCTTAAAAAAAAAAGTTCTTTTTCCATACAAAAGAAGCCCCTCTTTACTTAAAAATAAATAAAATTGAATTAAATTAGGAGTGTATATAGATTGAGTTAGGTTAAGTTAAAAGAGAATTTTTTATACTAACTCAAAATTTTGGATTAGTCAATCCATCAATCTATCAATTCTATGTATTTAAACAATGCAACTCAACTCATATATTTTAAAGTTCATCGTGATGCTCTTTTTATTTTTAATAATATATATTTATTATTTATTTCGACTTTTATACCATTCAACATAATACTTTCAATTAACAATTCAACATAATACTTTTGATTACCAATTCAACTTCAATTTACATCATAATTCTAAAGATTTATATATAAAAAAAAAAACAAATTTTAAAGTATTTTGGAGAATAAAATGTCTAAAAGATTTAATTAAATAAAAAATTTATACGCACATATAATTATGTTAATTTTAAATAAAAATTATATTTTAAAATTAATTTTAAATTTGAGATAACTTGGGTCAACTCAAATTAATTTAAAGAACCAACCTAACCAAAAAAATTCATTTGTTAGGACCCAACTCAAAAAAGTTGATAGTTCAACTCGTCAAATTGAATTAGATTGATTCACATTATTTGGATTGTTGGATTATTTGAACACCCTTAAAGAAAAGTCACTGGTTTGGTATATACCATAGGCCAACCTATAATAATTATCTAACTAACCTTAATTGAAGTTCTAAGTTTGTTATAGTTTTTTTGTATAATTTTTGTTTGGTCCCTATGTTTCAAATTCAAATACTTTTAACTTTGACATTTTAATACTATTCAATTTTGGTCATCGAAATAACAAAATTGATAATTATATAAGACAATGGAATAATCCTTTTCAAAAAATGTCACTAGAATAATGGTTAGACTAACTTTTAATTCCAATATTTTAATGAAGTAGGTTATTTTGGTTTGGACATAAATTTAATTTTTGAAATAAGTAAAAAAGTAAATTCAAAATTACATAACGACTAAAAATGATCATTATTCAATTATTAAAGGTAAAATTATTTGATTTTGTAAAACGAGGACCAAAAAGAAACTTCACTTACAATCTGACGACTAAAAATGTCTTTTTCCCCCTAAAATTATGTAAATGGTTTAGAGTATGTATACTAATACTTTAACATGAACATGCACTCAAATGACCTAGGATGAAAGCAAGTGAACAGTATATAATAAGAAAAAAAAACTGTTATTTTATTTTTAAGTTCAAATTAGAGAGGTTCATGGGATGGGATGAGGTCGGACCAAGGAATGGCTTTCCGTTGATCCATCCTTGCAAAATCCACGTTTTTTTTTCATGGAAATTAGGTTTTCAAAGAATTTTCCTCGTTTAATTTTCCTTCTTTTTTATTCTAATCTTAATTATTATAAATATTTTTAAATAATATTTTCAAATGGTTAAACTTTAATAGAAACGTTCTATTAATTTTTTATTTATACAGTCAATTATTAAAATAATATTCAATTAAATAAATATTTCTACAACAAAAGAAACCTCCTTAAATGGTTTCAAAAAAAAAAAACCTCCTTAAAGATTAAATTGATAAAAAAAGAGGAAAAAAGTAATTTCAAAAAATAAAATGTAAATTAGACTAGGATAAAAAAATAATGATGAAAAATACATTCTTTATTCCTGTTTAAATAGATTTTTTTCTACCCACTCACTCTCCATTATCTGCCTAAATAGGATTCCACGAAAAATTGGACATTTCTAGTTGAAGAATGAGTGTGTGCAGACAGTTTCCTGATGTGGGTGTGAATATTGGTTTTCAGAGTATGGTGATTTTAATGGCAATGGCAGAAAAAACAGAAGGGAAAGCTCTACTTCAATCATTCAACACATGCTCTTATTCATTGCACACCCTTTTACTTTTTTTCCCTCACCCCAAAATTTAATGCATTTCACTTCACCCATTAATACAACAACTAGTCCTACATTTAAACCACTCACATGTCTTATACTTTAAAGTTAGAATTTTTTAGTTCCCATGTATATTACTTTTATGCATAAATTTTGAATTTATTATGATGATTGCAACATGTGTTTGATTTGGTCATAGAAGTATGACACAATTTACTAGTATATATTTATTTAGTAGTTTACAAAAAAGACTTCATAATTAAGACATTACATGTTTAAATCGTTTTACTTAAAATTGTTGAATTTCAAAAAAAAAATATATATATTATCTGGTAGAATTTGTAGAGTGCATTTTGTATTATGGTATGTTAAAATTTATGAATAGCTTCGAGTTCAAGTAATAACTTATAGTTTGACTTGTACCTTATAAATGAATTTAGATGTATGCAATGCCTCGGGTCCAATACTTTGAATTTGAATTCAGCACTTAATGGTCTTGGTACTCTCCTACACTATTACAGACTTCGCCACACTAACTACCTTTTAAGATAAAAAAAAATAAAAATAAAAATGTTATGTTCTATCAAAGCTTCAAACACTCATGGTTCATAAATTTTTACCCAAATGCACATCGGAAATCTTTTCCGCTGTGGTTCTCCCAATGGTGGAATGTGTTTGGTCTAACCATAAACATCTTCCCCGTTCAAATTTAAGAATCATACTACTACTTCTCAAAAAATATATTAAAAAATAGTTTCTCTACATCTATGAAATTTTCAATGTACTTCCAAGTTCCCTGGATACTCTCATGGAACTTCGAAATTCAAACAATTTCAAATCTCAAAAACTTGGTAAAAGTAATAAATATCAAATGGTGGGATAAAACAAACATTTCCCACAGCGATCTGAAGTCCATCAAAACATGGTCATCCAAAAACGGACATCTTCAAGATCTCGGTTCTCAACAACAGCAAGAGTTCTTTAACAGGAAATCCAAACTACTGGCTACTTTGGCTCAGGCCACTTCTAAAGCAGACCTTGAGAAAAAACTACAAGAACTCACAGATGAATCAATCGCATCTCTTCCTACAGAAGAAGAAGAAGAAGAAGATGATGATGACATTGATTCTGAAGAAATGCTCATAGACATAATTGAACCGTAATCGTTCTAAAACTAAAACTATTCAAATTCCAATTTTATCAAAGACCGAAATTGTCGTTAAACTACCAAAAGACCAAGAAGTCATTAAACTATCAAGGACCGCAAATGTCATAAAACTATGACTATTCAAAGGTTACATATACTCAAATACCGTAATTGTCAATAAACTATTTGTTAAAAAAAAAATTGTGTTTTTAGTCCCAATGTAAATTATCGCTCTAATTTGTAAATTATCGTCTGTAAATTTTTATAAAAACAAGTTTGGAGATGGAGACATGTCAGAAGAAGCAGAACTTCTTCAACATCTAGCAGACCGATGCCTGAGTCTAGCGTCAACGAAGATTCAACTCTTTAACTCCCGAGATTTCGGTTTACAACATCATTCGGCTCAAGACTACGATAGCTCATGGAAGTACCAGGCAATAAGTCGCAAAAGGAAGTGTGCAGTGAGTCCATTGGTGGTGAGCGTAGGATACGCCTTCTGATATGTGTAAATTTGGAAATATTCGATGGCTACTTTGAAATTGCCTTCAAAGTGGAAGGGGGTAGGCTAGACGACGAAGAAAGAACGATTCCATCTGTTGACCACGCATCTCAACTTTACTTTTCAATTTTGTAATTTTGTAATAATTAGATTCTTTTACTGTTTACTTTTGTTTACCTTTTACTATTTACTTTATGTATTTTGTTCGATTGTAATAATTTAGCTTTTACTGTTTGCTTTAAGATAGTGGGCGATGTCGGCAATCTTGTCTTGCCTCCCACTTCTTATCTTTTAATTTATTAGTTTCAAATTTTGTTTCAAGTCCGCTGCCTATAAAAGGCACTAAGTTTGTAAGATTCTATCATCCGAAGTTTTCCATTCTCTGCATACTACTCTGAGAAGCACGGAAAAGTAAATAGTAAAGGAATCTAATTATTACAAAATTACAAAATTGAAAAGTAAAGTTGAGATGTGTGGTCGACAGATGGAATAGTCCTTTCTTCGTCATCTAGCCTACCCCCTTCCACTTTGAAGGCAATTTCAAAGTAGCCATCGAATATTTCCAGATTTACACGTATCAGAAGGCGTATCCTACGCTCACCACCAATGGACTCACTGTGCACTTCCTTTTTCGACTTATTGCCTGGTACTTCCATGAGCTATCGTAGTCTTGAGCCGAATGATGTTGTAAACCGAAATCTCGAGAGTTGAATAGTTGAATTTTCGTTGACGCCAGACTCAGGCGTTGGTCTGCTAGATGTTGAAGCAGTTTTGCTTCTTCTGACATGTCTCTATCTCCAAACTTTTTTTTATTTACAGACGATAATTTACAAATTAAAGTGATTATTTACATTGGGACTAAAAACACACTTTTTTTTTTTTTAACAAATAGTTTATTGACAATTACAGTCTTTGAATATATGTAACCTTTGAATAGTCATAGTTTTATGACATTTTCGGTCCTTGATAGTTTAACGACTTCTCGGTCTTTTGATAGTTTAACGAAAATTTCGGTCTTTTGGTAGTTTAACGACAATTTCGGTCTTTGATAAAATTGGAATTTGAATATTTTTAGTTTTAGAACGATTACGGTTCAGTTATGTCTATGAGTATTTCTTCAGAATCAATGTCATCTTCTCCTTCTTCTGTGGGAAGAGATGCGATTGATTCATCTGTGAGTTCTTGTAGTTTTTTCTCAAGGTCTACTTCAGAAGTGGTCTGAGCCAAAACAGCCAGGAGTTTGGATTTCCTGTTAAAGAACTCTTGCTGTTGTTGAGAACCGAGATCTTGAAGATGTTCATTTTTGGATAACCATGTTTTGATGGACTTCAGATCACTGTGGGGAATGTTTGTGTTATCCCACCATTTGATATTTATTACTTTTACCAAGTTTTGAGATAAATTGTTTGAATTTCGAAGTTCCATGAGAGTATCCAGGGAACTTGGAAGTACATTGAAAATTTCATAGGTGTAGAGAAACTATTTTTGAATATATTTTTTGAGAAGTGGTAATATGATTCTTGAATTTGAACGGGGAAGATCTTTGGGGTTAGACCAAACAGGTTCCACCATTGGGAGAACCACATCGAAAAAGATTTTCGATGTGCATTTGGACAAAAATTTATGAACCATGAGTGTTTGAAGCTTTGGTAGAACAGAACATTATACCAAGCGCGAACATAATCATAATATGAGAAGGTTTGAGGAATGAAAGGTTTTGAAAGCGATTTTTCCGAGTGGATTCTTTGATTCCAACACGTTGGAGATAAGACTTTGAATATTTTGAATTTGGAGTATGCTATCCTTGACGGATCGGATTTGTCTGGCGTATGAACTATTTCGGCCGACTTAGTGTCTACCAAAATGAATTCATAGAACAGTCTAGTTTTTTTAGTATTTTCTGGCATGAAAAGGAAACCAAAAGGGTGAATTTTGTCTATGATATTTACGATTTCCGTATCGTCAAATTCTGGTTCGATAACGAAATCGCCATAGTGAAATGGTTCTTTGAAATAACCTTTTATTTCAGGTTTTGGAATGAATTTGTCGGGAACGACAGCGTTAAATAAGTCGTCGAGTTAAATGAACTGGACGATGGGGGTTTGAGAGTCGATGACTCACTATGAACGGTTTTCTTTCCTTTGGACCTGGTTACCATAGTGAACTCAAGTTCCATGGAATATGAATCAGGGGTCATAAGTTTTGCAGTAGAAGGTTGCTTTGATGCAGCAGAAGGCTGCCTGGATGCAGCAGAATGCTACTTTTGTAAGGGTAGTTTACCCTTTGCGCTTCGACGGTCGCTCATTCTGAGGGAGGGAGTTAGAAGATAGAGGTTTAAAGAGAAACTCTCTTGAAAGATAATCTGCTAGAGAATTATCGGTGCCTTTTATAGGCAAAACCTCGAAGTTGAAGCATGAAAGAATTGCTTGCCAGTGGGTAAAAATTTGTTTGGAAACCAGATTTTTAACATCTTTTTCTAAGATGAATTTCGATGCCCTGGAATCCATTTTGATTAAAAACTTTTGGTTAATCAAGTCACCATGGAATTTCTGTACACATAGTACAATTGCAAGGATTTCTTTTTTAACCATGGAGTAATTTTTTTGTGCATCATTCCAGATGCCTGAGTGGAATCTGACAATAGATTCTTTGTTATCAACACACTGTTTTAGGATTCCGCCATATCCGATGTCGGATGCGTCGGTTTCCACTATGAATGATGTTCGTTCGTCGATAAGACTCAAGCATGGGATTGATTTGACAATTGCTTTTATTTTTTGGACGGTAGCAGTATGCTCATCCGACCTTGGCTTTGGATTCTTTTTTAGTCTTTCAAAAAGAGGTTTGCAAATGGGCCTGATATCTTTGAGGAAATCAGACACGTAATTTAGGCAAATTCAATGGATCTTTGGATGAGCTTTATGAAGCCCAAATTAATCTCAAATCCGAGGAAACGGTATTGGGTTTGAAAACATTTTATTTTCTTGGCCGAGACTACAAGGCCATTTCTCTTGACAATATTGTAAAACGTTTGGAGATGTTTGAAATGTTGATCGATGTTTTCGGAGAATATCAGGACGTCGTCAATATATACTATTGAGAAGTCTTGGTATGCATTGAAAATATCGTTCATGAATTTTTGAAATTCGGATGGAGTGTTTTTTAGGCCAAAAGGCATAACATTCCATTCGTATTGTCCAAAAGGGACATTGAATGTAGTTTTGTACCGATCTTTCTCTGAAATTTGGATTTGCCAAAATCCAGATTTAAGATCAAATTTTGAAAATACTTTTGCTCTTGAAATACGTTTGATTAAATCTGCTCTATTTGGGATAGGATACCTAATCCATTCCAAAACTTTGTTTAGAGGTTTATAGTTAATTACCAGCCGGGGGACGCCACGCTCCTTTTCGGCCTGGTTGTTAACGTAAAAAGCTGCATATGACCATGGGCTTTTTTAGGGCCTGATAAACTTTTTCTGCAATAAATTATCAATTTCTTTCTTGCAGAAAGCAAAGAGATTAGAATTCATTTGAATAGGGCAGGATTTCGTTGGAATGTTATCTTCCTTGAAATCTTTAGTATAGGGTAAAGAAACGACATGTCATTTTCTTTCCCAAAATGCATTTAGAAAATCCGAACATAACTCCTGTTCTAATTTCTTTTGAAATTGATCAATCTGATATTTAATTTTTGGACTGTCAATCTATTCTTCAATTTTCTTAAAAGAAATTTCTTCTTTGAGAAAATTAATTTGATTTTCTTTGCTTTTCATTATGTCTACAACATGTGTAGACATTGGCCTTATGAATTCAAATGTAATATTTGAATTCATGACTCTTCTCTCTAGTCCTTTTTCCGTTATCTTAAAAGGATATAATTGAGTCAAGAATGGGTTTTCCAATATGATTTTCATATTTAGAGATTTGACTAATATGAATGTATTCATAAAGCATATGACATCTTTGTAGATATGCGCTTGTGATAATTTTTTATTGATACGAAGTTGCGTATTATTGGCACTTCGTAGTTTCACACTGGTTTTTTCAAAGTATTTTAAAGGTACAATACCTTCGAGAATACAATTTTGATTTGCTCCATAGTTTAACAGGGCGATGAGAGTAATTTTGAAATCTTGAATTTTTAAGGTAACGATAGTATACCATTTTTTAAATTTGACCGAAGTGATTTGGCCAACGAAGGATTGCTGATCTTCTGGAGTTTCGGCATCGTCTTCGTGTTTGGATTCAGCGGATTTGAGAGTCACTACTTCGACCCATAGTTTTGAGACATGATCTAGCATGTCTATTTTGACTTGTGAGATGCTGGATTGCATTTCTCCTTTGAGTTGCTGGACTTCTTTTTTGAGGTTATTGACTTCAAGTTGAAGATCGACCGTGGTAACCCTCTTTGGCATGTTGAATTTATTGACTATATCCATAAACTCATATGGTTTGAAGGATTCGTCAAATGCGTTAATGGCTAGTCGTCGAGTTGATGTAGATGCTTCATCCGAAGCCAGAATAGAAGCTCAAAGATTGGTTAAGATTTTTCTTTGAACTTCTGGATCATTAACCTTGTCGACTATGTCGAGCAAAGCTCTTTGATCCATAGTTAGGACTTTGATACAATCGCCACAATCCTGTGTGTCGTCATCGTCCGTAGCGTCGTGATAAGAATCGCTTCTAGAGTTTTCATCGTCGAATACGGAATCGATTTCATAATCACTTTGTTCGTCGTTGCTTTTGGAGTCGAATAACACCATGTTGAGGATTTTATTTTTTAGCACTTCTTCAATGTCAAGCTCATTGATTTTTCCTTTCATCGGACATTTGTTTGCATAATGTCCCGTTCGTTTGCATCTGTAGCAAACTTGTCTCTTACTTGTAGGGAACCTTTTCTTGCCTTGATGATTTCTTGATGTTGTGGCTTTGAAGTCTTGGGTTGGTAAGCTTTGCGTCCATAGTTTAGGACGTAAACCGAACTGGTTTGGAACTTGAAGCTCTTTCTTCAGGCGGCACAACACGTTTGCATCCGTATTGTTCGCAGAAACTACCCAAGGCTTGTCGTTGTCCTTTTGAAGTATTGAATCCTTTGTGGAGCTTTAATTCTCCGCAAAGTTGGATTCCTTCTTGAATGATGAAGGAACTTATATCTCCATATGTTAGTAATTCCCAAGGAATACTGCCACCAGCTCTTGCTCGAAGACCTTCTTCGATACGTTGCATGAAGTATGTTAGTAGTCCTTGGACGAATTTTTGCTTCCAGATTATGAAGGAACAATCTGTACGTATCATGACCTTTGTTATGAACATGTCTCTGTACCAACGAAAGTGACCCAGAGTTGGGCATTTGAGATTTAGGAGAAGAGCAGCGGATCTATCTTGATATAATGTTGGGTCTCCAATGAAGTGTTTGGTCATAGTATACAAGAGTGCATTGACGGCATCTTGAACCACCACATCTTGTTCACGACCTTCCATAATTTGCTTTGTTATGGTAACATGATTTATTATGCTTTGTTTGGTGGACTCGTCGAGGCATTTGTCCCACCAGTCTTTGAGAATTCTGGTAAAGCCGGTTGCTAATAATTTGCAGATGTTATGATCGGAATGCTTTTTTAGTTTGTAGGCATTGCAAGCTATGAACATTTCGTTGATGACATTCATAACCAGATAATCTGATACGCCATCAATATTCCACTCATAAATTTGACAACCGTCATAAGCAGCTACGGTTGTTTGATTCTTTTCTTCGAACATAATGTCTGGAAAAGAGGGTTTATGATACCAATAGCGTCGCATGGGGACGGTAGTTTCATCCTCGAATATTTTGTTCTTGTGTTTTGACATTAGCGGAGCGATTCCAAGTTCCTTTTGGAATTTTAACATCTCCTCTATTGTTGGTTCGTCAATGACGTTGATGTTACTCGAGGATGTTTTTGGTGAGATAGATAAATCTCCAAGCATCTTTTGAATTCTTTCAAGGGCGTCTTTGTCTGAGTCTAATTTGATATCGTCACTCAGGATTGTAGGCCTGAATAGCAGCTTAGACTCGTCTATAGACGGGTACCGTGGTTCAGAGGTTGAAGCGTAGCTTGAGGGAGTCAAACTTGAGAAAATCCTTGGTTCTTTTGAGTTCTTCGATTCTGTCAACCTGACTAGCTATCGATGAGAGGATAGTATTTGAATAATTATTTTGTTCCTGGAGAGTTCTTATCTCCTTGATAGATGGCTTGTCGAGTTCGCCTCCCTTTGTCCATTTATAGGGGAGGCATAAACGTCGCCACCGTAGGTAGTTTCTACTTTGACTTCTTCAAGGGACAGGTGGGTGGAATAAACAATTCCCCTTTTTATGGTCGTCCATTTTGAAAGAGTCAAAGTATTTATTCCTAATTCCATCCAGGTAAAGAATGGAATATCAGCTTGAAGGTGTTCCATATAGGAATACCATTGAGCACATATCTCTGCGCTTTCTTCTTCGTTGTAATCTTTGAAGAAAGCGTTCCTTTTGACAGTGTTCTTCTTAGAAAGAAAGTCTTTCTTAAGAAATTAAATATTCGTTGATGATAACGTAGATTTAGCTTCTCGAGACTGACTGTGTCTCCATGTCAGACTGAGTAGGGGAGCTTGGTCTGTTATCATAATGAATCGAGGCGATTAGTTGATCATAGTTAATAGACTTAACTCGAAAAGAGTTTGATCTATCGATTATGATCGGTGGTCTCAGGGTCCCGAAAGTGCTAGGTCTAGTTCTCAAGAATTCCTTTGTTCTAGGAAATGATTCTTGAGCGTCTTCAAATTTGACTTCGACACTCCCATCATCATGCTCGATGATTTGACTAGGTGCCTGCTTCCGTGTTTCAGGAGGGCAAACGGCTTTTAATTCCCATGAGGAATTTCTAGTGATCTGGTCCCAAGTAAGAGTTTTTGGGACGTTGATAGAAGCTCTGCCCATATTGGCTTGTATAAGCATAGTAGAACCGCTCACAGACTTTCTCAGAGCTCTTGGGGCTACATTTGTATGCATCAACTTATAGCAGATGCGAAAAATCACTATAGCCGAGTGAGTTTCAGATTGAATGTTCAGATTTTTGGTGTTTACATCTAACATTAACGCAGATAGTATATTGGGATCTGGTAATGATAGAGTAAGGTTTGGAAAGCAGTTGAAGTAGATCGGTCCATTTTCAAGATTGGACTGGACCATTCCCAGAAGGGAATTAGAATAGGTTTTGTGTCTCTTGTCTCTGAGGGAAACAAGGACAGGGATGTTCAAACCGAGTCTGAACAGAAGTTTGATTGCTATCTGAACCAAACCGATATGAATGAACTTGAATTCTTCTCTGTGACGAAGAATCATATTCTTTGAGAAAAGATTGAGCATTGTGCTATCTTGATCGATGGCACAACATGCTCTGAGAGCTTGTTGCAGCTCTTTTGAAAAAATATGGAGTTTGAATTCTTATATACCAATTTTGTCTACTGTACTTATTTGTATAAAATTAATGAAAATATAGAAGGTTTTAAGCCTTTTTTAAAGTTTATCATCTCCCACAAAAACTCCTAAAATCGCCTAATATAAGAGTTTAGAAATCGGTATTTGACTTTCTATCTTATTTGAGAGGAGTAGTACTCTCTATGTAGAATTTGTGGTCCTCTTCTCCAATTTCAAAAAAAAAAACGATTAACTTTGGAGTTATTATTATTGAGAGGTGCACGTACATTTGTTGCTATATGTAATTAACTATAAGATTCTTTTTAAGTGTTTCTTAACTAATTCGTGTATGTGTTTAGAATACTTCTCATACACATGTAATCTCGGTTCATTCATATACTACCCCTCGACTCGGACGTTCGTTCGTATAGTCTATATTTGGGATGTAGAGAAATACCTGCAAGGAGTGTAAGGATATGGTAGACCAGTAACGTTGGCATGAAGAGCCCTCTGAACGTCCTCTCTATTGAAAAACTCCTTTGCATAATGATCTGTACATGGATCATACCCCAATGGAAATTTATGCCACAGCTCCTGAAATACAATTTTAAGAACCAAATTACAAATTAAATGCTGTTTTAACCTCTTAATAGTTTTTTGTTTTGCTTTTAAACTTCTTCAAAGTATATATAATATATACACATTATTTTGCAACCTAACACTGACTTTTTTTTTGAAAAAGTTAAAATTTCTATTTCAATTCATCTACTTTGAAGTTTGTGGTATTTTGGTCAAACTTAAGTTTCTGTACTTTCAATAAAAACTCAAATTTGATATCTATTATATAATTAAAGTTCATTTTAATTAAATTTGTTTCAATTATAATAATAATTTTGATTTAAACAATAACTAACCATTACTAAAATTTAAGAGAAAAAACTAATAAAAAAAATAATAAGAACCTTATTAAAGATACTTATTTTAAGTTTTCATTGAAAGTATATAAATTTAAATTCTTTCTCAAAAAATATATATAAATTTAAATTCAACATTTAAAAGTATATTGAACAAAATGAAACGAGCCTTAAAAAATATGACAAAATGATATTTTAATCTTCTAAAAATAAATTTAATATTCTTATTTTGTGGGTAAATTTTAAAAATAAATGTTGGTTTGATAGCCATTTTATTTTTAAAATCTAAACTTGTTTTAATTCAAATTATCTATAAAAAAAAAAAAAAAAAAAAAATCATTTTCGGAAGCATCGGAAAGCTATTTATTTTAGTTTTCAAATTTTAACTTAATTTTGAAAAACATAAATAAAATATAAATCAAACCAAAAGTGCCATAGATTGTAGTGCCAATAGTTGTAAGTTTAAATTTAAAAAGTAACAAACAAAATGAATATTTAACAAGACCTAAACTAACTTCTCGAAAATTTATATATTAAAATAAAACCTTAAATCTATTTTTGTTTTCTATGCTTTTTCAATAAACTTCAATATATAAATTTAAAATAAACTTCCATATATAAATTTTGCTTCTTAACGAGACAATTCAACCTAACGCTGTCTATGTTATTTTTCAAGAATCTCTTAACGACTAGATCAACACACACTCGTCCATCACAATAAAACTGAAAACGAATGTTCAAACCATAAAAGTAACGTTTAATTATAAAATTCCAAAAACAAAAACAAATTAAAAACGCAACTTACGTGTTTGGAAAAGATTCGAGGAGCGACACCGACGAGTCGAGGAGAGGTAAATTTAGGAGGAGGAGAAAGGCAGAGAGGAGCATAAATGCTATAAATATCAATGTCCGAATAAGCCATCAAAAAGCCACTGATATGATCATCACAGTGAGCTGACTGGTTATTGGGGTTGGAATCAGGTGCGAACCCGCATTCATTAATTATGGTGTGGTATAGTTTATCAGAAATTATTGCATGGCTCCAAGCGTACTCTATCATTCCCTTTGAATCTGTATCGTCGTTAATCGCTGCATTTCCAATCTGATTTTTTTTTCCACTCAAATCATTAATAATAATAATAATAATTTACTTAAAAAAGTATTTATGACAAGTTGGAAAAAAAATGAATGTTTGAAAATAAATAAATATATAGAAACATACAAAAAATAAGTAACTAGATTTTTTTTATACCCAATGTTTGAGTCAGATAAAAAATTAATTGAATATCAATTTTGAAGAAACAACAGAAAAAAAAAAAAAGGGAAATGATTGGGTTAAAATGCCATTTTTATTTTTGTCAATTTAGTCTCCAATTTTTTAAATGTTCAACTATTTTATTCAATAAATATTCAATTTTAATCAATATACAAATATTAAAAATATATATTTATAAAAAAAATAATTAAAAAAAAAACTTAAAAAATTATCTCTAGGATAAGTTTAAACGGTAAGTTTAAAGTTAAATTGTTTCAAAAAAAAAAAAAAGTTTGAAGTTAAATTTAATTTTTAAAAAACGGAACAATAATAAGTACTAAAAAATGGAACAATAATAATAAAAATTAAACTATAAAAAAGAAAAATAAATATCAATATATAGAGAAAAAACTATTCAAAGAAAGAAGCCTATATAACAAACTTAAAAACAAAGATTCAAATAGTACTTTAACTAAATTATTATGTTTGATTTTATCTTAAATAAATAAATAGACAAATAACAAAAGAAACCTTACATTGAAGTCTCAAATTTTAGATTAGAATCAAATATCGATTAAGTATTATTGTTTTCAAATAAGATGAGAAATACTCATTTTTAGTATATCACACTCGTGATCGTGAAATTTGAATTAGATTACAACCAATCAAAGTCATCAACTCTTTTTATAATTGAACATCAATTTTAAAGCACAAAAAAGAGAAATTGTATTAGATTGACTATTTTCACAAAATAATTATAAATAGAGGCAAATTTTAAAATATTTTCATTCATAGTCATTAATATGTTTTAATCATAGGCGGACCGTCATTAATATGTTTTAATAAAATTTTATAATATTATATCATTGATTTATTCAACATTTTTTTAAATGACGGTAAAAAAATGAAAGTAGAAACATTTTAGTTATTAGATCAAAAGTTTAGCAATACATTAATGTATGAGTGTGAAATGGATCCTTTAACATTCAAGATAATTTTTTGACTATATTTATAAAAAAAAAAAAAAAAAGACTTTCTGCCCCCAAACCTTCACACCTAGATCTGCCCCTGGTTTTAATAATGTATTATAGATACATTTAAATATTATGTATTATAACTACAATATTATGCATTATTAATATTGTATGACCATTAATATCAATAACTATGATTGCTAAATTTTTTAAAAAAGATCATATTTGTAATTATTTTCTGAATTTAATTAATCTTATAAGTTCCCAAAAAAAAAAAAAAAACAATATTGAAAATAGTGTTTGAAACTATATTTTATCTTTATCTTAAATAAATAAATAAACCTTACCATGAAGCCCTTGAGATTAATAAATGAATCATTGGTAGAATTTTGATTTCTTTCATGAATGAGTTCAGCAAGTTGAGGAACATAATGACCTTTAGGCATAGAAATTAAAATAAGTTAAATTAATGAAAATTGGTACATTAAATATGAAAGATTTTAAAAAAAAAAAAAAAAAAAAGAAATTACCAGCATAGCTTTCTCCAACTAGATAAAAATCATGGAGTCTAAAACTTGGAAATCTTTTGAACCAACCAATAAGAAAAGCATAAGAATCTTCAGCTGTGACTTTATCTCCAAGCTTAAGCAAATCTGATGATTTGTTTGTATAAGAAAATCCCACTCCCACTGGTGCCTCCAAAAATAACATATTTGCACCTGAAAATAATACTCATAACAATATAAATATTAAATCACTATTAATTTATCAAGAATAAATCCGTTGCATAATATTTTGTTTCTTTTTTTCTCATTTTTTTTACTTTCCTCTTTTTTAATAAAGAAATATATTATACTTGATTTTATTTGTTTTCAAGATAGTGTTAAATTGTTTTCAAAAAAAAAAAAAAAAGATAGTGTTAAATTCTCTACGCAGTTTTAGAAACGTTTCTAAAAAATGATAAAAATGAAAAATAAGAATAATTATATAAAATGGACCATATATAAGTAAAGAACATGAAAGTTTTAAGTTTAAAACAGGGCAATACAAAACATGAAGAGATCTATTGTCCTGCCAAAGAATTAATTCCATTTTTTTAAAATATCATAATTTGATAATTAGAAAGAGTAATTTAGAAAACATGAATATAGATAATTATAAGAGAATAGATCAAAAGAAATGAAATGAAATAGTTAGGTTAAAGTACACACCTTTGTTCCAAGAGAAATTGTTGAGTTTTAATTGGCCATTGCTTTGAACAATGAAGGGACCTAACTCTTGTGCAGCTCCATAGGCTATCGATGAGCAGCCAGGTCCTGTATATCATATACCAATTTATCAAAATATATATATAACTTTATCCAAGATTAATATTTTTTTTTCCAATATTAAAAAAAAAAAAAAGTTTGTCAACAAAGTAAAATAAAAAATATAAATATATATATCCATGACGGTTATGGGTATAAATCTCAATCATTAAACTACACTTTAGTTTTATTTTATTTTTTCTCTTTTATTTTGAGATTACAATAATTGGGAGTGTGTGATATTCAAATCAATGATTTTTTATTATTGAGTGTACACTAATGTCACTGCCACATTTTAGCCTTTAAAAATAACTGTCTGACATACCTATTTTCTAAAACTAGATCTTTGCAAAATCAAATGGAATATAAATCTCATTCTTCTTTTTTTTTGAGTGCGGATATTAACCTTTGTCGATAATTATTAAATCTTTAAAATTGTATTTAACTTTTCAACATTTCTTTATTATAATTATATTCTTACTAGAACATCTGAGTTATTATTCCGATTCTAAAATTTAAAACAATAAGGTTTTATTTAATGCTAATTTTATTTTTTATTTTTTATTTATGAAAAAACTAAACTTATTAAAACTATTATGATTTATGATTTTCATTACTTTAATATTTACATTTTAGTTATAAAAATTTTTTAAAAAAAACAATCAAAATTTGTAAATTAAAAAAAGTAATTTCAAAAATTTTATTTTAATTTTTTAAATTTGTTTAAAACTTCAATACTTTCATGAGATAAAAATCATTTATACGAAATTGGACTAAAAATAAATTTTAATTTTAAAAATTAAATGGTTATTAAACCTCACTTAAATTTTTTGGTTTTTAAGTAAATCATAAAGTCGGGTTAATGGTTAGAAGACTTGAAAAAAAAAAAAAAAAGGTGACTATCTACCAAAAAAAAAATAATGAGTAATAAATAGAAGTGGGGTTCAATGAAGAAAGTTTGTTTGGAATGAAATTCTTCAATGTGGGTATGAATTTTGTTGCTAAAATTTGATTCTTTGAATAAAATTGTTTGAAGTAACTTTTCTAGTATACTTTATGTGAAAAGAGAGAGCTTTTTCTAACAAACATTTAATCCAATGGCTTAAATAAAACACAGTCAAATATATCTTTTAATCTTGTTTATTACACCATGGGATTGACTCGAGGTACATAGTAAATAGTAATTTTCTATCTAGAATTTATTATAAAGAAGTCTCTTTTTAATTAATAATTCATTAACTATAACCCTATAATTTTGATCTAAACTTTCCTACCTTTATGTTCTAATAAATTATACCAAATATATATCGTATTCTTTATTGCAATACTTTTTTCAATTTAATTTTTATGGTTTTTTTTAACAAAATCAAATTAATCATTGTATTTTAACCTTTCTCATTGTACCATGTTTAAAATTGGTCAATAATAAATCTACGTGTTATAAAATTTAGTGAATTGACAAAATTTTAAACGAATAATTATGACCCGTTCGATACATTTTTTTATTTTTTACTTTTATTTTTTAAAATTTAGTTTATTTTCTTTCAATTTCTTTAGCATAATTTTCATCTCGAACTATTTGTATTCTTAGTCATATATATATATATATTGGAAATACAAATAAAGTGTTGTAGAATCTCATATTAGTTAAATAAGGAGTAGATTTTGGATTTATAAGGGAAGACAAACATCTTCATTGGTTTGAGGCTTTTTGGGAGAAAGTCAAAAAACAAAGCCATGAGGGCCTAGGCCTAAAGTGGACAATATCATACCATTGTGGATATCCGGGTAGGTTTGTCGTCCCTTAACAAGTGGCATCAGAGCTATGCTCCTGACTTAGCCATATCAGAAGACCCTCGAGTATGAAACAAAGATTTGTGAGCTTCAATATGTGGGATGAGACGCCTCATGTGTGCTCCGGTGGGAGTACTTCTGAAATAGTTACCTCGGTGAGAGGTAGCTGTTGGAGTATGAAACAAAGATTTGTGAGCTTCAATATGTGGGATGAGACTCCTTATGTGTGCTCCAGTGGGAGTACTTCTGAAATAGTTGCCTCGGTGAGAAGTAGCTATTGTGCGCTCAAACATAAATCGAGTGGATCTATGGTTGAGCTTTACAATTTGCTCAAGTGTAATTCAGAAGGATTCGTGGTTTGAGTAAAGACGTGCTCAAGTATAAATCGGAAATGAGTACTTTGTTCGAGGGGAGGATTGTTGGAAATACAAACAAAGTGTTGTAGAATCCCACATTGGTTAAATAAGGAGTAGATCTTGGGTTTATAAAAGAAGACAAATATCTTCATTGCTATGAAACCTTTTGGGGAAGCCCAAAAACAAAGTCATGAGGGCCTAACCTCAAAGTAGACAATATTATACTATTGTATCGTCCCTTGACAATATAATTGAAAACCATTTTACTTAGTTTTCTTTTCTTTTTTCAAGTTTTCAAAATGTCGCTTTATCAAATAAAAAACACGCACGCAAAAGTAGATTATTTATCAAAATAAAATTTATAACTTACTTCTAGTTTGATAACTATTGATTTTTTTTTACACAAAGATAACTATTTGATTTATATTTTTTATTTTTATAATTTAAGGCTACAATTTCTCTTTCAATGTTCTTTATTACTTAGATATTTATATTTTATTTATGTTATGAAAAATCATACCAAAATTTAAAAATTTTTAAAAAATCCAAATACTTTTGGTTTATATAATTTGTTTATGATTGGAGTCGTGTTAGCTTGATTGATTTGTTGAAATTCAGTTCAACGCCTCATGATCACATGCTTAATCATAAAAATTGATATTTGTCTCTCGTTTTATTTGAATTTGAATCCTCACTTCCAAATATTGTAAAAAATTAAACATGCATAAAGCACATAGCAACTAAATCATATAATTCTTCTATAAAAAAAACTAAATCATATAATTATTCTATTTTTCTAAATTTTCATAAACAATATTATTTCAACCTTCACAATTATCAAATCATATCTAAAATAAATCACAAAAGTAATCTTTTTGGGAGCTGGATGCCAAGATTCCATATCTATAATTTGAAATGTCATACGAAATTACTTTATAAAGTGGAATAAGTAATAATAAAAGGGTAGACAAGAAACAATAAACGACAGAAAGAAGAAAATGCAAAAGGAAAAGTATTATTATTATTATTATTTCAAATAAAAAGTGAAATAAAGAAAGAAAAAGAAAAAAACGTGAACCAAGGAGACGATAGAAAGAAGGTGGGCCCAGGGAGAGAAATGGAAAATTAGAATTTAGAGAGGCCGTTAGTTAACGGCGGAAGGGAATATTGTCTCTTCTTTCTATAAAAGTTGGATTTTTGTAAGATTACTGACTTTCCATTTACAAACAGAAGTCCGTTAGTTGACAGGCATGTACTTTTTGACCTGCGATACCCTCGTGCGCACGGCTTCTCTGCGTTTTCCCCCAACTTTTTAGCTTACAGGGATATTTTGGTCATTTTGTCACCCTCCTACATATCTTAGAATTTTTGTTTTGTTTTGCTTTGTTTTTTTTAAATATCTTAGAATTTTTGTTTCCACCCACGGTTATCATAAATTTGAGTTTTGCATAATTTTAAAATTAATAAGTTTTCAGCTTTAAAAAAATAGTGTTTATAATTTTAATTATAAGAAAAGACTAAAAGATACTTTGTATTAATAAATTTTGATTTGTATAACAAGTGTTTATTAGGAGGGATTTGAAGGGTAAATTATAAATTTGATCTTATGATTTTAACAAATTTAAAACTTAGTTAATATGATTTTAATTATTAGAAGTTAGTGCTTAAAGTTTGGAAAAGCATAAAAATAATATTCATGATTTCAAAAATTAAAATTTAACCATCTACATTGATAAAATCTAATATATAATTGTTGTCGTTTGTAATTGTTTAATAAATTAAATATGTAGTGGATTAAATATGTGGTAAATTAAATGTATGAAAGTTAGTTATTGATAATGTGTTTATAAAAACGATGTGAGCGAGTTAAATATCTGATTAAACAAAAAAAATTACATTATTTACATATAAATAATTGTCTTTGCATAATTAATTGTCAGCTATTACAAATAATATGTAGTGTATTTTTTTAAGGTTTTGAGAACTAAATTCCAGCTTTCATAACTACACGGACTTTTTTTTTTAAATAACTAAACTTTAACTTCAAAATTATTATCACTAAATTTTAAGTAAATTTATAATTTATTTATTTGAATAAGAGAGATTTTTAATATGCAATTGTTTACAATACTTTTATGCTTAGATTGGCTAGTTAATAGTCCTTTTTTTTCCTTCTAAAAACTCGCATGAGCTTGAGTGATAAGTTTAGAAATCATAGTTTAAGAGATTAATTGTTCTAATAAAGTAAGAAAGTAGGTTTGACTCAACTACAAGGACATGCTACATAAGGCAAAGCATAAATTTTATAAGAAAACTATATACCAATAATCACATAATAATTAAAAAAAAAAAACGAATAGAATTAAATAATTAAATTATATTAAAATGTGAGTGAAGATGAATTTAGTCATTGGTTGTTGTAAATTAGTTTAACCGAAACAGTTTTGATGGTATTAAATTTAAATCTAGTAATGTTACATAAAGCTCAAAGGCAATATAATCATAGTAAAACATAAAATTAAGTTATAAAAATCAGAAAATTAATTTAAGAAGTTGTTCGTAACTAAATTTATATTAGAGAGTAAAAAAAGGTTTAACTACAAAAAAAAATGGTATGATAAATTACTATAAATAAAAAAATATAATTCTATAATTAGTTATTAAAAAATTGAAAACTTGTGATTATAAACTAGTTCAACACCAACATGACACGTTCGATCTCCAAAATAGGTATTTATCCCCTCTCCTCTGATATATACTCAAAAAAAAAAAAAAAAAAAAACATAGAGGGAAAACTATAATTAGTTATTCATTTTTTTTAAAGACTAATTAAATTACATACTCGTATTTTTAGAGGCCACTCTTAGTCTTAGCACCTATAGACTCCGCTCACGTGCTACCACAAGGTAATCATCATGTCTAATAAATTTTCCCAACTAAAATATTCATACAATAGAATTTATCTATATTCTAGTTTGAATATATTAGTTCAAATTTTAATATGCTATAAAGCTTTATAAATAATATACAAAATAAACATACCTCATATTCAAAAAAGTATTAAAACTATAAAAATTTCAAAGTACATGATTCAAAATATAAACACCAATGGAGAATTTTAACCGAATAATTTGTCCCTACCATTTTTTTAAGAAGTTACCGATTTCTTAACTTCCTTTCTCCATTTTTTTAGTTCAATAGATTTCTTATTTTTGTTCAGTAATATATAGAAAAAGTGTTTTTGAACCTAAAGTCCATTAGTAATTAGATGGTACATATGGTACATCATGTCATTATTTTGATCGTTTGAATCAATTTTAGCATAATTTAATTAGTCTACATATATA
>JBBMKA010000018.1:9189860-9208316 GCA_037833695.1 Sechiopsis laciniata
AAGGTTTTGTGGATTTGGGCCTAAGTAGTCACGGCCCAAATAGTTTTTCTTTTCTTTTCTTTTTTTCATAAAAAAAATGAAATCAAAATAATTATAAAACTAGAGAAAAGAAAAAAAAAGAAAGAAAGAAAGAAAGAAAAATATAGAAATGACCCCTAAATTATGTTGTTTGTAACGATTAAGTCCTTAAACTATGAATTCGAACAATCACCTCTCCTAAAATTTTATTCCTTTTAAATTAATTTTAAGTGATTCTCAGATATGTGCATAGGATAAAATGGTTCTAAAAAATTATTCTTGTTTTCTTTCTCTAAAAGCCTACAATAGCTAGAAAAACTCAAAAAGAAAAATTAAAAAAAATGTATACCCTCTTTTTGTTTGACCATGGTGGAGGTTTTGCCAAAAGTATGAAATGAAAATGTGTGGGGGTTTAATTTGTGTAAGAACCAAGCCAAATCCTAGACCTCTTGTTGAAGTCTTTGATTTCCACCAACTATTTACTCCACTCCCTCATCCTTTTTCCTCTGCAAACATGTGTGAAGTGGGGATAGAGAAATAGCCAAAGAAATTTAAAGCCCCCATTCTCCTTCTATTTCTATCTCTCTCTAGCCACCCAAATTATCTTCAGCTCACCATCCCAAATTTTGTTTTTCTCTCTCAAATTTTTCTTTTTCTTTTTCTTTTAATAAAATGATGCCACCTAAGCGAAACAGAGAAGGAAAGAAATACAAAAGTAGACTGAAATGAAATTGATGGTGATGACTTTTCATGAGGCTAATTCTGTATTTTCTTATGTACAGAGGAATAGGCCTAACAACAGGTTTAGGTAAGTGAAGGAGGAAATAAAGGAGCCCAACAACAGGTTTAGGATTTGGTTCAGTTCTTATTCAAACTAAACTTAACACATTTTGGTTTGGTACTTTTGACAAAGCCTCCACCATGATTGGACAAAAGCAGGAAAGAGATTTGAGATTTTTTCTTTTTGAATTTCTTTAGCTGCTGTAAGATTTTTTTTTTTTTTTTTTTGAAAACCACATAACTTCATAAAAATTAACCACCCCAACGAACTCGCTCCAACATCACCACAAGGCAACTTCAGGTGGAGATTCCCCCTACTCAAAAGATAATCCCAATCCTGAACATCCGAAAAAACAAAAGAGCTACAAAACAGCGCGCTCGAGGACGAGCACTGTTTGGCTAGCAAATCTGCCACACGGTTACACTCTCGCCGCCTAACCTGAAAGGATATGTTCCCAAACAGACGAATCATATCCAGAATATCAGCTATTACAGAGCTGAGAGCTACTCTAAGATTTTAGAGAGAGAAAAGATGACTATTTTTTAGGACAATTTTACTCTTTGCACACATGTGAGAATCACTTAAAATTAATTTAAAGGAGTAAATTGCAACACTTATCAAACTTTAAAGGATGTGATTGCTCAAATTGAAAGTTTAAGAACTTAATTGTTACAAACACAATACTTTAAAGGTGGTTTGTGCACTTTTCCTAAAAAAAATTATAAATTCAGCCACATGATATTTTAGTTAGTAAGTAGATCATTCATTGTTGGCAAATTATTGTTATGTTTGTGTAATACTTACATCTTTAACTATTCCCATGAAATAAACTATTAATCCTTACCATAGTTGGATATCATACAAAATTAATTTTTAAATACATGATGATTGAAAATTGAATCTATAATCTAAAAAAAAAAAAAAAAAAAAAAAGTTTTTACAATGAATTCAACCTTCATTTTTTAAATGGATAAATGACCTGCAATACATTTTAGAGTCCTTGAGCTATTCTTGTTGACTTTCATCTACTAGTGATGACAAAATTTATAAATATCTAAATGAAAACAAATTTGATTGATGTACCAAAGCAACCATTGAATGATCATACAATAACTCACAAATTCCAACAAAACGACAAGTTTGTCTGGAAAAAGGCCAAACAAACAAGAACAAATATAATGTCCTTTTTCCTTTTAAATCTATCACGTTTTATTCCAAATGTAAGTTTGCAATTATCTCATGTGTTCATACTTGTAATATCAGAAATGCAACTATATTTATGCAACTATCATGGATAATTTAGTAGTTAAAAGAATAAAATTTTAGAGTCTGTCCATAATTAATAACTACTTCTATAGTATTCAATATATATATAAATAAATATATAAATGTCACAAATACAAATCTATATCTAAGAAAATAATTGTTACAATTTTTTCAGTCATCCATCACTTTTTTTTTTAATAAAAATTAATGGTGATTCTTCTTTCTAGGTTTCTATATTTCATACCAAAAGAAGCATAGGAACATTATGTATAACTTAGTAACTAGATACTTACATTTTTAAAATCTTTTACCCAAATATAGTTTAAAAAAAAAAATATTTTTCATAAGATTTAAATGCGTAAAAATTCATGAACTCTTATATTAAGTTACTACTTTTTGTGTCTAATAAATATTTTATTTATAAAAAACTTTATAATGTTTAAAAGCCTATTACACTAAAGTTAAAAATTCAAATTTCATGGGCCATTTTTTTAGAGACCTTTTGCATACAATTCTGTAAGTTACAAAATAGCTTATTGAATTCATAAGTGTAACGAACATTTTTTTGAGTCTAAGTAAGATTGAGTTATGATATATGATTTAATAATTAATAATTCAAGTACTTACGACAAAGATATGAATTAAAAAAAAAAAAAAATTTAATCTTCATCTAAATATTTTTTTTGTTTGTTTGTTTTTTTCAATTCATATTACTTAAACCCAAAAAAGACAAGAAATTTGAGAGGGGAAGTTTGGATAGATTTATCATTTTGGTTGAATGAAAACCAAAAAATAGCACATTGATTTATTTGATATATCTAACTATTAGTCAAATCATACGTTTTACAATGTTTGGACTCTTACAACTAGCCAATAATTTACAAAAAAGAAAAAAATAAAAAATAAAAAAGCATAACGACCTGTCACTTCGCCATTAAAATATTCTTGAAGCTACCTCGCATGGCGAAACCTCTCAAGAAATGTTCTCAAAACCAGTCCCTTCTCATCTAATCGCCGCCCTACGATTTGAATTCCGATCTCAATCGGCGGCACAAACAGACCAGCGCCGTGATGCAGAGTATCGCGCCAATTCGCCCCCACAGCACCACAATCGCCACCGCAACAATCACAATCGCCGCCTCTAATTTCCTCGCCGGCTTTGGTGTTTCCACGGCCGGGAGAGGATAGACCGTTTTTTTCAAATCTTTTTCGCGGTTTAATCGCCGGGAGGGAAAATCGGCGGAGTGCAACGACACAGCGGTTCTTTTCGCCGGAGGGATTCTCTCCGCCGTGGAATCAAATCGAATCGGCTCTTTGGTTTCGACGATCTCTGTTCTGACTGCCGGAGGGATGGACGTAATCGGCGGATTCTTGAACACCGGCGAAATCGAGGCTTTATCGTCGCACGACTTGATGATCTCCGGCACGGCGGCGTCGACCGGTACGGTTGCAGAAGACTTCTTGAATGGGAACCAAAGCGACCGAACCGGACGGTCCGGTCGGACGGTCGCCGGATTCTTTTGGCGGCGAAGTTTGGGGGAAGATCCGAAGCAACTGAGGAGAAAATTGAATCGGCGTTTGGACGGAGGGATTTGATCAGAAGATTCCGCCATGGAAGAGAAACTATGAAGCCAGAGGGAAAGGAAGAAGAGTTTGGCTTGGTCTTAAATCGAATTTGAGTAAACAAGAAGGGTTCACAGATAAAATAATTTGAAATTTTGACATTTTCAGAAATGATTGGTATTAATATATTTATCTCGAGGTAAATTAATAATTGGTATTGTTAAAAAAAAAAAAAAAAAATTGGTATTAGTCTAAGCCTTTGAATATCAACCTTTTGAACAATGGTAATTATTTTTTTAAAAAAAAGTAGTAATGGTAATTATTGATGCTATATGTATTTATTTATTTATTTATTTTATTTTTATATAATACTCGTACTAATGAAAATTTATAATATGCAAAATTAAATTTTACATCTGTGACTGTTTAGGTCAACTTAAGCACACCTTAACTAATATTATGAGATATACTACATGACCCTACAACATTTAGATGATAAGGAGATTCGTTGGAAATTAATTCTTAAGTAAGTGACCATTATAGATTGAACCAATCACTTTAAATATCAAAATTATATATAATTTTTTGATCATTTGATAAATAAATCATACATTATATCGCTACGGTTTTATTGAGTGTAAATATGCTTTTGGAGTTCAAAGTATATGATAAGTGTTTGCAATTGATTAAAGTGGAGAGTTTGTAGTTCAATAATATTCACGTGGGAAGACTCAAACCTACTTCTTAATTGAGGTGCAAGCAAAATAACTTTGAATTACTTAATTTCACTTGTTTTGCTTCCTAATTGCTGACATATTTTAAATACTCATCCTCCCTAAGTACGTGATAAAACTAATTTTTTTTCTTGAAGAATTATTGACTTTGTTGTAGTTGGATATCAATCTACCCACTAGGACAAGCCGATAGGAAACTCGCGGCTTGATTCACCTCTTTGTCGCAGGTGAGAAGGAATGACGAGCACGCATAGAGGGGGGCCCAAGAGACGCCTTTCTGAGGCCTAAGAAACGGCCTGAACCACCATAGGCCGGGCCCAGGACAAACCCCTGCAAAAAGGGGATCGGGCATTGCACGACCCATGTACCCGTGTAGAAGGACGTGGATTGGACTTAGACATCGGAGTCTACGTGGCTTGTACCACACAAGTGTCCAGTTCTAATATTTATTTGCAGGCACAGCGTTCTCGATCCTCAAGAAATTTACTGTTGATACGAAAGATCAAAATCCGGCACCAACATACTTATTAGACACAAAAAAAGGTTACTATTAATATGTTTTCTCTTTTGTTTAGTGTAACAACAATACATGATAATTATCCGCTAGCTCAATCCCCTTGGACTATTGATATTTTTTTTGAAATGGAAATCTTTGGTTTCGCAGTGGACTATTGATCAGTTCTGAACGGTCGTAGTAATCAAAGGTTTCTTTTGGCAAGGATGAATTTTAATTTGTTGACTTTGAATTAATGCTAGGAGTGGTGATCAGAAATGACTCGGAAATTAAGTCCATAACTAAACATTATCAGAATTTGAAAATAATATTATTTTAAAAGGACTTTGAAATGATCTTTAAATTATTGTTAATTTTGAAATTTGATAACGTTTGGTTAATGAACTAAATTATTTATTTTTTTTCTCCGGGAATTTGGTTGATGTTAAGACTTTTTTTTGTCGTCTATTTTAATTATAATATTTTTTAAGAAAACATTTCACTCATAACATAATTCTACCTTTTACCGTCTCTTAATTGAAGATTATCTATTGCACACTGATTAAAGATAGATTTGTGGTACTAATTGAAAATGATTTGTAACAATCATTGAAAACTGTTTGTGTTATTGATTGAAAATTATGTATATTAATTGAAGTCATGAGACGCATGAACTTTTTCGTCTAATTTGTTATAATCATATTGTTGATTTGTTTTCTGAAATCGTAGAGTTGGATTTGTTTTCATGGTGCGATCTTATCCCTTCGAGATAAGGGATCCAACTTTTTGGTATAGAGGCATCTCTCTATGCATGACCTCCTCTATTTCAGAAGATTGTATCGATTCGTGAGTTATAATGAAGTATTATTTAAAAAAAAAAAAAAAAAACTAAAATGTCTCTTTTGCAACGTCAAATACTACTAGGGGTGATAATAATAACCGAACAATGATTAAATCAAGCCGATCTTTGAGTTTTTAACATAATATTGAATACATTGATTTTTATTTGGAAAAACCAAAAGTTATTGGTTCGGTTCCGCTTCTATTAGAAAAAAGTGATAAAAACCAAATTGAACTAATTGATTGATTTATTTTTATTTTTATTTATATTTTTATTGGATTGGCTTTTATTATAATGACTAATTATTTTTATTTTATTCAATTATAAATTTTGAGATTTTTTTAGAGAAAAAACATTCAATAGTGTTGGAAGTAAAATAGGAAAAAAAGCAAACTTAAATGAGGAAAAATCAAGCTAATGAATTTTTTCTTTATTGGACATTAGTTTGGTTCTCTTTTTCATCAATCGATTGAATAGGTTTGGTTCTCGATTTGACTCTAAAACTGATGGAAACCAAACCAATGATTTTGTTGTTTATTGGACATTAATTCGGTTCCTCATTTTTTCGAATTGATTGAGTTCAAAATTTGACCCACCATCAAAGAAAACCGAATCAATATCACTCCTAAATGCTATCCTAAACCTAAACTCAAATTTTAAAGACGTCCCAATTCCATTTAGAGGACTCTCTTGTAGCCTCAACAGATGGGCCTGTTTATGTTTGGAAGCCCAACAAAGGCTCCATATAGCTACAAGGCCTAAATATATATTTTTTTATATATAGGCAATCGTCTGGTTTTCCACTCTGGTTCAACTTCATGTTCGCGGGAGCTAATTTGCATCAAGTTGAATCCTCAACAACGCAGTTCAATTCCTTCAATGGCTTTTCTGTTTCAGAAATTTCAAGAGGTACTGTTCTTGATTTTTCTGAGAAAGCTTTGGAAAATGACCCATTACTGAGTTTAAGGCAGATTTCTTATTCTATGCCTTTCTATGAATTTTGGTACTGATCTATCTCAAGAGATTATAGCATGGTTCTATTGAGATTCCTTAGGCCCCGTCTGATAAATGCCCATTTGGTTTTTGTTTTAAATTAAACTTATAAACACTACTTCCATCTGTGATTTTTGTTTTGTTTCAGACTGTTCACAAATATTTTCAAAATCCAAGCTAAAATTTTGGAAACTAAATAAGGGTAGTTTTCAAAAACTTGTTTCTGTTTGGAATTTAGCTAAGAATCCAACTGTTTCTTTAAGAAAGATGAACTATTGTAAATAGGTAAGAAAACAAGTATAAGTTAAAAAATAAAAAAGAAAAAAAAAGACCAAATAATTATGAAAAGGAGCCTTTGAATTAGTAGTTTCTTGTTGTGGTTTTTCAGTTAATTGAGTTTGTGCAATGTTCCTGCTTTTGCACTTTGGAATGTGAGAGACTATGACTTTAGTTAAGTGATCGACGTTCTTGTATATGAATCCACATTAGTTAGGCTTGTTTAGTATTAGATAGTATGAGTTTCTATCTCAAAACTAATTGGAGATGAGTGGAGTAGTTCATCTATTTTATAAACGCTAGAGGTATCCTTACCTTTCCAATGTGGAGTTGGATCCTCAACATAACCCTTCTAGATAATGTCTCTTTGGGTTCACCAATTTTGAATCAAATCCCAATTTCATTTTTTATCAGACCGAATACTCGTTTGAGTTTTATGAGTTGTAATAACATATAGATAACATGAGATTCCGATTAGCTCATCTATCTTAAAATGCTAGGAGGCTCTCCTCACCTTTCCAACCGGGATCTCATCTTATCCAAAGGAGAAGAAAATTTCAAAATAGTGATACTAGTGAGGAAAGTGATGAAAAAAATTTCTTAATGAAGTAATTGAATTAACATCGAGGATTTTGTTGGACCTGGCAATTAAACTAGTTCAGTTCCAGATTGATATGGAGTTTCTCGGCCTTGTGGTTTATAAACACTGGCGCATCCATGCTATACAAAAAGGATTTTTAGTACTTATTTGTTTCTACACGATGTGGTTGTTTCGTTCCTAATCTTAAGATATAAGAAACCTTGATTTCAGAAATAGTTCTGATTGCTTTGTTCTTGTTCCCATGTTTATATTTTTTTTGTTCCTTGTACTTATCTTCCAATGTGGATGTGTTGATTGAATACCACAATCTGCCCTGTCTGAGATTTTTGTTTTTCCACTGATATTTATTATATGTACACTTTCCAATCCAGGCCGTGAAGGTTCTTGCAAAAAATCCAATGTTTGCTAGAAATCCAAGGCACATACAGTTTGAAGCAGATATGAACCGCTTGTTCCTTTTCACCAGGTCATTCTAACTTAACTATCGCATCACGTGGTTCCAAAATTCACTTTAACTGCTCTCCAAGCTTTACCGAGTTTTAAACGCATTCCTGGAGTTTGTACTAGTACTACTATATCCCCTTTAAAGGAGCGAAACTTTCTTGTAGAGCTTTGTCGCGGGAAATTCAGCATAGAGTCCAATGTCCGTTTTAATCTCCGTAAGAAAATTTTCTTTCTTCCAGTTGTTTTAGTGCAAATCATGCCTATTTGTATTGTACATGTAATTGAATATGAACCGAGGGTTCTCAGTATCTAAGTGTTTTATTATAACTGTATCACTACGTGTTTTAGTGCCATAAAAGATATTTCTTAGCAGGCTTTGTGAACCAATGTAAAAATGTTCTACATTGTTTTTTAATCTTACGGATTTTTAGAGAATGATGCAATCAAAGAATAAGGGCTATTCCTTGGGACTATCAGTTTTACATGAGATTTTCTATTCTTTAGTTAGTTTTAGTGGACTATGGTGGTTAGGGCTAGTTTTTGGGAAAACTGGCTTGAAACGATTGGAAAATTTTCACCTCAGTACATAGGAGCTATTTGCATAGTGCTAAAATGGTTGCTATCTACTGCTTCTTGGGAACTAAAGAATAGTATTTTTGAATTATTCTCTTTCTAGGATTTGTTTCATTTAGGGGGGATTTTAATAATCATTTTTGGCTTTTTGGGTTGTCTCTTTTATCTCTTCTACCCTTTTCCCTTGTAAACGTTTTTGGAATGGAGAATGGTGTATATTTGTTTCTTAAAACCTATACTTGTCAAGTTCATATTAATTTGTATGCTTTGGAATTCATCTCATAAAATTTGGATTTTCAGCTACAACCGGTTGGGGAGAGATGCTGTGGAGGCGGATGCAGAGGAGATCATTGACATGGCCAGTAAAGCTTCTTTTGCTGATCAACAAAAGCAAGTGCAAGAGAACATCCATTCGCAGGTTGAAACTTTCTGCAAGCACATGGATGAAATTCTTCTTCCAGGTACGACGAAGAGCAATGAACCTGCAGAATCGCCCGAACAGTTTAATGATGCTGTTAGAAAAAGTGGTCTTAGTTTTGCTGTTGGCAGAAATAGTTCACCTACTAACATTCCTGGTTAGATTCTCTCGCTCTGATCAATTTCTAGTAAGGTCGGGTTTGGTAGCCATTTCGCTCACTTTAAACGTAAACACATTTGAATTCTAAGTCGAACTTCTATAACTCAAGTTCTTAAAACTATTTCCTTTTCAAAGTTTGGCTTGGACTTCGATATTTGAAAGGAGGTTATAAAGCACGTAAACTATAAGTGGGAGTAATTTTTACAAGTTTAATTTTTAAAAACAGAAAACCAAAAATGTTCATCAAATGTCTCTAAGGGGCAGTCCAGTTGGTTGAGGCTAAGGACTTCAAAGTATGCTCCCTCCCTCGAATGTTCCTGGTTCGAGACGGCTAGGAAATGCTTAATTTAGAATACCATGCAAAGTATCCCAATGCCACATCCTAGGGATGGGCCAGTGGTGTCCTAGGTTACGGGGAGCAAAACTCCAATTTCTCGATTTCTAGAAAAAAATGTTCATCAAACGAGCCTAAATATGTTTCAAAACAGTTTAAAGCTAACTCTCAACTGCTCTTGTAAATTTCTTATTTTGGTAACTAAAGCTTTTTGTTCTTGGTCTGGTCTACTTTCACCTTTGTGATGACTACTGGTTACTGATGTATTCACAGCACAGATATCCCGAAAACGTGGCCATTGGGACGTTCTGAATTTTCTCAGAAATTAAAGGATGAGGTTGGCTACACTCTTGATATCAAGCCATCTCAAATCCCTCACAAGGAAGCTGGACAAGGTCTTTTTATAGATGGTGAAGCTGATGTCGGATCGGTTGTAGCAATATACCCGGGTGTTATATATTCCCCTGCTCATTATCAGTACATTCCTGGATATCCAAGAGCTGATGCTCAGAACCCTTATCTGATCACGAGGTACGACGGGACTGTAATCAACGCACAACCCTGGGGTTTAGGTGCCGATACCCGTGAGGTATGGGATGGATTAACTATCCTGGGACGTAATCCGACCAAACGAGGTGATGAAAAACCTGATCGTCTTTGGCGAATGCTGAGCAAACCATTAGAAGGAAAGCGAGTGGAACATGGTGGTCATGTTCTTGAGCGCAGAAATCCTCTAGCCTTTGCTCATTTCGCCAACCACCCAGCTAAGGATATGGTTCCAAATGTCATGGTTTGTCCTTATGATTTTCCCTTGACAGAGAAGGATATGAAAGTATATATTCCAAATGTATCATTTGCAAATGAAGATGTGAACATGAAGAGGCCCGGTAGCTTCTGGTTCAAGTCTGGACGTTCGAGAATCAACGGATCGGATACTCCCATTTTGAAAACAATTCTTCTGGTGGCAACTCGAGCGCTCTGCGATGAAGAGGTGCTCCTAAATTACAGACTGAGCAACTCCAAGTGTCGGCCTTCGTGGTATACTCCGGTCGATGAAGAGGAAGATAGGAGGAGATGGAGTTGAAGTGTCTTGTCTAAGGTTTGATGCCATTATTGTTCTGATTTTGTTTGTGAGTTCAGAAAATCCTTTCAATAATTATCAAATGGAGCAGGATCTGTTGATGCAAATTTACTTTGAACAATTTAGATAACACAACTGTGTCCTTGAATTCTATCGATGTATTATGTTCCCACGTGTGACGGGCAATACGAACCAACAACCTTTTCGAGGAAAAAGAGGTGTGGAGCCAGTCCATAATGTTGAATATTTGCAATTTGTTTTTAAAAATTAATTTGTAAAATAAGTTATTGTGCAAACTAAATCCACGGAGAATTCACTCATGATATGGTATGAGTTATGGATTTTTCAATGTTTGATTAATCACGAAATTTTCATATCTATTATTAAAAGGTTAAATAAATGACGGGTGATTTTTTTATTTATTTATTTATTTATTTGTTTCGATTCCGATTCATAAACTTTTGATTTTGAATGAGCTATGTTCCAATTCTCAATTTAAATCAAACCTGAATTTAGATATAATTATTGTTTTGGAAAAATTATACAAACTATCTAGTAAATTACACTAGTTGACATATGAGCAAAAGAAATAATGTCAGTTTCTGAAGGTGCAATTATGTTTTTCCCGAACAAGAGTTGTAAACTAAACTAATTTTAACCATGACCTTATCATGTTTGTATTTATTAGCACAATTTTATGTTCAGAGAACCAAACACCTCATTAATATGAAAAAATGGATCTTTCAGTTTAATTAATCCATTTATAATCTATATTAAAATTAGAAGCCAAATATTTAATGTAGAACCTTGTATGTGATTGTCTTAAATGAGTTGTTGCCTAAAACGGTTGAAAATTTATCCAAGGTACATGTAGGTTTCTGCTCATAATTTAGAAAGATCTCCAGATTTCAAAAAAAAAAGAAAAAAGAAAGATCATTCGACCTGCATCTAATTAATGTGAAAAAGTTTCCATTGCCGGGAATTGAACCCGGGTCTCCTGGGTGAAAGCCAGATATCCTAACCGCTGGACGACAATGGAATTTTGAGTTTGATTAATACATTTACAATATATATTCAAATCAGAAGCCAAATATTAATTTTTTTTTTTTTAATGTAGTTTACTTATATATATGATCATGTTACCGTTTGAATGGGTTGTTACATGAAAAGGTTGTAGGAAAACTTGTCCAAGGTAAATGCAGGTCTCTAATCGTAATTTAAAAAGACCATTTGACTTGCACCTTATTAATGTGAAAAAGTGTCCATTGCCAGGAATCAAACTTAGGTCTCTTGAGTGAAGCTAGATATCCCAATCGCTGGACGACAATGAAACTTCGAGTTTAATTAATCCATTTATGATATATGTTAAAATCAAAAGCCAAAGATTAATTTTAAATGTAGTTTTTTTTAATTATTATTTTTTTAATCTAGTTTACTTGAATACGACAATGTTAGTGTTTTGAATGAGTTGTTGCCTGAAAAGGTTGTACGAAATTTTGTACAAAGTAGATTGAGGTCTCTACTCGTAATTTAGAAAAGACCATCTGACATGTATGTCATTAATATAAAAACTTTTCAATGTCGAGAATCAAATAAATATCATAACCGTGGACGACAATAAAACTTTGAAATAAATAAATCCATTTATAATATATGCTAAAATCAAAAGCCAAACATTAATTATGAGTGTATTATTATTGTTATTCTATGTAGTTTACTTGTATATGATAGTCTCTCTTTTTTTTTGAGAATTTGTATATGATAGTCTTAGTGTTTGAATGAGTTATTGCCCGTAAAAGCGGTAGGAAGATTTGTCCAACAAAGTAAATGCAGGTCTCTACTCTAATTCATCACTAACTTACACCTCGTTAATACAAAAATGTTTCCATTGCTGAGAATTGAACCAATTCTCTCTCGGGTGAAAGCCAGATATCTTGAGCTTAAATAATACATTTATAATATAGCCAAATATTAATTTTGAGTGCAATTTTTTATATTTTTTTAGTTAGTTAGTTTACTTGTATATGATAGTGTTAGTGTTTGAATGAGTTGTTACTTGAGAAGGTTATAGGAAAACTTGTCCAAGGTAAATGGAGGCCTCTACTCGTAATTTAGAAAGACCATTTGACCTACATCTCATTAATATGAAAAAGTTTTCATTGCCAGAAATCAAACTCGAGTCTCTTGAATAAAAATTAGATATACTATCTGCTGGACGACAATGAAACTTCGAATTTAATTAATCAATTTATGATATATGTTAAAATTAAAAGGCAAAGATTAATTTTACGTGTAGTTTTTTTTTTTTTTTTTAAATGTAGTTTAGTTGTATACGACAATGTTAGTGTTTGAATAAGCTGCTGCCTGAAAAGGTTGTAGGGAAATTTGTCCAATAAAGTACATTCCTAATTTAGAGAAGGTGATCCTAACTGCACCTCATTAATATTAAAAAGTATTCATTGTCAGGAATCAGGCCTGGATCTCTTGGATAAAATTGATATCCTAACTGTTGGACAAAAATGGAACTTTGTGCTTATTAATCCATTTATTGTATATATTAAAATCAAATGCCAAATATTATTTTGAGTGCAATTTTTTTTTTTTTGTTTATCCTCTCGTCATTGAATCGTCCAACTCGCCAAAATGCTTAATAGCTCAATAATATTGATGTATATCAAATGATTAAGAAGTCATGAATTCGAATTTTCACACTGTTGTAGAATTAAAAAAAAATAGTCCCTCAACTCCAAACAACGAGTTCTCCAATCCGCTGGCCAAACACCCCCTTTGCGTCTACTTGAATATTAAACTTTCAATTTTATTTGTAACAAATTAGTTAATTAAAAAAAAATGTTGAATTGATACAAAATTACTCAAAATTGAAAGCTCAAAAACTTATTAGACAAGAAGCAAAAGTTTAAGAGTTTATAAAGCTTTTTTTACTTTATTTTATTTTTTATAGACAACTTATTAAACACAAAATAGAAAGTCAAAAAACTTATTAACACTTCTCAAAGTTGAAAAACCTATTTGACGCAAATCAAAGCTCAAAATAATTTTCCCTAGAACCAAATTGCCTAAATCAATAATGAGCTATGCATTTTCATTTTCAACATACTTTTATTTTATGTTTCTGAGTCTTCGATTTTTGGATTTTCAACTTATACTTATGTTTAGACACTGTCATTTTTTTTCTATAAAAAAAAAAAAAAAAAAATTTCATCGATAAAGTAAATGTTACGAAGAGAATAGAGCTAGGTTTTAACCCTTTTTTACCATGAGGTAATACAAAATATAAAACAAGATTGACGCTTTCGGAAAGTTGAACATTCGACTTATAATTCAAAGAGGAGAGCATGTACAACTAAAGGATTATCTCATGAATTCGCCACACATCTCGAAGATGAACTCGTATGCCGGGAATCTCTATCAGATCTAGCCAAAGAGGAAAAAGTGGGGAGATCAAGACCTCCCAAATTCTCGTCATGATGAGAAGAATACGGAGGAGACCCGCGATCCATGCTATCCTTTTACAGATTGAAATTATATACAGCCAGATCAAAAGCACAAAGAGAAGGGGAAAAAACAAGCTGACAAAGGATGAATATGAACTCCTACTCACTTGAAAAATTAGATATGAAGCCTTGATCGTTGATCTTTTCTGGATGGCATTATCCTACATTCTAAGTTAAACGGACTAGCTATCAAAAAAACCGGGACCTGCTCGAGAAAGAAGCTCCTTGCCAGCATCCTTTACCATTGCAATCATATCATTGAGGGTGTATGGACCTCGTCGGGAAGTTTCAAGAACTGAAATGAACAAGGAAGAAATAGAGATAAGGATTAACAGATGAGAGTATTCAATGTTCTAGTAATGGAGAAGAAGATTATGCGAGCGAGTGAAAGTTATTTGATATGAACATGGATGTTATCCGTACCTCGGGTTCCATCTGGGGAAGCCACCAATCCTTTAAATACAGTTGCCATCCTTGTCTCGGGAGGTGTATCCTGCAATCGGAGTTCGACAAGATCCATCGAGAGTCTCGAGGAATGCTCTCTCACAAACAACAGCCAGTCTTGTTTTCTCATGGTTTAATGAGGCTAAGTAATTGGCTTGCAAATGAAAAACCAAACAAAAATGACTAACTTCAACTGAGAAGATATCATTCAGGTTTTCTTCTCAAGCTATAGTACAGGGAGATAAGATGAGTAAGCTATTTCAGTCGAAACGACAGTCTTCTTTTTGCCAGACAAACATCGGCAAATATTAGTTTCCATAGCGATGAAGACATACCATTTTTTCATCGTCGCTTCGACAGGCAATCCCGATTGCTCCCTGAGCCACAGCTGGAAGCATTTCATCGATTGAAAGGATCGAAGCAAAGTTTTCTGTCATATTTAAACGCTTAAGTCCTGCTAGAGCCAATAGTGTTGCTTGGACCACTCCTTCATTCAGTTTTCTCAACCTTGTCTGGACATTGCCCCGAAAATTCTCCAGCACCTGCCAAATGACACCAACCAATCAGGGAAAGAACAAGACTGTCAAAATCGATGAACAATATTGAAGATTTAAGACTCTTTAACAACCTTAAAATCAGAAAGTCGTAAATGGTACATCAGGAGGCATGAATACAAAATTTTAGGAATCTTCGTGTCGTCTAAGAAAGTAACAAATAATCGTGAAACGTAACGTGACAACTCTTCCTAGCATTAGATAAAGGGATAAAATGGATGTTTTTTTTGAGAAACTATAGACAACAGCCAACATTTTAAAAGATCAACCAAGAAAGAGAGAAAACCAAAGAGAGTCTTCCTATCATATCTTCCAGTAACAAATTTCATTCTTTAGATGCTAAGATCAATAACTTATTTAACTCTCAGAGCGATGTAAACGAAAAAAAACATACAATTTTGGACGCTTTTCTGTTAAACAACACAACATGCTTACATTGAGAGATGGATATCTATTCAGTAGCTGAGACTTTCTTCTCAGTGAAGCTGTACCAACGACACTTCCAGCTGGAAGCTCAGCGATAGAACCCGCAGTTAGAGAAATGAATGCATCACGGACATCTTCCCTCGGAAGATTACACGGGAGGATAGTTTTTTTGGGTAAGTAAGTCGGTACATCTTTCATCCAGTGAATAGCAATGTCTATGTCGCCATTGATAAGTGCATCATCTATCTCTTTTGTAAATAAGCCTTTCCCACCAATATCTGCAAGCGGCTGAGAGAGTATTTTGTCACCAGTTGTTTTGATTATAACAATCTCAATGGCCCCATCATCGGTTAGCTCGGGATGAATAGCCATGAGTTTGTCTCTAGTCTCGTGAGCCTGGGCAAGTGCTAATGGGCTGCCCTACACACAAAAAAATGCATATGATACAGCAGAATATAAAGCAATACAACACAAGATTTAGATCAAAGAAGCATATAACCAGCTAGAGAATGAAGTATCTTATGTTTATAGGCATTGTTCCTGGTTTCAATAAGAAAATTAAAAGCCTGAAGCCCCTGAGTTTTTTGTTGTTTTTTTTTTTCCTTCTAATAACCGGAAATCAGAGCTTCGCCCACTATACATCTAGTGGACATGCATCTTCCACAAGATCTATACTCAAAAGACAACAAGGGACTTTACAATTAAACTCACTCGTGAGTTTTGAATCTGAGATCTTGCTTCCTTGGAGATCTCAAGCCTCTACTAATGAGGTTGTCCCTTGGGGACAAGCCCGTGAGTTGTAAACTTGCTTTTCTAATAATGATCTCATTCAACTCTGCTGATCTCATTCATTACAATTTTTTTTTTTTTTTTGAAACAAGGATAACCAAGCCCGTCCCTAGGCCAGGCACTGGAAGACATCGAAGGAATGAAGATATAGGAGTTCTCTACAAATTATTGTTACAGGTGAGTCTCGAACCTAAGACCTTGAGAGAAGCATACCTTCAAAGCCCAAGCTTCGACCACTGTGCCACGGGACCAACCATAAACAAATTACAATGGCATACAAAATCCTTAACAAGGGACTTGTCCAAAAGTACAAGACCAGACATATAATTACAATAAAAGGCTAACAAACTCCTATAGAAAAAGGTATTAAATCACACTACCTCACACACCTCCTCCAAGGACCTAAATTGAAATATTATTCAACGAAACCGCTACAGCATGGCTGCATATAGAGCCAAAAGTATGACAGTCACTAAATAATTATTGAATACAAAAGAAAAGGGTGCAAATTGAACAAGAGTGACACATACTAGGCTTTAACAGAATCAGAATAGTGGATTTAAGTGCAAACATGATAAACAAACTGAACATTTTCACAATTCTACTTGAAGCAAATCGAAAGAAGACCAAGAAAACAGAAGTCCAAAAAATCACCTTCCTCTTGTGCCAATTCTGAGGAGAGCAAGCTTGGTGGTCTCAATCTGGTGTTCCACAGCAACAGAAGCTCTTATGAGACCAAACCCATGAAATTTCTTGGAGGGATTAGAGAAAAAGGGGGGAGGTTTAAAGGAAAAAGAGGATAACCCAACATTGTACGAGCCATTGAAGAGTGGCTTATAGAAGGTGAACAGAAAACACCCACTTCAGAGAAAGATCACAGGAAGAAGAATAAGAAAGAACAAAGAGAAATGGGGGAATGGAGAAATGTTTTTTTTTTTTTAATTTTTTTTTTTATTATTATTTTTTTTTAATGAAAAATGTCTGCGTTAACGTTGGCGAATAGGATTCTCATCCATTTCAGTCTGAATTATAAGAAGCCAAAAATTCAAATATGGGTTTTTACACTACGGTTTAGAGACGGCTTCATTTCTTCCTACTGTACTTTGTTTTTGTTTTTTTTTTCAAAGGATTACAAGTATTCCAGGAGAAATTTGAATCTTCTAAAAATATTTAGGTAATGTTTGAGCATGATTTATAAAATAATGTTCACCTATGTGATTTACTATATACCATAATTTATTTAATTTTAAACCTAAAAATAAAAAAATAGGTTGTAATTTTTATTGAACAACATATGTAGACATTATTTCATAAGTTATGCTCGAACATTACTTAAAGATTTTCATTGATTCTTTTATTTTTTATTGGTCATATTGTACTTTGTTTCATCGTTGACTTTCTTTCTTTTTCTTTATATATATATATTGTGAGTATTTAAATTAATTTATGATTATTTTTAAGAAACAATTTATTTGACTCTACCCTATTTAAATGTTAAGAAAGTTTATTAAAAAAAAAACTAGTCATTGGAGTTGGCCTATTCCAATGACCTTGTAATTTTCTAATAACTTGAGGAATGATTGACTTCACTTTGTTAACTATTCATTGGTGTTGGCCTTTTCCAAAAAAAACTAAAAAATGGAGTCGAGATGTCTGATGAAGCTCAATTAAAATGTTTACCTTCTACTTAATTTACTATTTTTCTAAGGCAATTGTGTACTAATTAGTAATTTGTTAGTTACTCAATATTTTCTTACCTTTTTCAAAAAAATAAAAAATAAAACAAAACAAAAACGGTATACACCTAGGGTGTGTTTGTTTTTTGGACATAAGAGTAGAGTGAAGTGGGGTGGAAGAGAATGAAGTGATTAATAGCAGTATGAAGTGGTTAACTACTCGTTTGGGAATTGAGGTTAATAGAAGTGGAGTAATCAACTATTTGTTTGAGGATTGAGGTTAAGAGTGGTTGATATAATTTTTATTTATTTTTGAAAATGTGGTTGGAGTAAATAATAACAATTATGTCCTTATAATTAAAAAATTATGAATTTTAATTATTCGTCTCAATTATTCTTAACTGATCTTAAAAAATATTTTTATATTTTTTAATTTAATAATAATTCAAATTGAAGAATTCAAATTCGTGACATTTT
>JBBMKA010000018.1:9208416-9236377 GCA_037833695.1 Sechiopsis laciniata
GAGAGATTGTGGACAATTGAACAAACAGAATTTATAAAAAAATTCTACGTAAATAAAATAGAAAGAAGTCAACCTAACCCCCCCCCCCCCCCTCCAAAATCATCATCCAAACGAACTATTCATGCAACTCTTCCACCAAAATCTCTATCCAAACGAGTTTTTCTCTGCAACTCTCCCACCAAAATCTCCATCCAAACGAGCTATTGCACAAATCTCAATTTCTAATCACTCAAAATAACTTCTCATTCTAATCACCCAGACAAATACTCATTCAAACAGCTCAAAAAACACTATTATTAATTATAACTAACATCATATTTAACCCAAATGGATCTGTGGCGCAATGATAGTGCGTCTGACTCTGGATTAGAAGGTTGCGTTTTCGCTTTACATGTGAGAGACATGTGGTTCAATTCTCTCGATCACCATTATACTTATTTGTCCTTCAATTTCTTGATAAATAAAAGTTTAATTGATTTTTTAATATTTATTTTATCATGACAAAGAATAAGTACACTTTAAAAACTTTGATGTTTATATAAGTTAATTAATCAGTGTATTGTGTGAAAACTACAAAGGGAGATGTAGCTCAGATGGTAGAACGCTCGCTTAGCACGTGAGAGGTACGCAGGATTGATACCCTGCATCTCCATATATTTGTAATTGTGTACAATTTTTTAAATTTTTTTTTTAATATGTAAATTATATGAATGTGTCACACAAAGACTTAATTTCTAGGTATGTGAATACCATGAATTGAACTCATCCCTCTCTCAAAATTCTCTAGCTTCTTCACGATGGTTAATGATTATTACTCAAGGTTTAATTTTTTTAACTTACCCTTGATGCATGTTACCCACATTCATAATTCTTAACTTGAACCTTATCTTTGAAAATGAGTATTTTCCTTGTTTTTTCTGTGTTTCTGTTTTTAGTTTAATCTCTTCATAGAGAACGTTTGTTGACATTGTGACAATTGTTTACTATGTGTTTCTGTAGAGTTTAGAGCATTGCATGTGTTACTGTTTATGTTCGCAGTGTTTACAACATACCAAAACTTCTTTTATTTTTTTGCATTTGACTTTTTAAGCAACACAAATTCGGATAGCCCCCCAGTCCCCAAGGAGAATGACTTGTAAATTTATCATTTCGCTGCAAATGATTACATCTACTTGCGTATTGATCTGTTGAATGCTTGGAACATTGCATGTTGTATGAGCCAATAGTAAGGTTATATATTTAGTTATTCAAGTAGTAGTAGCAACCGATCAACTTCCTCAATGAAGACCTTTTTGAAAAAGTATACATGTCTCCTCCCCTTGGACATTACACTGATATTCCAGCCGCTAGCAATCAAACCTTGGCTCAGCTCCTTAAGAGCATCTACGGCCTAGAACAACCTTCACTCCAATGGTTCTCTAAGTTTTTTGGAACCTTGTTGTCTCATGGTTTTGATCAATTGAAGGCTGACTATTCATTATTTACCAAGGGTATTGGAGCTCAGTTTGTTTCTCTCTTAATATACATCGATGACATACTCCACGTTGGTCCTAATCATCAAATGATTGAGTAGGCAAAGTTCATGTTACATTATGCATTCCTTTTAAAGGATCTTGGTCCAGCCAAGTACATTTTGAGATTAGAACTGTTGTGTTCATCCACTGGTATTCTATTAAGCCAACACAAGTATTGATTATAAATTTTGGTTCATTATTGTGTTTTAGCCTAAAAACCTATCACACAACCGATGTAGCCAAACATTCATTTGTCAGCTAGTTAAGGCATCTCACTTTCACAAGAAGAAATTCACGATTTTGCTGGTTGATTGGCCAATTGCTCTACCTTCTCATCTCACGACTATATATACGTTATGCAGTCCATAATCTAAGCCAATTTATGTCCGCTCCTCACATCGATTATCTCAAGGCTGCACTATATTTACTTCGGACCAACTCTTTCTTACAGCTGAAGCCTTTATCGACTCCAATTGGGGAGCTTGTCTTTATTTGCGCAAATCCATTACTGGTTTGTGCATCTTCGTTGGCGACTTCTTACTCTTTTGGAAGTCAAAGAAACAAGTCACAGTCTCCAGGTCCTCCGCCGAGGCCAAATATAAAACTTTAGTCATGGTATCAAGCGAACTAACATGGCTGTCATACATCCTTCGTGATCTCAAAGTTGATTGCACCAGCTCTTGTTTATTGTGACAACCAAGCAGCCGTTGCCATTGCTACAATCCAACTTTCCATGAGTGCAGGAAGCACATAGAGATCGATTGCCGCTTCGTTCATGAACGAATTGACAGAGGATTTCTAAAGTTGTTTACAATTTAGTATGCTTGCCAAATTGCTTACATGTTCACAAAGTCACTACCAGCTGCTGCTATACGCTCTTCTCTGTTCAAGATAGGCTTGCTGAACATCTTCCAATTCCCATCTTAAAGGGCGTGGGGGATATTAAATGTTTCTATTTGTATAGGTGGTTAAATCAGTTCATTAGTTATGTTGTTAATACCTAAATTAGTTAGCAGATTAGCTCAACTGCTGATGTTGAGGTCATGTATTTAAAGAACGCTTGATGATGAATAGAAGCATGCTCTCGACCTCTCGCATATTGATAAGTGAAAGTGTAAACACAATTACTTTTAGGCCTACACAGATTCAAACTCATACTTCTTTAGCAATATATCGTTGATTTTTCTCTGTGTGTGTTTTTCATTGAAAATTTAAGGTAGGCAACAATATGGAGAATCTGAACACCTCTTTGTCCTATGAGAAGCTCAACAACATTGGAAGTTGAACGAGAGACTTTGATCTTCCTTTCTTAATTTTCATTTTAGGGCAAGATACACCTAAAGAACAATAGAAGTTGAAAAAGAAAAATAATTTTTTTTAATATGACAATTGTACCCTATATTATAATATTCAAATTGAATTTTGAAATAGATTCCAGCACTTAGCAATAATTTAAGGATGTAATGGTTACAAACCACATAATTTAAGGGTTGTATAATTTTCTACAATTTATTTGAATTTTCTTTGATTTATATATCCATTTTTAATGAATTGAAATGTAAGAACAACTCACTTCTTACATAGAAAAGAGAAAAAAAAATAATGAAAAATAAAGGGGTTTGTTACAAAAAAAAAAGAAGCTATTACGTGCCCACAAAAATTCGACGCTCTAGAATAACTTACATTTGGTGAAATCTAACATAATCGTCTTGAATAAGGGTTTTGGGGAGGGAGGGGAAACAATTTCCTCCAGCCCCTCATTCCAACCTCTCATTACAACTTCTTCATTATAACCTCTCATTACAATCCTTCATTCCAACCTCTCGTTCCAACCTCTCATCCCAATCCCTTATTTTAACCTCTCTTTTAAATATATATTTTAAAAAAAAAAAATTATGAGTGATATATTATCCTAGTTTCTTATAAAATTAATAAATAAAACTAATTTAATAACCTTAAAAAAATTATACATTATTAATATTTTGAAATTTTAATTTGGTCAAGAAAACAAATTTACCATTTATATTTATATAAAATAGTTTACAATATTTATAAGATTTAAGAAAAATAAATAAAGTAATAAAATAAAAAATTTCTATGAACATGTGTTTAAAAAAAACAACTCATCAATAAAATAAGTATAGCTCAATATACATATTGAATGTATTGAGAAAGTAATTCGAATCCTCAACTTCCTACCATATATATTAAATAAAAAAGAAATAAACATATAAAAGTAAAAAAAAGAAAAGAAATAAACAATAAAATAAGCAAAGGAAAAATTAAACGGAAGAAAATAATGTAGATAATAAAACAACGCATATAAATAATTAAAGAAACGATGAAAATGAGGTAAAAAATGAATAATTATAAAAAAAAAGAAAAAAGAATAACAGAGGCTGAAATTGTCTGTATTGAAAACAATCGTTGTAGGCATGTACAAAAAAAGAAAAGAATAATGAATAAAGTAAAAGAAAATATAAGTTAAAATGAAAAGAAAAAAACAATGTTAGCCACAAATTGAAGTTGAACTTGGAGAGAGAGAATTTTGAGACCAAAATTTACTCCGACATTAACTCATTTTATAAAATATGTGCATTTTTAATTAATATATACAATTACGTATATATTTTAAAATTTTCACTAGCCTATTAACTTGACAATTAATGGAAAAATATTTCGTTCATAAAGTAAAAGCAAATTATTTTATAATAATAAATTATATGGCAATTATTCTAATTCTTTAATGAATTATTGCATATAAGTATTATTTATATTGGTACGTACATTATAATTATGATAACAAAATATTTTTTAAAGTAATTAATGAAATTAATATATTTGTTATTTCTTAAAATATTGCACATTCCATGAGAAAATATTAATTATAAAAATATATATTTTTTAAAATTAAGAAAAGAAGTGATAATAAATTTTCACAAAAGATTCAACTACACAATAATTACAATAAGTGCGTAATCATTATTGTATTAATAAAAAAAACATTACATCAACCTTCAAATATCAATTTTACAAAAAATATTTTTTCTCCAACTTCTCTTACAAACAATCATATTCAAATCAGGTTTTGCTCCAACTTCTTCTACAAACATCCATATTCAAATAAGATTTTTCTTCTACCTCTCTTACAAACAACTATATTCAGATAAGGTTTTCCTACAACCTCTTTTACAAACAACCATATTCAAACAAGACTTTTCTGTAATCGCTCCTACAAACAACCATATTCAAATAAGGTTTTCTACATTCAAATCACTCGATTCTTTTCTTTCTCTCAACTTCCCCCAAACTAAATAGCTCCATTATTAATGTCTACAATATAATCATTTATATTATATTTGATTGAAATATTGTGAATTGAACACATAATCTCTTATGAAATTATTGTAAATTTTATTCATTTTGTAATGTCCTAAAACTAAAGTGTATCCGAACAATAAAAAAAGAAAAATGGCAGTGTATAGCATTATTTTTTATATGTATTAAAATTAGAGAATTTACCCTAAGCAATATATTCTACCTCTTATATTATATTTGCACAATTTTTAAAATAGTTCATCCATAGCACATGATTTTCTATCAGTGATAGAACTCAACCAGTGATAGAATTAGTCTACCAGTGATAGAACTTTATCACTGATTAAATTCTATCGGTAATAGAACTCAATTTGGATTTCCTACCGCAAATAAATTAGATTTGATTTTGTCATATAGAGATAAAAATACTTTGCATTTTTTTATTATACATCAAAAATGCCAAGCTTTTTATTAAAATAATTTCTACATAGCATTTTTTGGATCCATTTTCTGTATTTTCCCAGTTTACTCTTTCTCTTCCTCTTTCATTCTTCCTTTTTCTGTCACTCTTTGTTCTGCAACTTTTTTTTACTCATTTTTTTGGATCCATTTATTATTGCTGATGACTAATTACGCTTCGGTCACTATCAACAGTAGGAAGGGAAGACGCTGGAGCTGTTGCCGGCAAGGGAGATGGCGTAAGCGACAGGATTTGTGACGTGAAGAGAGTGACACCAAAGCTGTTTGAAGTTTCGATCGGAGTGAAGCGAGAGGAAGAAGATGAACAAATGATGGGGCAAAATCACATACAGTTGGAATAAGGTGTGACGGGTCGAAGATTAAAGCTGAGCCGTTGGATGAGAAATCTGAAAATCCAATAAGAGCCCAGGCTAGAACTCGAGAATTAAGGCTATCAGTTATTGAATGTTCTCAGATGCAACACTATCAACTAAAAATTGATCGAAGAATATCAATTAAAAACTTATTGATAGGGTGTTTTGGTTATTTTATTGAACCACAAAATTTTATCATATATATGAAATATTATTAAAAAGTATTATTATGGTGTTTTTTTTTTTTTTTTTTGCTAGTAATGTAAAATCCAAAAAAAAAACAAAAAATTAAAACATAGCAAATTTCAATTTTTAGGTGAAGAGAAATCAAACAGTAAATCTTTGTCAAAAAAAAAAAAAAAAAAAAAATTGCAAAACCGAAGGGGCGGTGGTCGAACCTGCGCCGTAGAGAGAAACATGAGACTGCTTTCTCAGACATTTCGTTGCCAAAAAACCCCAATTTCAAGTCCACAACTTTCCAAGCCTTCTTCTTCGTCAACCAAGAATCCATCTACGATCGTTAAATCAAATCCGAAGCCGAAGAAGCAATGGTGTGTGTATCTCATCATCTCCACCAATTCCCCCATCAAAACCTATGTTGGGGTTACCCTCGACTTCGATCGACGGTATGTATCTTCCATTTCTTCTCTTGGGTTTCTTGTTTCCTGCTCAGATTCCATGTTTTCATGCTCATAATTCATCTGGGTCTTGTTCGATTAGTGTTTTTTTCGAGCTTTTGGCTTAGCCATTTCGCTTGTTATTGTTGAATCAACGATGGACCCAAAAGCTTAAGCCCATTTAATAACCATTTGATTTTTCTAATGTGTTTGAGGTTCTAAGAAAACATTTCAATTTTCAACAAAACTTGTGGGTTTGAAAAATTCGATAAAACCCAACAAGATAATAATTGGGAAGGAAATAATGAGAGTTTGAATGTATGACCTCGTGCACTCGTTAAACCACTAATCGAGCTCTAATTAATTTGGAAGGAAACTTTAGTACTTACCAATACTTTAACATGGATCTAAGAAGTTATATATTCATGGTAGCCATCTAAGTAGGAAATAATAATTATAATTTCATTAACATCTAAATGTTATAGTCAGACGAAATATTTCAAGAAAATAGTCGAGATGCATATAAGCTAACCAGACATTTATGAATATTAAAAAAATAATAAACTTGAAGAAATATGCTCCAATTGTGTCGCTCGTTATGAATATATTCTTGTATCCAGTCAATTTAGTGCAAGGAGGTGAGGTTTATCTCAGGAAAAAAAGAACTTGGGTTGAGTTTTTATTGATAGTTTGCAAGTTGAACTGCTTGATTAATTAGTTGAGCTTTTTTTGAATGAGTTTGTAAGTTGATGAATAATAATTTCTGCAAAATGAAGTATTGTTCAAGATGTTTCATGGTTCTTATTTAGAGTATGCTTCAATTGTTTTTTTTTTTACCGGATCCTATCCTCTAGGGAATTCCTTTGTCAAAGAAAATTTCAATTTGCAACTTTGACTTGTTCTTTATGCATAAGAAGAGGTATTCAAGTGTTTCTTAATATTGTAAAGTTGTGTTCCTGAACAGTTTGAAACAACACAATTGTAAAATAAAGGGTGGGGCAAAAGCAACTCGAGCAGGACGACCCTGGATCTGTGCATGCACAATTCATGGTTTTAAAGACCAAAGTCAAGGTATTCATTTAAAATAGAACTTATAGAATCATGATGCGGCTGAGTTCCATTTCGAAGGCCTTGCTTGGCTATTTCTGATTGAAGTCATTCTAGAAACTATGTTGCTTTGGCTTCTGAAAACGTGATATTTCCTAGTTTCTTTGTTGTGGCAATGATCTTTCATGATCACATCAGCTACGTTAGATGAGGACACCTCAGATGTTTGATAGGATCCGAACTAGAACAAGAACATTATATTAAAATATAGAAATGTATGGATAAAAAGAATATAAACGGTAAACCAACCAAATTGTTGATAGGAACTTGAAACCATTCTCTCTAGAGAATCCTCTCTTGAGCCCAAAGTACAACCACTCAATATTTGCATATCTTCTCCTTTACAACACTCTCTTGTTTATAAGTTTATAACCACCATATTCTAACCAACTCCCAACTAATTGTCCATATACCCCTATAATATTTCTATTATCATTTCAAGGTCAATCCTATCCATGTTTTCCAAATTTTCTGGCATTTTGAGAACTATTTCCCCTAGAAATGATGTTTGTCCATTGCTCTTCCCTGAAATTTATTTATATGATGCATCGAGTTGAGCTCAATTATTAATCTTCCAAACTTCTAATTCTTTTCAAAAGCTTGAAAATTCTATACTGAGAGGAAAAAAAACTCATAGCATAACCTCTTTTAAAAACATATATAAATGCTGATTTTCCTCTTAAATAGTCCACTTAAGGCTAGAGAAGATATCCCTGGTGAGTGGATAGTAAGTATTGTCGAAACTGTTTTATAAGAGCAATGATGAATTAGTGCGAGATGCCTGAAAATATTGGGTACTTGCTATTGAAGTGATGGGGGCCCATGGAGGAAAAAGGTAATGGGATGGCTGGTGTACTGAAAGACCCCTTAACCGCCTCCTTTAGAGAGTTAGTTAACTCTAGTTAGTTAGTTAGTTAAGTGGTTCGTCTCCTAAAAGACTATGTATAGATGTATCCTATCCCTCGGGTAGCACGTTTCTCTCTAGGTCTCAGTTTCAAATCTCTTCTGAACATTGGAGACCATTTTTTTTTGTAGGCAGTCTCTCCTGTTTGCTAAAAATATAAAAACAAAACAAATATATGCATAAGGACTGTTGTTTGGATTGGCTTTTTGATGCTAAGAAACAAACCCATTAACATGTCATACAACTTGCATTATGCAACTGACATTCCTCTTGCATACCAATTTGGACCCTTTCATCTTTTTTCTTTATAAATGGAACAGCTGCAGCTTATAGATCACTACATATAGTATTCCATTCATCAATCACATAGTATTAAAAGGCTGATGAGGCAAATGATTTAACTTTTTTCATCACTCGAGACGAATTTTGGTAAGAGTAATCCAAGAAAAATTCTAGTACTACGAGAGTGTAGGTACTCCTTCCATTTATTGATTTCATCGTCATTTTATAAAGGATTAGGCACTCTCATAGTACTACGACCGTACTTTAACATGATCCGTTTATAGATTGTACATCTATGACTTTTGTTTTATATCCCTGAGTGTCAATTTACGTGCACCTTGATTATTTTAATGAGACAATCCACCTGACATTACAATATTTGGATGTCAAGAAAATCTATAGGATATTAATTTCTAGATATATGGCCACTATGGGTAGAACCCATAAGGCCATAACCTTTTGGTTTCATAAGGTACATCTGTCCTTGATTCTTGAAGTACTCTTGTAGTGATTTCTAATGCTTAACAATCACTGCCGCAACATAAAGGAGTGATCGGTGGTCGAAGGCCTGGGCTTTGTAGGTGTGCTCTCCTCAATGTTTACTATGCAACATAAAGGAGTGATCGGTGGTCGAAGGCTTGGGCTTTGTAGGTGTGTTCTCCTCAATGTTCTAAGTTCGTGACTCACCTATAATGTTAATTGTAGACACATCTCGTGTTTCATTCCTTTGATGTCTCCTAGGACGGGCATGGTTACCCCAGATATCGAGTTGTAAAGCTTCGATTTCTCAGTTTCTAAAAAAAAAAAAAACATTAAGCGTTTTCACTTGTATAGATGACTTTTATGTTTCTATGGAGTGCTGAATCAATTTGATTGTTTCTGGTTGCTTTTATAAATTTTATTGTTTCTACGAACATCCTTCAAGTTCTTGTCCCTTAATCTTTTTGCACTATAGTCTTAACCCTCTGGTCAAACTGATTGTTCTCCACCGGATTGTCGTATTGAATCCCTTTAGATCACCAACTCGATAATCAAACTTCTCTCGAGTTTTTCGAGTGGTAAAAATCATGTAAAATAATTTCCCACTTCGTAACTGTTGTTGTTTTATGTACTTTGTATGCAGCTTGTGAGTTTGAATCAAAATGGAAAGAAATTTCAAAGAAAATTTCCCAGAAAAGGAAAGAGGATGATATGGGAAAGCAAGTAGATGATAAGAGTTTAAGGTTGCTGAAGAACAGGCAAAAAGCTCTAGAAAAAGTGAAGTGTCTGTTTGATTGCAGTCCATTTGAGTTTGATTGGCAAATGGAACCTTTATGATTTTCTGTACATGTTTTATTTAAGAATTGAAATTATTAATATGAAAAAGTTGTTTATAAGATAAATGTTCCATGCTCAGAACTATGCTAAATTAGAATCTGTTGGGCTGTTAGCCTTGTAGAGTTATATAAATATCTTATTGTGCCTTTAATAATATCATCACTTTTCACTCCATCCACATGGTATCGAGAGCAACTTGACTAATGTCATCTCTTCTTTTTTTTTTTTTCTCTCCTTAATTTCTTCATTCAGCCATGGCTCTCTCCGATCAAAATTTAATCCACATACTTATAAAGTTATAAATATATGTAATTTGGTGTTAGTTCGTGTTGATTGGAGGGACTATATATTATGCAGTTTCCAAATCACTCCAATCTTGAAAACACACAAGCCTTTTTGGGTATATCGACGACACAATCCATGCTTCGGCAAAGATAGTAGGGTTAGATGACGCATCTAGTACAGAAGCCACCTTTACCCAAACTCCTTTGTCATATGTTGTTGGCAGCAAGAACTCCCAAGAAATGTGTGAATCTTTAGAAAAGATCTTCCTTCCCCTCAACATCACTAATGACCTTCGACAACATTTTAACACTTCAACACCTTATATTAAGGAGATGATAATGTTCTTGTTTGCAACGACAATGAATTGAACATTTCTCATCAAGGTACACTATCTACTTCTCAGTCCTCAATCAATCTATTACAAAAGAATTAGGTATGTAGAAAAATCTTCATACATATCTTTAGAAAAATCTTCATAGATTCCCTCATCAAAATATACTTGTTTGGGAGAATTGCTTAGAACATCCGTCACAAAAGAATTTTTATAGTGTAATGCACAATTAAGGAAGTGTTTGGACGCAATTTAAGATAGGTTACCTTGAATAATAATAACCCAAATCAGCATTTGGATTGCCCGGTATAATAATTGATGAGTTAGCTAGCTTATAAAACATCATCTATGTTATAATGATTCATGTTATAATAATATGCACTTCAAGTTCAAGTTAGTTTATAATAATATGTATTTAAATGTAGATTATTAAAATTCTCATGTTTCACTGGTTATAATAATTTAGTATCAACCCACACTCTAAATTATATACAATACAATTTTAATATTCCTTATATTTAAAAACTGTGATATAGTTTCCATAACTTCAAATTGATTATCTTCTTTCGAAAAAAAAAATCATCAAACTACATGATCAAACATCGTTTGACAAATTTAAAATTTACCACAAATATTTGAAATTAGATGGAAGAATATTGTTCTTGACAAACGCGCCTAAGATCGCGTACTCCTCGATCACCCTTACTTCAGCGTTACACGCGTTGATGAGCGGCGGAAAGAACAGCCAAAAGCAAGTCCAAAAGAAGAACCCCATCGTCACCGGAATCGACACCGCCGCCGGCATCGCCGGCATTCCCCACGTCTCCATCCACACCCTCTTCGCCACCAACTCCGCCACCAGACACCCGCCGTGCAGCACGAAGAACGCTGCCACCTCCCACGTCGGCGGCGGCCACTGCCGGGACATGTAGAAGAACATCAGCTCGTGCATCGCCGCCGACACCAGGAACGTCGCCGCCACTCCCACGAGCGGGGCCCACCGCCGGCCGATGAGTTTCGCGGCGGCGTTGGCGGCGGGGCGGTAGGCGGCAGGGCGGAGGATCTCGGTGACGACGAGGTTCCACCGCCGTCCCCAGAAGTCTTGGAGGGAGGTGGCGAGGTAGGGGTGGTGGAAGAGAGGGAGGAGCTCGACGGCGGCGGCGACGGCGGAGAGGCTGAGGTGGAGGAGGAGGTAGATGTGAAGGGAGAGAAGAAGGAAGAAGAGTTTCTGAGGGAGGATGTGGGTGTAGTCATAAGCCTTCACCAGCGCCGCCACTAACAAGATCTTCACGGCGTAGTTCAACGGCGATTGGCTGCGGTTCTGGTTGGCTTTATTTCTGCCATTGTTGGCTGTTTCTGAGCTTTTTTGAAGTGGGTTTTGCTTCAGTTTGATGGGGAAGCAAGCTACTGCACAGAAATTACCTGTTAAAAAAAAGTAGAAATATAATATAGGGTTAAAATTAAAACAAATTGATCGAAATTCTGTACTAATTTGTGATAAAAAAACAAATACAAACCTCATACATTTCATTCAACGGATTCGCATTGTTGAGTATCGATGAGATGTTGTGCCACATTAATAATTTGGTATGATTTTGTCTATTTTGAAAAGAAATCTTAGCAATTTTATTTTTCGTTCATCTAAAGAGTTCAATAGATCATATGATTGTCATAGTTCATACACTCATGATCTACCTCTATAATAATGTGAGTACGTTTTTTTTTTTTTTGTTTTCTAATCAAATAATTTTTCTATACACTAGTTTCACTCATTGAACTGTCACATTTTAAATTATACTACAACAAACCTAAACTCAAAACACACATCCTTTTCAATTACACTTCAAACATCCAATTCAAATTATATTTGAACACATTTGATAAGCACTATTTATTGAAGCATTTATTTAAAAAACACTCCATACACACATATACTTAGTCAAAAGTACTTATTTTAAAAGTATTGCGACAGAAATACTTATTTAAGAAAAACTCATCACTAAAATAATTTATTTAGATGAAACAGTAGCACATAATTGGCTAAACCATGAATATATCGTAAGCTTTGGATGACATTTTCTTTCATCATAAAAAATCTAAAAACGATATCCAATTTAAAAGAACTTGAAATCCAATTCAAGAATGACTATGAAATTCCAGTTTCAAATATTGTTGAATTAAAAGGAAAATGATGAAACACATACCGAGAGAGATGCCGGTGACGGCCAAGGGGCCTTGACCGGCGGCGAAGAGGAGGAGCTTGAAGTTGGCGAGCCAAGCGATAAGAAACGCCGTGAGACCGCCGAAATGGAGGGAGTGAAGGTAAAGAGGAAGGTAAAGGAAGAGGGAAATGACAGGCAAAAACAATGCAAATCTTGTAAATCCATGTCCAATTCTTTTGCCCACGCCATAGCAATAGCAAAGACAAATCCCAATTGTACTCCACACTTTGAACATGTTCGGAATCTCATCCTCCATTTCTTCTTCTTCGCCGGAGCTCCGGTCGCTACCGCCGGATATGCCTCTTTCTTTCTTTTGTGAAACCAAAATCGATATTCTAACAACCTACCACACACATTTAACTACAATCTTTTCAGTTGTCTTTTATTTTTTATATATCTCTACAAATATCTTAATCTTTTGAAAATTTACTATAACTCAAATCTAAAAAATAATTATAAATACTGCTACTTTTTTAAAAAATTAATAAAGGTAGTCATTAATCTTAAATGAGTAGTTTTTTTTTAATATTATAATACTAAAACGTATGATTAATATTGGTGTTAATGAATAAAGGCAATAGTTCAGTGACATCAGTATACATCTAATGCTTTTGGAGTCTTAGTTCGAGCCCCTCACCTCCAAATGTTGTAATCTCACAAAAAAAAAAAAAAAAGAATTTAATTATTTTGTTAGTATAATTTCAAAAACTAAATCTAGATCTTCCAACTAATTAATGAACTCCCAAATAATGCATATAATAAAATGATAAATCAATAAGAAAATTAGTTCAACAACATTTGTTGCGTATAAATATAAACCTTACATCGCTTAGATTGAAATTAATATAATATGAATTTGTATAATAGACAAATGCATTGTCAGTGGGGTTGGATGATTGACAGCACGTGTTTCTCGTGTCATTTATAAAGATGAGATTCTGAAGAAGAAAAAGAAAACGAAAAAAATACAATTCTTTGGTTGGAACTTGTAAGTCACGTGAATGGATTCAATCATATTGCATGCGACGTAAAAGGCCAGTTTAGATCTGAATTCTCGTTTTTTATAATTTATTTACGTTCAGTCTTTATTATTTTAAATATTTTGATTTAATTTTGATTCAATCTATTTTTTCTAGCTTAGGTTTTTTTTTTCCTTACCGTAATAGTAAGCATATAAAGCAGAAAGGAAGTAGAAGAAAAATTGGGCGAACAATGTAAAATTGGGGAGAGTTGAAAAAGATCCAAAATGGTTTCAATATATTTCTCAATGAATCTTTACAAAGAAATGAATACAAATATACAGAAAAAATATACAACAACCCAGAAACCTTCCTAGGAACTTGACCTAAAGCCTTTGTAAATATATCACAAATTTACTCTTTAGTGCCCACTTATACCATCTTAATTTTTCCTCTATTTGATCCGTTTTCGAACAATGTAACGATCAATTTCAATGTGTTTGGTCCTTTCATAGAAAATTGGATTAGCGGTAATGTGCATGGTTGCTTGATTGTCACAAAACAAAGTGCTCAATATGAAAATCTTTTAGCAATTATATTAGCCATGTTAGTTCACATGTGATGGAGGTAATAGACGTGTACTCGACTTCTGCGGAGGACTTGGAAACTATGGCTTGTTTCATACTTTTCCAAAGGATAAGAGATTTTCCAAACAAAAAATACAATAGCTTGTTACAAATCGACGAGTGGTAGAACATCCTCCCCAATACACACCATAATATCAAATGAGGCTCAAATTGCTGTTAGAAGAAAAAAAATAATCCTTGTTCTGGAAACCCTTTCTCATAATGAATTACTCGATAAACTGCCTCTAAATGAGGCTTTTCTAGTCCTGCATAAACCGTGTTAATAGAAAAGGAAATCTTAATTCTAGTAATGGTTATGTGGTGTAGTTTTCCAATTAACCGTAGATAGTGAGTAGGGTCTTTTAATAAATCACCAATTGAAGGATCAAGTTTAAAATTTTGCATCATAGAAAATTTGTCAGACTTGGCACTAGAGATGTCCACGGGCGGGGCAGAGCCAGGGAATGGCTTCCCCGTCCCCGCCCCCGCCACTTAATTTAATCCCCATCCCCAGAAAAATTCTCATTTTTTTTCTTGGGGATCGGGTTCCCCGCGGGAATTTTTTCAAAATTTTTTTTTTTACATTTTTTATAATTTTTTTTGGACAATACTTTTAAATAGATTTTCTTAGAAAATATTTATAAATTTCAACTATAATGTTAATTATTGAAGAAAAATATTCATATGCATAGCAAACAAATCAACGACTAATCAAAATTCCAATTGTTAGTGATAAGAAAAAACAGCTTCTTTGTGTATACCTCAGAGCCAGAAAATGGTGTGATGGAGGGATTCAATTTGAAAGGAAGAGAATCATAGCCTGAAAAAACCACTCGAGGTCGTAGCATAGCATAAAAAGTTCTAAAATTTTGGATAGTTTTCGTAGTAATACGATTAATATTGAGTTGGACCGATATTTTGTCGAACTAGTTTCTCGATAATTTCATCAACAAATATATTTTTATTTGAAAATTAAAAGGGTAAAGTATAGAAAAAGAAATATTTAAAAAAAAGTAAACGGGGCGGGTGTAAAGACCCGACTTAAAATAAAGTCTATAATGGGTATTTACTAGCATGCATGATTAAATTCACAAATGACTCGCTTATTCAAAATCAAAACATGCTCTTGTATTAAAAACCCAGCTCAATATTCAATAAGGGTAAACACAGTAAATGTAAGAAGCCGATTCTAAAACAGTCATAAACTCGGTTCTTACTCAACATGCATGGTTCAATACGTTCAAAATTAAACTTTAAACCAACCATTAAAACAATTTCCTGTTTATTCATTCAGAACAGTTCATAAGATAAAACATAGTTAAGCCTCTGACCAGAGTTATTCAAAACAAAATTAAAACATGAAATCCTTTATAACCAAACTATCCTGCATGTTGAATTAAGACAACAAATAACAATCAAAACAGAGGATGCCCATGATCAAGCAGCTCCTCCTCTAGCCGTCCCGGTGCTGTCCCAAGTTACCTGGTGGAAAAACCACAAAAATAAAAGGTGAGTACAAAGACACTCAGTAAGAATCTCCAACCAGGGTACAGTACGCAAGTCACATCATCTAGCATCCTAGCATACAAGCAAAACAACATCATAATGGCAGTCTCAACACAAGTACAATCACAACATGCTCAAACATCGAAAGTCTCTAACTCTCGGCAGGATCCATTACAGATCTCCAAATGGGTTATCAATATAACCCCTAGAATCTTGAGAGTCTCTAACTCTTGGCTAAGGAGACCCGCTCACTATGCTGATCCTGAACAATTGGGAGAGTACCCAAGCGTCGGGCTCTAAATTGAATGGAAAGGTGTACTAATACACTAGCTCGAGGGAGCTCTCCTCCCAGCATCTAATGCACATACGCGTACACCGCATGCTCCTGCAAACCAGATAAATGTAGGCCTACACAAACTATACCGGTCCAGGTGTGTATGCCTATGACTCGGAAAGGTGAACACTGATCCACAGCAGGCGGGAGGCCCTCGGCACCATACTGTGGCAGTCTGAATCACACCCAACGCCTGAAGCTAAAGGTCATCTCAAAGCAGGCTTGTACCAAGGAAAGGACCCCGATCTAGCAAGCCACAAACTAGGCTTATGCCGGGGTGGTAGCTACACCACACCCGGCTGTCGGGGGTAAGGAATCTGTTCTCATAGCCCGACCGGTGGGGACAAGTACGTTGGTCCACTCTCAGCCTCTAGATGATGACAACCTAACAGGATCTAGCTAAGAGGAAGCACCCTAGAGCTAACAGAGTTCAACATCAAAACATTGTACAATAACATACAGCATAACACAATCACAGTTACAAGTAGTCGCTGCAAACAGAGTAGTGCAATTCAGGGTACATCAAACTACATGCCAGGTCCTATCAGACAAGTCATACAATCCTATCCACTAACACATATGCATCAAGAAACCTGCAAGAGCCTATCCACTAACATGTGCATTGAACATGGCAACAAACAAGCAAGCCTATCCATTAACAGATTCATTCAATAACACAACATCCAGAAGCCTAGTCTACTAGCATGCTCAAAAAAAGAAATGCAGTCAATCAACCTATCCACTAATAAGTCAATAAAACAAGTAACAAACAGCTAAGGAACTATCAATGGCAAGCGTAGGTCCACACAACCCCGGTAAGGAAATCCTTACCTGAAAACGGAACAGACAAATAACAACGATGCTCCTTGAGCTGCAGATTACCAACAATGCACAACACACCTAACAATAACATTAAGATAATCAATACACCTGCAAACATCTAATTCAACCAAGGAACGCAAGGGAAACAGAGGTTACCCAAATCGAGAACCGGACAGGAACTCGTGAAAATGCTGCTGCTGCCTCGGAGGTTCATTGGGGCAAAACTCTACCTGGGGAAGAAGCATGCTGTAGAGGTCACGGCTGCACGGATGCGAAGTTGGGCGAAGCGGGCTGCTCGCGAGGCAACTGCGCAAGCGAAGCGGTAGGCGAGGGACTGTGCGCGTGAGGCTAATCTCGGGCGACACTATTGTGGTCTTTGCGTGGGATCGCGAGGCACGACTGGGCGTGGGCTGCTCAGCGAAGGCGTTGCGAGCAGGGAGTGGCGAGGCGGATCGAAAAGGCGTGTGCGGGCATGAGCGGCTGGCTGCAGAATAATGATGGCATCGATGGACTACGATCGCAGCAAGGCGGGCTGGCATGCGCGGCCTCAGTGAAGGCTAGGCGACAATGAAGCTTGCGGCAGCTAGGGCTTAGTGACGCGAGAGTGCGGTTGCCACGCAGGCAGTGCATGGGCACAAGGGCTCGGCTGGGGTTGTGGGGCAAGCCTAGGGCTGATCGGCGGCAAGAGGAGTTCTCGGCTACGATGGGTGTGAGGCTTGCGATGGAGATGGGGTTTCGGCAATGGGAAGAAGAAGTCGATCGTTGAAAGGGAGAGAGTTTGCGAATTGAGGTTTCTGTACGAATGAAAATAGAGGAAAACGTAAACCTTTTCTTTAGATCGATCAAATAAATCCTCCAACACCACGTGTCAAAATCAACCAGCCTTCGAGTTCCAGCGAAGGCAACTTTTTCCCCTTTTTCTCTTTTAAATTAAAAACCTCCAAATTCCTAACCATCCAGCTTCGAGTCCCGGCGGGGGAAACTTAACCAATTATTTTTTCCTTTTTCTCTTTTAACCAAAAAGAACCTCCAAGCTTCCTAAATTATAACTCTAACCCTGGAAACCTGAAACCGTAGCAATAACCCGAACTCAACAAATGACAGAAACAGTCCTGAAACCGTGGTTAATTACAAAACCGACCCTTAAGGCAGGATTACCAAAATGCCTCTAAAGGCTCAAACTGCCCTAACGACCCAACCGAACAACCGAACATACCTGGGGAATCAGAATGGAAAACTGGTCCGTTACAGTAAAAAATTCTCCTGGCCAGGATAAATCAAATATAAATACAAGCTTTCTGAATTGAAATAAACATTTATCAAATAGTTTATGCGAAATAAAAGACATTTAATAAATAATAGGACATGTGTCCCCCCATGGACCAACAACCTTGTCCAGTTCATCTATCTCGGTATACCTTAGCACCTGGAGGGGAAAAATGATAAGGGTGAGTAATGGGGATTACTCAATAAGAACTCTCACATAGAGTACAAAAATGCATACATCAGCTCAACACCTAACCAACAACTGCCCTCATTATCTACAACAAGCTCAGACTTACAAGCCCTAAGATGGGAACCTCTAGGCTCAACTATTTTGGGAAAACACAACTGGTCCCACCTATTCAGGTACTTGTCTGGCCTATTTACGTAAGGAGCTCAACTGGTCCAAGTGATTACTAATAGGAAACGCAACTGGTCCTGCTATAGCTTATAGGAAGTGCAACTGGTCCTATAAAAGTAACTCTACTGGTTCTAGCTAGTTAGGGACGCAACTGACCCTATTAATAAATCAGGAACACAACTGGTTCTGCTATAACTTATAGGAAACGCTACTGGTCCTATAAGGCGGTAGGAACGCTACTGGTCCTACACAATTAGGAAACACAATTGGCCTTAATAAAGATCAAGAACACAACTGGTCCTGCTACAACTTATGAGAAACGCAACTGGTCTCATAAATTACATCAAATCAGCAAATCAGGAACACAACTAGTCCTACTATAACTTATAGGAAACGCAACTGGTCCTATAAGGCGGTAGGAACGCTATTGGTCCTACACAATTAGGGAACACAATTGGCCTTTATAAAGGTCAGGAATACAACTTGTCCTGCTACAACTTATGAGAAATGCAACTGGTCTCATAAGTTGCATCATATTAATAACCACTCAGCATCCCATACTACTGAGTAGTATCAAGCAAAAGGAACATTTTCTTCTGTAAAAAAAATATTAAATAATCTATCAGTAGCTCAAATATCCAACATAAAGGTCAACGAGGTCAAACTAGCTCAAAGATTAAATCCATGCATCTTATAGACAATCTAGACAACAAGCTTAGAAGTCAACGAGGTCGAACTTAGCTTAAAGATTAAATCCATGCATCTTATAGACAATCAATTAAATATCAAACAAACAATGCATTTAAGGACCACACAACCCTAGGAAAAAGTCCTCACCTTTGAAGATACAAAATTCCTCAATTTGTGTGCTAAAACTTCGGACGAGCTACGAATTTAAACCTAACAAAAACATAGCCTAGAATTAACCGTGACTGTCACTCTTGAAACGAAAACCCACAACATGATGGGAAATAAAAAAATAACCCAAGAACTCTTAATCCAAAGTTAAAAAAAATATACTCCAACTATTATTTAGAAGTAATAAATAATATTCAATTATTTACTCCAACATAAACCTCTAAAAAAAATAGAATATTAATTAATCCATAAAAATATTTTATTTGAAAACCAGGCTTAAAACCCAATTATTAAAATCCATAAATTTGTGGCACTCATTTAAAAATATATTAAATATCTCAAAACTAAAGGGTATAAAATATCCTACAAACTTCTCTTTCTTTAAAAAAAAAATTAGATAAATGACCTACTAAAGCTAATATGAATTTCCCAAGAAAATCATATTAAATACTCTTTAACAAAACCTTAAATTTTATTTTGGAAATTAGCAGTCATGGCCCACAATCTATTTCAACAAAACAGCCCATTAATTTGTCAATTTACAAGTCCAATGCCCACACTTCAGTTTCTGAACTCTCAGCGCAATAAACTTATAAGTAACTTTTGAAATAAGAGTCAATGACATTTACAATATAAAATCCAGCAACTTAAATAAAATTTTATAGACAATATGAGGAATAAAGCCCAGGGATGACCACGTACTACCTCACAAGGCGGGACCGCAAAACGGGTCGGGCGAGACTTGCGGGTTTCAGGCGCGACTTGGCGGTTGGGGGTGGTTTTCGACGCAGATCTAGGCACGGGTCGGGGTTAGATCTGGACGAAACTCCACGCAAACGAAGTTGCACAGGCGAGCGGTGCTTGGAATGCGAAACGACCACTGCTTCAAGGTTCAATAGATGCGAAACGAAGCTTCAAGCCGGCGTCAATGAAAAACAATCCGGCGAGAGCAAGGCGGCGGCGGGTTTGGTGTCGAGAAGAAGAAGATGAACATGGGGGATTTGGCTTGAAAATTGTGGAGGAGCTTTTCACAATTAAAAATAAAATAGATTAAAACAAATTAAAGGAATGCACATGGGTACTGTACACTTTTGGAATGGAAAAAGGTGCGATTCTTTAATTTCCTATTCCTAAATAAATTAATTTAGGCTTAATTAAAACACACCCTTAATTAAATAATAATCCAGCAATAACCAATTAAAATAACTTCACTAATTAACCCAAGAATTTTATAAACAATGCAAATAAGCCTTTAAGTCCCAAATAATTAAAATGTCCGTAATATATCAGTATTTCCTTAATTTTAATATAAATGAAACTATGAGAAAAAAGAAAAAAAAAAAAAACAAACAATAGAAGCTTAAAAAAAAAAAAAAATCTCGGGTTTTCACAATATTTTCTCTTTTAGAAACTTTCGTCCTCGAAAGTTACAAATTCTTGAGTTAACCTGAGAAACAAGAACTCGACCTCTCGAAGAGCATGAATGCTCTATCTAACCCAAGCAACCACATAAACACATTGTGTAAAAAAAAAAGAGTAAAATCCAAGCAAGAAACATAAAACGAACTAAAAGTTAACATCCAACATCAAACTAAACCAATAATAGATTCAAGTAGCAACAACAACACCAAAAAAAACCAGTAAAGCAAAAGAGTGAGAACCAAACAATGAACTATTAGCCAACAATATTAAATTATGAAGAATAAAGAACTGATCATAACATGGATTTAGACAATTAATGAACCTGAACTTCACTTTCCAAGCAAACCTTTTACTTCCACAAAACAACAAAACGACAACATCTTCATGGCTCAAACAAAACCACCGCAAACATTATAAAACCAAACTCACCCAAAACTCCTTAATTGTCTTGATAGCAGTCAGCTGCAACAAAGAACAAATAACCACCTTAACTAACCAACAACAAGGAACACGAGATCCAAAGCACAACTTGAAACCATAAGCCAGATGTTGACGTAACTGAAATAACTGCACAACTTGACTAACTCCTTACACTTCCAACACAAACAAGCATTTTTTTCCCGCTCTCCAAGAATTACACAACAAAAGCTAACAACATTTTCCAACAAAGTATGTAAGTCAACAAAAAAAGTAACCACAATTTCAATTATCTCAACTGCAACTACCAGAGACTGATCGAAATTAGCGAATACAAACAAGTAAACCAAGAGCTACAAACAACACTCATTAAGTCTCACTTGGCATACACCAACTACAATCCAACATTCAATCATCCAAATGACTCCAAGTAAGGTACCGGTTAACTTCATAATCTTTGGAAAAAAGACGAGCTTTGTAAAGTTCAACAATGTCATTAGAGTTATATTTAATCTTGCACCCAATAGGGGGATGCTTGAAAGAAAGAGAGGGACCATAGGTCAAGTGTGATTAGATTCAAGAGCATGAATCTTCATTTCCATAGCATTAACCCACTTAGGGTCTTGACAAGCCTATTCATACGTTTTTTGTTCGACAAGATTAACAATATCATTGAAGAAGGTACGATGAGGAAATGAAAGATTGCAATAAGACACATATCTTGATAATGGATGATGAGTGCTTGATTTAGCCAGAAGAGAGATGAAGTAGACTCAGGAAAAGAAAGGTACCAGTTAACTTCATAATCTTGGAGATGGATGAGAGGTTGAGTGAGACGAGAAAATCTACAAAGATTAAGATTGGACAAGGCAATAGGAGTATCTAGAGAAGTTGTCTGGTTTCTAGTCGCTTGATGAAGAGATCAAGGCGGTGTTTGAGTAGGGGAACCGGCTGACTGGTCTTGAGGAGAATCCACACATTCGGTGCTTGACAGGCTCGGGAAAAAAGGTTTGGAGGATGTTATGAAAATGACAATCAACAATCAATGCAAAGATAAGGAAATCGTAAAAGAAGAAGAAGCAATACAGAAATTTACGTGGTTCACTAATGTTGTGTTAGCTAGTCCAAGGGCAGAGAGGGAGCGCAATTTTGTTAAGGAGAGGCGTAAAATACAGATTACAGAATGAACAACATAATCAGCTAGGTTTAATTCGAGTTTATATATGCACTCTCATTAAACCCTATTGCAGAATGCGGATGTATAAGCGTCAGCGCATGCGGAACGTGCAACAGAATGCAGATGTATAAGCGTCAGCGCATGCGGAACGTGCAACAGAATGCGGAAGTGCTGACGCTGCGGAGTGCGAATGCAGGATGAGCTAAACGAATGCAGATTACATTGCTGCAATGCGAAGAGCGTTTACGCAACGGGGGCGAGACCCCCGACTACTATTTGCACGGTATTAATGCGTTCAAGGCATATCTTAACAGAGGATAATAAAATTGGTGGTATAGAGGAGGGTATGACATTCTCATTATATTTCATGATGGCAAATTTGAAAGAGGCTTACAAGGTGGAGATTGAATTGATCAAATTGGAATAAAGAAATATGGTTTCAAGAAAGATGACATCTCAAGAGTTAAACATGGTGTGCCAGTCTAAGTCATAGTCTCAATAGGCCTTTTGATTTCAAGGTATCCTAAAAACAAAAAATGAAAGACATGAGTGTCAAATTTATGAGAAGATGTGAAGTTGGTGGCATAACATAAGCAACCATAAACATGAAGATGAGAAAAAGAATGAACCCTTTTTGTGAAGCCGCTCATATCATGTCAATGTGGAGGGTATGTGGATGTTCATTGTCTAATCATGTAGATATTCAATTAACCTAGAAATGTTGGATTAGTTTATTAGAAATCCTTTTTTTTTTTAGAATAGTTTATTAGAAATCTACCCCATTTGTACTGTGTGAATAAACTAACATAAAATGAAGAGGTTTAAAATAATCCTCTCTCCAACACAATATATAGTACAATATTAGATTAAAATTGAGAAATTACTCATTACTTAAAATTATTGGTTGCTATTAAATAATTTGGTATTTGGGTGACTAATATGTATATCATTTATGATTGATTTTGTAAAGTTTAACTAAGCTATAAATTTTGGAGGTCGTAAATTTGGAATGGGAGCTATTATCTAGAATGAAAAAGGTAAAATCATGGCCTACATAGCTAAACCCTTAAAAAAAGTGTTCGAAGTGGACATTGGAGAAGTAATAGCTATTCGAGATAGGATAAAATAGGCCTTGAAGATGGAATTTCGTTGCTTGTCGATTGAAACCGACGCTGCCACGGTGATTTGCAAGCTGAAAGGAAATGGTGAAGCTCACTCGGACCTAGGACCGTTATTGATAAACCATCTAAAACTTATTGTTTTTATTTTGAAATCAACCAAATGTCACACATAAGAAAGAAAGAGAGAAAGTCATGAATTTAAAAGAGATAACAACAACATCCATTAGTATGGAGCCTTTTGGATTATAACAAAAAAATCAAAACTATGAAGACTTATATTTAAAGTGGATGATATCATACCAATGTAGAAATCTAGTATAAATGTAATTATGATGTCACGAACTAGCAAACAACCTAGCATATGACCTAGCTCAAGAAGCGCTACAAGATGAAGGTGAAAGGTTTTAGGATTGAACAAGTTCCAATGGCCATTTACCCTATATTTTATCGGGACTTGAGTTTATTGGCAAATTGATTATTAAAAGTCGAAGAATTTTACAATTTAATTTTTTGTTTCTAAGGAAGTTGTATGTATAATTTAATGGCGTCTCCTAGGAAGTTATATAGTCCTTCTAGGAATATGTAGGTTTCTTGGTTGTTGTACATTTTTCTTATATATGTTTATACTCATTCCTTTGTAAGATTCATTGAGAAATATATTGCGACAATTTTGGCTCTTTTTTTATTCTCCCAAATTTTACATGGTATCAGAGCTACTATGATCCTATTCCGCTGCACTCTGTAAAATAAAAAATGAATCCTCAATCCACTTTTCAAAAGAATTTAGTGTATCCTCACCTAATGCATTTTTCTTTCACACTTCTAACCACTCGGGTATAATACTCGTTGCAAAAATATTAAAAAAGGATAATTATGGTCAATGGAGCCATTCGATGAAAACTGCTCTATAAGTGCCAAAAATAAACTTGGTTTCATTGATGGGACCATCAAAATGTCTTTTAAAGAAGACCCATGTTTCCCTTTTGGACCTAATATAATCATATGGTATTCTCTTGGATTCTTAATTTTGACCAAGTTAACATCTCTAGAAGTGTCATCAATGCCAAAACGACTGTGGATGTATAGAATGATCTCCATGACAGATTTTCTCAAGGAAAAGACTCTAGGATCTATCAAATTCGTCAAGAAATTTCTAGACTACGACAAGGTTTGGAATCAATCTCTATTTATTTTACCAAGTTAAAATAATTATGGGATGAATTATCCACTTATCGTACTCCACCTAACTGCACCTACAGTGGGTTGAAACATTTTTTTTTATGAACTTGAAAAAGAAAGAACTATGCAGTTTTAATAGGGATAAATGATTCATTTGCAGCAGTTTAGGAATCGATTCTCATGATGAACTCATTAAATTGATGTTGTAGTCAAAAGAGAACACCATGAAATTTTTTCAAAAAATAGTAACCTCGTCTAACCAGACACCTATAGTACTGCATCCAATCAAGCACCTAATAATCGGCAGAAACTAAAGTGTATCCATTGTGGTCAAATTGGTCACTCCATAGAACCTTGTTTCCTTCTCCATGGCTTCCCTCCTAACTCTGGTTCCTCAGGGAAAAATGCCTCTAACTAGAACAATAAGTTCATGGCTTAACAATTATCTAGAATCACTAAATCTGTCGAAAACATACTGACTTCATCACTTTCTTCAATCTCCTTTACTATTGAAAAACATGACCGCCTTATAAATCTCCTTCAAAATGAATATGGTAAAAGTGAATCACATGCTTTCCCATCAAGTATCAATTCAAATTTAAAAAATTATGCTTGGATTATTGATAGTGGTGCTACTGACCATATTTCCAAATTTTCTCCTTCACCGAATGAGAATTTTCCAAAACAAGATTTTGTTGAGTTACGGAATGAGGAAATACTAAAATAGATTCGGTGGGTTCAATAAAATTATCAGATAACTTAACCATCAAAGACGTGCTCCGTGTTCTAGATTTTCAAGTGTCTATTAGCAAGCTCACACAAGATTTGGGTCATAATGTGACATTTTACCATGATCATTGTTTGGCGCAAGATTTAAGTACGAAGAAAGTGATTGGTAGAGGAAGGTAAAGAAATGGATTATACTACATTTCCAACCTTTCAAGTGTTCACCAAATCAAAACCAACTACATCTTTAACTTTTACACCAACGTCTCAGTCACTCATCTTCTTTACCTCTTTAAGTTTTGTCTAAAAAATTTCCAGAAATTTCTTGAACTCATTATTTTTATGATTTGTGCTCTTTTTCTAAACAAACTCATTTGTCTTTTCCTACTATAAACCTTTTAAATTAATCTGTTGTGATATTTGAGGTCCCCACAAATTATTTTCATATAGTGGAGCTCATTTTTTACTTACCATTGTTGATTTTTCTTATTACACTTGGATTTTTCTCATATGTCACAAATCTAAAACTCAATCCAATATTCACCATTTCTTTGCTCGGAAAAAAATCATCATAATTGTGGTATTAAATTTTTTAGATCCGATAATGGAGAATTTGTTTTCTTTGCAATTTTTTTTTAATGAGCATGAGACTTCATTTCAGCACTTTGTCCTTACACACCTTAACAAAATGTGGTTGTTAAACGAAAACTAGTCATTTGCTTAACATTGCCCATGCTATTTGTTTTCTAGCTAATTTACCTTTGAAATTTTGGGGAACATATCTTAACTGCTGGATATCTAATGAATCTTCACCCTTCCTCTATCTTATCTATCAAAACATTGTATGATCAACGATGTTTCGGGCGCAAATTATTATAATGAGTTATGATAAACAATATTTGAACGATAGCTTATTATAAAATGAGTTATGATAAACGGTGTTTAGGTGCATCTTATTATAATAGGTGTTATGAATTTATTTTCTTTAATTTTACATCATTTTGACCATTTTGACTATTTTTTAAGAAATTAAATGTGTTGTTTTTGTACAAAATATACCAAATGTATTCATATTACATTCATATAAATTAAATAATAAAATAACATGATAAAATATTTCATTGAAATTGATTTTAAATATAAATATATAATAAATAAATTAATAGAAATGAGGTTATTAAATTAATTATTGAGTTATTTAAATTAATCTGGTTGTAATATTTCTCAAAATAAAATTTAATTCTTCTTCACTTTCGACACTTTTTAATTCGATTTTTTTAAAGAGTTTTAGTCGGTTTTTCTACCTTTTATAAATGTGTTTTCTATTATTATTTTTAATTTTTAATGTTTAAATTTGTTTTTGTTTTTTGTGCTCCACATGTTTAAATTTTGTGCTCCACATGATACACGTGGCAACTCCTAAAATATTTTGAAATGCAATTTTTCCCTTTCTAGTAAAGAGAAATTTTTTTTCCTTATAGCTAAGAAGGCAAACCCTCCTTAGTGGGTGGGCACCATTTGGTGCCATAAATTTATTATTTCAACAATATTATTTAAAAAAAAAAATTGTAACATCAAATGGTGCCATATTTTCCCAAAAAATGGCTTGCCTCCTTAATCATGAGAAAGCAAATTTTTTTCTCTTAAGAAAATTCATATGCTATTTCTGTATGTAAAATTGACAATTGGGAATTTGGCCAAGAGATTCTCATGTCTTTGAAAGTTGATTTATGGGTTTGTTTCCTTGACGATTGTACCTCAAAGTTTAAGTGCCACATCTCCAAAATTGGATGAATACTTAGTTTTAAGAGTTATTTTAAATAGTTAGAATTTTTGTAATAGCTCATTTTGATATAGATTTTTATGGAAGAGTTATTGTGAACTTGAAAATAAGGAATTATTTTGAGTAGTTAAAAATAAAGAATTATTTTGAATACTTACAAAAACTCGTTTGAATATAATTTTTTAAAAGGATAATTAGGCAAATGTCTATGTTTCAATAAAATAAATATGAAATGTCTACTCTTCTAGATGATTTAAATTTATATCTAAATTTTATATTTTGGAATTTAGTAATTAATTGAATTTATTGTAAATGACATTTTTACCTTTTTATACATTTATTTTTTAAATATTTAATATTCTCAATATAAATAGCCCCTGACTAACTCTATTCCCTTAGAATTTGAATAAATAAAAAAAATTGAATCATGAAAACAAATTTAAATTATAGCTTTTAGAATCGAAGTATATGGGATTGGAAATATGTTGAAGATTTGAAATATGAAATTTAAAATAACTCTATCATTCTCTTCCAACCATCTACATATGCATACATATGTTGTGTAACGACCAGACCCAAATCAGGGTCTAGACCTAAGTTCTTAACTCTAAATGCATGAAAACGGTATTCGACACTTAGGGCATGTATAATTAAATCCAAAATACAATCTTTATGAA
>JBBMKA010000018.1:9245720-9258056 GCA_037833695.1 Sechiopsis laciniata
GTATATATATATATATATATATTTTTTTTTTTTTTTTTTAAATAAAAATGGTCCATGGCCTAGAAATAAATTCGAGATGGAAAAGATATTTGGTACAGTGGGGCTTCATCCTAACTAAAAAGGGGGACATTTGACCTCAAAAAGAAAAAGAAAAAGGAAAACATTTTAGTCAAATCTTTATTTATGATGCTAATTAGTTAAAATGGATCTATTTGACAAAGATAATAGGGAAATAAAATATAATTGGACTATTGGTAGATGGAAAGACACCTACTTGTCCGACAAAAGTATACCTTATTCTAACTGATACCCTAAAAAAATGATTCAAAGTTTTTTGTTTGACTAGCACATTAGCTACCTTAGTATATTTTTTATTACATACAAAAAGTCTAACATTTCCTAACAAAGAAATCCAATGCCTAAAATCAAACTCATTTACTATATTGTTAAATTCCAAAATATCTGAAAAGTCGTCCTAGCTTTCATCACCTTTGACGCATCTGACTCTACCATAACCGGTGGTAGCCACGAGATCTCAACCTTAAGAATGAGCTTGGACCTTTCCCTAATGATCAATCCTTCCAAGTACTTGACAGAAAGGTTTGTTAAGCCTGATCTCCAACCAACAAACTTTAGGATGCCTTTCCAATCATGCACAATCTCGCCAACCCTTCCCTCTCCACCCCCTCCACAAAGAGACACATCAACATTAAGCTTCCAACACCCCTAGGATGAAAATTTCACTTGTTCTCCTTAACAAATCTATCAAACTAAACTGGCCCGAAAGTACTTGGAAAGAGGTCACATAAAAGTTAATAGTCTTATAAATAAAACAATGGGGATTATGAAACTCCTTACCAATTTCGTCATTGACCCTAAAATTCCTGAAGTTCTATGAACTATATATAATGATAATCACTTTATAATGATCCTCCTTAGCAATCTTTGCACAAAGACCCCAAAAAAAATGAATTCCTTGGTTCGTCTTCTTGAAAGTTTGGTTGAGATTTTATAAATCAAGAGAAGATCTCCTTCCAAGGTCGAATAGAAACTTTGGAGTCTTTCTAAATATGTAAATTAGACTCTCTCTTCTTCCTACAAAGCCCAACACGTTACATCGATCTATATCCCTTTATGATAAATACCGTTTATAGAAAGAATAACATTAGAAATAACACTTTAAGTTCCAATTGTTATTTTGGGAGAGTATTCCTCGTTCCAAACAAAAATGATTTTAGCGATGATTTCCAGCTTTAGAGCTCAACGAGGAAGGTTCTTACTTATTTGCCAAGAAAGTAGATAGATGATACACATTTTTTACTTAGTGATGACTTCCTTTGGACAATTGTTCCAAATAACTTTATATCTACGTCATGTCTCGCTCAGAGGAGGTGTTCATTATTGACATCCTCCTTGGAGAAGACATCATTCACAATATTTTTTCATTCCAAATCTAATCGTCTATTAAAAGACAATAAACACTTTTGAACTTCCACTCCTCCTAAACTTCGATGGTATACGGGCACCCCTCTCTCCTAATCCACGGGTTTGAGCCAATATAAACTCTTCTTCCATTCCCACATTTTCATCTTTACCCTTTTTGGAAGAGACCTCCCCCCACACATTACTTCTCCAAGTCAAAGAGAGATTACTGCTTTCTAAAAGACTTCCATCCTTAAAATACTTGTACTTGAGAACTTTACTTAGCAGACAAACAAAAATTAAACAGTGAGAGACAAAAAATACACAAAATTATGTAGTATTAGCAATGTTCACGAATAGATAAGATAAAAATGTTTTATTTTAGAGATAAAAATATAAAAGATTTGATAAATGAGACAATAGTCTTATACAATTCTAATGCAAACATATGACAAAAAAATGGATAACACAGTATGAAAATATAAAATCCAATTACATTCTTCGACTAGGTTTCAAAAATGCCGAAACCTCCACTAGGTACTTCCTAGCTCTGACTAGTTGATTGGCACGAGACCTGTCTAAATAATCCAAAGATATTTCAACAAAGTATTTTAATTATGTCTTTATTTTCACTAAAATTAAAAATCTAATTTTTTAGTTCGATAAATAAATAAATATATATCCATTTTTTCATATATGATTTTTTGTTTTAGTTTGTAGAGTCGACAAATTAAACCTACTTTCTTCAATTTTATAAATTGGTTTTCACCTCTAGTGAAGTTTCAACAAAAAAAACCAAATTTTAAGAAGTATTGTTTTGGTTCTTAACCATGACTTACACTTTTAAAAAAACATACATAAATAATAAATTAGACCAAAAAAAAAAAAAAAAACATAAACCAAAACTATAAATTAAACTAGTATTTATAGATTTATTTTTTAAAATTTAAAATAAAAAATCAAATAATTATTGAACATCTTAAAATTAAAAAATTATTGTTAAGGTAGGATTGCCACATTAACAATACAACCATACATTTTTTTTTTTTTTTGGAAAACCGGGAAATTGGAGCTTTGCTCCCTTATATCCAAGGCACTAGTGGCCCGTCCCTAAACTGTGGCACTGAGATATTTTGAAGGGTATTTTAGTTTAAGCGTTTTTCAGCGGCCTCGAACTAGGGATCTTTCGAAGAAGCAAGTCTTGAAGTCCTTGTCCTCAACCGCTAGGCTACCCCTTGGGGGACATAATGCAACCATACATACGACCACATTAACATTACAACCATACATATGACCACATTAACAATACAACCATACATACAACCACCAACCATATCAAAAGGGTTAATCCAATTCAACACCACAGTCACAGGTTCGATCTTAAGGATTGGTATTTGGCTCTCATTTATTTGAGAGTAGTGGTACCCTTTATTAGTTAAAAAATAATAATAATAATTTCTATAATTTTAAAAGATAAAATTTAATCTTTATGATTGCAAGAAAGTTATAAATTATTCCACTTAATTTTAAATTATAATTTAGGCCTTTCGGTTTTATAAAATCTAAAAATAATTCATATCGTTTGTAATTGCGAATTAAGTATGGGACGATAACTATACATATGTAAACCATATGAATTTGTTTTTGTAATAACGGTCACTTAATTATTCACGTCATCACTATTGACACATGAATAACTAATTTCAACATACTTTTTATTTTTTGATAAAAAATAATTTCAACATACTTAATTGATCAATAATTATGATTGACAAAAATAACTATTTTTTTAACCATCATAGACTGACTCAATTGGTCAAAGAAGATCTTGAGATGAGTCACGAATATAAAAAAAAAAAAAAGATTTTGTCAAACCATAAGACCATCTACTAACTAGTTTTTTTTTTGGAATTATAGATACTAAATTTTAAATTTATTCAAATTAATAAATTATAATTTTAAAATTATATGAATTAAACTTTATTTTTTTCAAATCATAAGAATGAAATTTATAATTTATCTAAATAATAAATGCTTTAATAGGCATGTGTTTGTTTAATGTAGAAAAAGAGCGGTAAACAACCACTTTTCTAAAATTTCTTATTTGCATTTGGTGGTATAAAACCATCACTTAACCACTCATCAACCCAACACCAAATTGGTCATCAAAATTTGCATCAAACTTATCACATATTCAAACTAATAGTTTAATTATTTTTAACATCAAAAAGTTGTCTAATGATTAAAAATATTAAATAAATAAAAAATTAAGACATTGAGAATTCAATCATACTTACGAGTTGTTTAAAAATTATTACCATGAACATAGTCAAGGTGCCGACTATATCAGATAAAAAAAAAAAAAAAAATCACTTTTAACTTGAATACTGTTTTTCTACTCTCCCATTCTTTTCTTTTCTACCAAATCCAAAGAGACATGCCATAATTTAAATTGACTTTGAAAGAAAGTTGGGTTGAATCTTATGTTTATCAAAATTTTTGTAGTGGAAACATGGAAGTTGGAGCGAAGACCATGAAGATATAAAAGAATCATATACGCAAATTACTTGGATTTGATGATTTTTGTTTTCTTCTTCATTAGACTACAAATTTCTCATTCAACATCAGGATTCCATTCTCTTTCTTCTCTCTGAAAGGGCATTACAATCTCGAGTTGCAGAGCCTAAAAACCCAATAACCCATTTCTCAAATGTCAAGCAAAGCTCTGTGAATCGATAAATTGATTTGATGGGTTACCTTTCCTGTCGAGCGGAATCTGCAATCTCGATTTCGAATTCGCAGAAATTTGAGAAGAGCCCCATTAAGATCCAACAGTTCGATTACAGTGATCTCGAGGCCGCCACTAATGGCTTCTCCGATCAGAAGCTTTTGGGGAAAGGCAGCCATGGATATGTTGACAAAGCTGTTCTCGGCGGCCGGCTTGTCGCGGTGAAGAAACCCTCTCCAGCTCAGGCTCTTGCTTCTTCAATGGCGGCTTCTTGTGAAATCACCAACGAGGTCGATAATGAGATCGAGATTTTGTCCAAAATCCAGAGCCCTAGATTGGTAAATTTGGTGGGTTTTTCAAATGATTCTAACCATAGGCTTCTTGTTGTTGAATTTATGAGTAATGGTACGCTTTATGATGTGATTCATTCTGGTTTGAGGCCCCTTTATTGGGGCCGTAGGATTAGATTAGCTTTACAAACTGCTAAGGCTCTTGAAACTCTTCATGCTTCAAATCCCCCTGTAATTCATAGAGATATCAAATCTGCTAATGTGCTGATTGATAGGAATTACAATGCTAGGTTGGGGGATTTCGGGTTGGCAATTCAGGGCTACGCTGATGATTATCGACTCCGGTCGACGCCCCCTGCGGGTACTATGGGGTACCTTGATCCCTGTTATGTGGCCCCTGATAATTTGAGTACTAAAACTGATGTGTTTAGCTTTGGGATTTTGTTGTTGGAGATTATTAGTGGAAGGAAGGCTATTGATGTTGGATAGTCCCCTCCTTCTATTATTGATTGGGCTGTTCCTCTTATTAAGAAAGGGAAGCTAATGGCTATTTATGATCCTAGAATTGCTCCTCCTAAAGAACCCATTGTTAGAAAGCAATTGGCTGTGATTGCTGCTAAATGTGTGCGGTCTTGTAGGGAGAGGAGGCCTTCCATGAAAGATGTGGTCGTTTGGCTTACTGGGTTGAGTAAATTGGTTCCTCTTCATTCATGGAATGGCTTTAACAATCCGTGTTTGATGGTGGACACTGTAGGACGGCCGATTGAAATGAGGAATTCACAGACGAATTTGAGAAGTCGCAGTGTTCAGGATGGGGATTTGGATGTGGGTAATGCGCAAATGTCACGACGAGACATTAAGAACTCGAGGAGAGTTTACTCTGACTTGGGGATCAGTAACAACTTGATGGATCTCATGGCTTGCATTGAGGAAGAGTCTGGGGTTCGGGATGAGGGTAACCGTGTCGGGTCTCATTTGAGATTCTCAAAACGGTTCTTTAGTTCTAGATTTGTTAGTGAAAAGAATCATGAATTGGAAGCGAAATGAAAACTTCTGAGTTATGTTCTTGAAGAGGTTACATGTTTTCTCACATGAAGATTAAAATGAACAGGCAATTGATGACACACACACACAGTTCAATTCTTCAAAACTTTGATTCAATCAACTATCTGACATTGCACCAGAGCTTGGCTTGCTTGTGAGTTTCTCTCTCTTGCAAAGTTCAAATTGTAGGTAAATTTTTGGAAGCTTGACTTTCTTTTGAGTTCAATCTAATTATCTCAGGCATGGTTAATTCTAGAGATCATGGCCACATTGCTGATGTTCCCCCTTATTTGTTGATTCTGTTCTTGACTGATTGCTGATTATTCACATGCTATGGTAAATTGTGTTTTTATGTATTATAAAGATTATTTTCAATGGGATTCAAGTTGTATCACAGTTCAAAGTTTCTGATTGAGAATGAAAAGTTGCAAAAAATTGGCTGATCTTGGATTATACTTCAAACATACTCTTGTCTGATGTTTTATCTCGTTATAGATTATCTTTTTAATCAAAAGTGGGCATTTCTCAATACTTAGATACCAACAAGATGTAACATGTATTAAATTAGATGGCCAATTGTTTCTCTTTTGTTCTTTTCTGTAGAAATATCTTCATTGTAGGTTAATGAACGTGGTGAAACATGAGTCGAAACCACCATTTGTTGGTTTAGTGGTCCAAAGGTAAGTTGTAAAGCAAACTCTTCGAAGTTATAGAGTTTAGACGACGATACCCGAGTTTTGAAAGAATATGATGAAGTTGTCGAATAATCAATCGAGGTGTGCTAAAGGTTGTTAGATTATTTTCATAAACTTCTCATTCACAAAACTTAAAAGGGCTCTCTTTTAAGAATAGAATCTTCTAAACTCAAAACCCGAAGCCTAAAATCACATACAATCAAAACGAGTAACAAAAAAATGGCTTCCCAACAAGAACTGATTTCGATATACAAATAATTGCGAAAAACTTAAGAGAGCCCTCCAAAAAGCTGCACAGGTCTTTACTTGCAAGCAAGTGAGATAGCTCTGTTTTCCCTTTTCTTTGGATGAACATAATTCTTTCTTTGTGGTCCTGAGGCAAATTCAAAACCTTTCATTATTCTCCCATTACATTATTTCTCATTTGGAAAGTTTTTCTTTTTGGCACTGCTATATGTTGAATATGAAGGCAAAGGAGTTCATTGCTTGGTCTAAGGATACACTTGTTTGAGGAGAATAAGGATCATCTTTTGTCCAAAACACAAGAAAACACATAGAAACTGACAACTAGCTTCACCCAATGGTTGATTTGTAATGTGCTCTCTGGCTCTGCTTTGATTTTGATGATACCCACTTGTGAAGTTTCTTGCTGACAACATTTGTCCTTCTCTTTTTAACTTTTTATGAGTGAGTGTTCATCCAAGGTAGCATATACTTCAATTATTTTCATGAAATAGATTGTTGACTCTATAACATTTGGTTATCAAGAAAATTTGCAGGAAATTGATTCTTAAATAAGTCACTATCACTGACTTTTTGATTTTCTAATGCCTTCTTGACTACTAGGATGGCCAACCTATGATGGTTGACAATATTGATCACACACCCTATTTCTATAACACGTTTAATAATAATTTTGTTTTTGGATTTCTATTGACTTGCACCCAACTCAATAGTAGGGTTGTGCTTTCTTGATTGTTTATTTAATTTTTGGAAAGAATAAGGTTCACTTGGTACTCGGCCGGGGATGATGAGGATTGACATTACTAAAACGTGTACTATTACACTTTTTACCTTCAATTCATTCAAATACAAAAGAAGTATTTATTTTGTTTGAGAGTTGTTCAAACTCGAACTTGAACAATCATAACTATATGGTCAAATGCAAATGTTATTAGACAATATTAGATAAATGAGAGAGAGAGAGATTGTGACATGTTTTTGGAGAGAGATTTTGACATTAGTTAGATGAAAATAATTTATTTTGCCATCTTCGTAACCAATCCACAAGATGCATTTTCAAACTTCTATAAAATACTACTAGTTGATATAGTAATAAAATATTAATATTGATTATTATAATAATAATACAGTCATGTTCTTCTATTACTATAATCCTTATATTATTGTTGCTGCTTGTATATAAATAATTGTAATTCCCAAATCACTCAGATTTTGTAGTTGTCATAAAATGTTAGTTTTTGTATAATATATTATATTATTGCTATTACAAAGACAAAATAGTTAACTACAATTTCTCTCTCTGAAAAAAAAAGAAAAAAAAAAGCAAGAAGTAAACTTAGGAGAATTTTGAATGTATAATAAAAAAAGACAAAATATTTTCATCCATAGTACAAAATCAAACTAATTTATTTGTAGCATAAAATTCAATTGAATTTTATCACTCATAGAATTCAATCAGTGATAGAGTTCTATTACTAGCTGAGTTCTATTATACTCATTCTATCACTTGTTGAATTTTATCAATGATAGAAAATTATGTGCTATAGATGAATTATTTTAAAAATTGTGCTGCAAATATAATATCAGAGGTAAAATGTGTTGTTGATGGTAAATTTCCTAAACTTCACTTGATTGGAGTTCACGAGTATGACCGCTTACTAAATCCATGATTTTTTGTACAAAAAAATCTAAACAATGATATGAGTTTGAGTAATTTTAATTTGATCGGGTACCTTTTAACTTTTTTTCTTAATTTTTTTTTTTTTTTTTGAGATTTTTACTCTTTAAAAAAAAAAAACCTTATAAGAGAAACATACGACTTAACTATGAAGTTATATTTATATTGGTGATTAATATCTCATTTAATATAACCATCATGGAATAGTTCAAGTAGTCAGAAAGAACTTTGGGTGTTTAAAGTGACGGATTTCCTTGACATCTAAATGTTGTAGAGTCAGATGGTATGTCTTGTGACATAAGTTGACATGCGCGCAAGTTTCCCCGAATAGTCACGAATATATATATATATATATAAAAAAAAATCTTATTTAATATGAACTTATCAAATGTTTTCTCTTAATCTTTTTAATATTAATTATGTGATTATAGTGGCTAAAGATATTATTAACGTGGTACATTCAAATCTAGTGGCATCATGTATTACATAGTAATAATCAAGTTGATTATAGATTCGAGTTTCAAATATTGTTGAATTAAAAAAAACTTGTAATAATTAAGTTAAAGTTAAAATTTTCTCTACAAAATAAATGAAAAATGACTTACGAAACATTAAGTTAATGAAAAGTTAAAGTCAACAAGAACAATAATTCAACCGCTTACACTTATATCTAAGAATTAAAAAATAATAATGAAGTCAAATTTCTTAGAATACATGATAAAATAAAATTAGTTCAATTATTTGTATGCATAAGTAGTTAGTGTTAAAATCTCACAATTGTCTCAGCATTTATAAGAGATATGTGTTAACTTATGACCTCCTGTTCTCATACCATGTTGAATTATGTTAAACCGTCAATCAATCTAAAAGCCTAAGTTTATGGATTGAGGTAAATTTAATTATATCAATCAACACTCTAAGACATAGAACGGAAAAGTTATTTAAACTTGAAAAAAGAAAAAATCTAATGAAAGGCAAATTTGAATTTTGTTGGCAATTCACACCTAGAAAGGAACAATTTTGGAGCTTTTGTCATGAAGATATCGACAAGAATGTGTGAACAATATTAAAGGTTTTTTTGTTGTTTACTTCCGACTTTAATTTGATTAAGGAGTGTTTGCTTTGCTTTTGACTTGTGAATAATAAAAGCTGTAAAATTTAAGGGATCTTGGTCAATTTCTTCATCTAAGATTTCTAAATCGTCAGTTGAATTTCTTTCTCTTGACAACTTTATTTTGTCTCTTCATTGTGAGGTTAAGGTGGGGTATATCGGTAAATGTTCGAGTGAAATTAATTTGTAAGTATAGATGACGAGCAAAATTTACATGTTGGTAAGTATGGTGTCCATACTTACCCAACATATGAACTACATAATTTTTAGTAAGAAAAAGAGAAATATTTGACGAAAAAATTGATTTAACATATTTAAAAACATTTCTCTTTCTCTTTCATCAAATATGTGGCTCGCGTGTTGGTAAGTATGAACGCCACACTTACCAACAAGTAGGTAAGTTTTGCTCATAGATGACTATATAAATTGAGCTAATAACTTTCTAAATTTCGATGTCCCAACTAGGCCAAATCCGAAAAACATTTTTAAAAGAAAATAATAAATATTTTTTACAAAGATAATTAAGGGGGACTTTATTCATCCTCTATTTTTGTGTGTGTATTAGACTCCATAAGAAAATTGTAAAGTACTATATTTTGCAAATAAAAAATCAAATAGTTCAACGTTTCTAATTATAATTAAACTCAAAATAAATACATATTGCAAATAAAAGAATAAGGTTCTTTCCATTGGTTAAGACACATGTCCATTAAAAAAAAAAAAAAAAAAAATTCAAATCTTTCCGAGCATACCCTTTTGAATTAAAAAAAAAAAAAAAAAAAAAAAAAAAACAGACAACTCTTCAAAACTTCTTTTTTTGTTAATTTTAAAAATTTTGCCTATATGTTCTCAAAAGTAGAACATTAGAATATTGTTTATAGTAATGTTTATGTTGAGATTTCAAAAACAGAAAATAAAAAATAAAAATGATAGCAAAAGAAGTCAAAATTATTATATACAAGCTCTCGATTTTTCTTTTCAAAAATTATAAAAAAGTGAGGAAAAAAAAAAAGAACCAAGAAGAATACTGTGAACAAATGTTGACGTTGATCTTAAATATCACAAAAAATAAATTGTAAGATAGATACCTAAGATATATTATAAACCAGACAAAATAAAAATCTCATTGCTAATAAATAAATGATTTTTTTTTTTTTTTTTTTTAAAACTATGAATTTTCTTATTCCTAGCCTTTTATTTTCAGCTAAATGTTTTGTAGCGCACGTGGCATTTATGGATGGGTAGGTTTGTCATAGCCGTTGTAAGTGCTCACCTTTTGATTGGGTGAGCTCTATTCGTTGTCTTCAACCTAAGGGTTTTTTCTACCTCTTAATGAAATGATTCTCATTCAATTACCTTCTTACTAGTTTTAATTCTTCGCCCCTAAATCAATTCTCTCTCAATCTTTGATCTAAGTTGTGTTAGGGAAAAGCCTTTCCAAATTACAACATGAATAAGCAGAAAAATACTGAGAAATTAAAAAAAAAAAAAAAAAAAACAACAAAATAGAGAACACGAAAATTTACGTGGAAAACTCCAAACTGGAGAAAAAAAACCAAAGACAGAAAGAATTTATACTATGTGAAATATTGCTACAATCACACTAAATTCTCTCCCATACCCCAATTACAAAAAGCACTCTCTTCAAAGCTTATACTAGTCACACCCTTTGCTTCACTCTCTACAAGAGAATACAAAAGGAATTTAACTAGAGTCAGTACATCAAGCTTAAAGTGCTTCTGACTGGAATGCTATGAGATCAAAGCTTTATGCTCCTTTTATAGTGCTTGGAACACATCACTACCTTGCATCTGTCCTATGTGGGACAAATTTACTTATAATATTTTGCCAAAACCCAACAAATTCCACCTAGGCGAGATATTTGAATAATCCACATCTCCTGTTGCAATATTGTCTTCTCTGACAATAATAATTCTCATACTCCACCATAAAAAGTATAACACTTGAAATCTCACATTCCAAGATTTTTCTTCTTCGTCACATGTCGATATACCTTACTAAAATTTATGGTGTAACTTCCACCTACTTGGCTTACCTGGAAGTTCTTCAGCCACCAACATAATTTCCACACACCTTGCATAACTGCCAAGTCAATGCCCTTGTGAGAACTTGTGGAACCGCTGGCATCACATCTTCTACCATGGCAAAGCGGACATACCATGAGGATGATTTATTTCTTTCTTCAGAGGAAGTCACCAGATCCCCCGACGAGAGAGTCAGCATTTGAACCAGAGCCTTTTTCGAACTTACTCTGTTAGAACAATTGTTTCTCATGTGACCAGGTTGTCCACATTTCTAGCAGCCTCTCTTTTGCACAAAGTTTTTCTTCTTCTTCCAATTGTCAACTATCAGTGCTGAATCCTCTTATAAAGTACGCTCATCACGCTTCAGTCTTCTTTCTTCTGATAGAATTTTGCTAGTAGACTCTGCAAAATTTAAATATTCTTTTCCGTGCAAAGGTTGGCTTCATATGTTCATAAGAAGGGGGAAGTGACAAGATAAGCCTTAGTGCCTTATCCTCATCCTCTATCTTCACACCAATCACCTCCAGCTCAGAGACAACGCCATTGAGAACACTCAGATGATCTGAGATTTTCGTACCTTCCTCCATTCTCAGCGTGTAAAATTTCTCCTTCAGGTATGTCAGGACCCGACTTAAAAAAGGTTCTAAACCTAGTTCTTACTCAGCATGCATGCATAAAACGCATTTAAGATAAAGTACACAAATCAGAGTGTTTTAAAATTAAACATTCCATAGTTAAAACAAAATAAGTTTCTGGCCAGTATTTGATTCAAACATTCATAAACAGTTTAAAGCTCAAAAAAATCCTACTAAGGACTCCGTGTCCAACTACATGCTGAATAATCAAATAAATAAAACTGAACAAGAAAAAGAGTGTTAGTGGCTCCCATGATCATACAGCTCCCTCCACTAGCCGTCCTGGTGCTGTCCCAAGTTACCTGGTGAAAAAAGCCACAGAAAATAAGGGTGAGTACAAAGACACTCAGTAAGAATCCCCAACTGGAGTACAGTACGAAACAACGCATCATCTAGCATCCAAGTATACAAGCAAACAGTTACCAACACAGAACCTTGGAACGAG
>JBBMKA010000018.1:9258156-9276774 GCA_037833695.1 Sechiopsis laciniata
TTGTTGGTTTTAATTATATATTTGTTTTATAGAAGTAGAATTATGTCACCTATTTTTGTTGTTTTAATTATCTATTTATTTTATGTTTTATAGTTGAAATCTTCTATATGAACGATGATTGTATATTTATATTCATTTCATTATCTTGATTGAAGATTAGATTTTGTTTATGTATAATGTATGACTAGTTTGATAAAAGATATTTATAATTATAATTTATTATTGAACCCGATGACCCAACCCAACTCAACCCAAAAATATAAAGGTTGGGTTGGATTGGGTTGTCTATTTAATTGGGTTGGATTGAGTTGAGAAAATAACCAACCTGAAAATTTAGGTTGGGTTGAAAACCTCCCCAACCGAATCTAACCCATGTTCACCTCTAAATCTTAATTTGTTTGGTTTTCAAAGCAAGTTTTTTTTTTTTTTTTTTCTTTTTAATCAAAGCAAGTTAAGTTAATAATTTTAGTTAATTTGTTATATATATATCAACTTCATATTCAAATATGAAGCTTTTTTTTTAAAGAATAATCAAATATAAAGTTAGAATAAAAATACAATTTTTGAATGAAATACAATGGTAAATTTGAGGATCAAAATTGAAGTTTTGAAACTTCCGAAACTAAAGTAAAAAAATCTATCAAATAAAAGTAGAGTCCAAAGCCATGTTTGAACTTTGTAAAAAAACATTTTTGAACCGAAGTTTGATTTGTTTATTATTGTTTTTAATTTTCTTACTTCTCCGTGAAGAAATTAGACCAAATTCTTATTCTTTTTAAAGTAAAAAGAACAAACCCCCCAAAAAAAGAATCTTTTTAGTTTTTGAAATAAAGTAAAATCCCCATTCCTCTAGTATAAAAATGAAATTGGCCATAACACTATTATACACCTTACTAATTTTAGAAATATTTACAAAGAAATAACAAAATTCATTACAAAGCTCTCACCACTTATATTTATAATGTTAAGAAAGTGTAGATTATTATAAGTGCATACAAAGTGATCATCAAGGCTAAATTTAAGGAGTAGTAGATAATAAAAAACAACTTGCTTAAATGGGTGAGTGGGGTTACTATTTCTAAATGTGATATATGTATTTAATAATTCATATTACTTTACATTTTTCAAATGAGGAAGAAATAGATAATAAAATAAAATAAAATAAATGACGATTGGGTACTCTTAACAAAATGAAAAAAGTACATAAAAAGACACTTTAATGTACTTTTTTAATTACAACATATTTGCATATTGCATGTCAATGTTTATAATGATTTGACTAAAAAAGACACTTTAAAGAATGTTTATTCACATTAGTTTAGGCAAAATGGCAACTAAATTAAGATGTAGGAATAAACAGAAGCTTCACACCATATAATCAATTCCTTCTTGTTGGTTATAGCTCTTGGTAACTGAGAGAGAGCTTTGTAGCGATAAACAGTTTCATCAACATTGTATTCGACAATTGAAAGTGTGATGACATGGCTTGTGCAAATGGGAAATTTCACTGGTTAGTGGTAAAGGAGTTATCTATGAATGAGAAACAGTATGAATAATAAACAAGATCTAGAAAAATATATAATTGTACCTCTATGGACTTGTGTTACTGATAGAAATAAAAGATATCTTCAATAAACTTTACATCCCTTGAAGCAAATACGTGTCGTTTTGCCTCGTCATAAACCTTATACCCCTAGGCACCAACTGGATAACAGAGAAAAACACAAGCAGATGCCTTTGGATCGAACTTGGACCTATTAACATGAAGGGTAGATGCAAAGCAAAGGCATTTAAAGGTTCCAAGAAGGATTTAATCTAGTGGTGTTGTATGTACAACTAAATAAAAGGTTGGTTGTAAGAATACAATCACCCAAAAGTGTATTTGTGCTTTTGATTAAAATGAAGAGCTTTGGGGCATTGAGTAAATGTCGATACTAATGTTTGACTATAAAATTTTGTTGAGGCCTCTTTACACGAGAGAATTGATGTTGTGTTTTATGGAGGGGAAAAAAAATCAAAGTGTAGCTCTTATGCATTATTGAATATAAAGATCTTGTAATAGTCTTTGAGAATTAGGTTTGAACAAGCTAAAAAAAACCATGAAATCACAGTGAAAACATATGACTATGATCTTAGTAAATTGCATAACATACTTGTGAGGTAAAAGGAAACAACCAACAAAAATGAGATTAAAGGAAAATTTTGGTAAGAACATAAATTAAAATTAAATCTTGGTTTATTGTGAAAGCACTAATATATTCAATTATTACTCGATATGAAGTAGGTAAAACTACTGAAATACCCTTAAATTTTCTCCCATTATGAAACATGTGAGACATAAATCAAATTTTCTCCCTTAAATTTGAGTACGCACAATGACATAAGATTCATTTAATCTCATTAGAAATATCATGGTGCATTTAGATTGGAGATGCGAATGTAGATTTTTTTACTCCACCATAGTTACATTCGTTAGCAAGACTAAAATTGCTTAATTCTTGCCGTAAGGTTTTCATTTTGGTGAAATAGACTTCGATCGACATATTTCTCTTGTACTGTAGTGAACAATTTTTTGTGCAATTAATATATTCGAGGTCCATTACTTTCTTTGCAAAGATGTACAAGTTCATCACGTAATGTAATTTTCCAAAAATTGTAATGTAATCTTCCGATAATGCCATGAAAGTCATTTCCCAAGAATTGTAATTTTCAAATCCTACTGGGTGTTGTGTAACAATAAGTTCCACCAAAGATGGGTGCATATGAAATTGCATGAAAGTGAAATCAAAGTTTTTTGAATCATCGTTGGAAGAGTCTTCTTTGTTCATCATGGAAAAAACGAAGAAGAGTGAGACATGGCATGAGAAAGTTGATTTTTTGGAAAAAATTTCTATTTAGACTCTAATACTGTATCAAATTGAGAGTGTAATCATGTTGATTGATTTTATTTAATCCTTTTTTAAATAGAGTAGTTAGTACAATTGAAATGTGGTTACTTAACCCAAATTAGATAAACACAAAGTAACTATGGTTAATGATCAATAACTATTCTAAGAGAGAGTAACTAATTGGATTTTTCTTCAACTAATGCACACATATATTTTTACAAACACCAAAACTTGAAAAATAACCACCAACAAAAACCTTTAAAAAAAAAATTGAACATAATTTTAGTTCCATAATATATAAAAAAAATTGAACATCAAATACCTTTAAAAAATGAAATTAGAAAAAAAAAAAAATTAACGTATACATTAATTAATAATCTATTGGTCAAAATCATTTTTTTTAATTAACCTAAAATGATCTCATGTCCAAAAGTTGGATGGTTCTTTTTTTTTTTTTTTTCTTTTTTCTTTTTTCAATTGTTTAGTGGAAACAGGAAGTTCGAGCGAAGATCATGAAGATAAAAGAAATCGAATACAGTAGTATATACGCAAATTACTTCTTGGATTTGATGATTTTTGTTTTTTTCTTCATAACATTACAATTTTCTCATTCAACATTGGGATTCCAATCCTTTTCTCCTCTCTCTTTGTAGATAAACCATTTTCATTCCCATTCCTCAAATGCGGATTACAATTCCGAGTTGCAGAGCACAAAAATCCCAAAACCCATCTTTTAAATGCCAATGAGAAGTGGTTTATCGATCTAGAAAGCTCAAACCCATAAGATTGATTTGATGGGTTACCTTTCTTGCAAAGCGGAATCTGCCATTTCGACATCGAATTCGTTAACCCCATCTTCTTCGAGAAATTTGTCGCAGAAATTAGAGAAGAAACCCATTAAGATCCAACAGTTCGATTACAGTGATCTGGAGGCCGCCACTAATGGGTTCTCCGATCAGAAGCTTTTGGGGAAAGGCAGCCATGGATATGTTTACAAAGCTGTTCTTGGCGGCCGACTTGTGGCAGTGAAGAAACCCTCTCGAGCTCAGGCGATTGCTTCAATGGCGACTTGTGAAATCACCAACGAGGTCGATAATGAGATCGAGATCTTGTCCAGAATCCAGAGTCCCGGATTGGTAAATTTGGTGGGTTTTACAAATGGGTCCAAAGATAGGCTTCTTGTTGTTGAATTTATGAGTAATGGTACGCTTTATGATGTGATTCATTCGGGTTCTAGACCTCTTTATTGGGGTCGAAGGATTCGATTAGCTTTACAAACTGCTAAGGCTATTGAAACTCTTCATGCTTCAAATCCCCCTGTAATTCATAGAGATATCAAATCTGCTAATGTGTTGATTGACAGGAATTACAATGCTAGGTTGGGGGATTTCGGGTTGGCGATTCAGGGCCATGCCGATGATTATCGACTCCGGTCTACGCCCCCGGCTGGCACCATGGGGTATCTTGATCCTTGTTATGTGACTCCTGATAATTTGAGTCTTAAAACTGATGTGTTTAGCTTTGGAATTTTGTTGTTGGAGATTATTAGTGGAAGGAAAGCTATTGATGTTGGATACTCCCCTCCTTCCATTGTTGATTGGGCTGTTCCTCTTATTAAGAAAGGGAAGTTAATGGCTATTTATGATCCTAGAATTGCTCCTCCTAAAGATCCCATTGTTAGAAAGCAATTGGCTGTGATTGCTGCTAAATGTGTGAGGTCTTGTAGAGAGAGGAGGCCTTCCATGAATGATGTGGTTGTTTGGCTTACTGGCTTGAGCAAATTGGTTCCTCTTCATTCATGGAATGGCTTTAACAATCCATGTTTGATGGTGGAGACCGTGGGACGGCCGGTTGAAATGAGGAACTCGCAGTCAAGTTTGAGAAGTCATAGTGCTGAGAATGGGGGTTTTGGTGTGGACGATGTGCAAATGTCGCGGCAAGAGATTAAGCACTCGAGGAGAGTTTACTCTGATTTGGGGATCAGTAACAACTTGATGGATCTCATGGCTTGTGTTGACGAAGAATCTGGGTTTCGAGATGAGGCTAACCATGTTGGGTCTAATTCAAGGTTTTCGAACCGGTTCTTTAGTTCTAGATTTGTTACCGGAAAGAATCTTGAATTGGAGGCCAAATGAAAACATCTAAGATATGTTATGGAAGAGGTGGCCTGCTTGATCACTTGGGGATTCCAATGATCAACCTGTTGGTGATACACACACAGTTCAATTCTTCAAAACTTTGATTCAACAATCTGACATTGTATCAGAGCTTGGCTGATTGTGAGCTCTTCTCTTTCTTGCAAATTTCAAATTGTAGGTAAATTTTTGGAAGTTTGATTTTCTTTTGAGTTCAATCTAATGGTCTCAAGCATGGTTAATTTGCTGATGTTCCCTCTTATTTGTGTATTCTGTTCTTGACTGATTGCTTATTGTTCATATGTTATGGACCCTATGGTAAATTGAGTCTTCATGCATGATAAAGATTCTTTTGCATTCAAGCTGTATCATTGTTCAATGTATCATTATTCAAAAGTTTCTTTTTGGGAATGAAAAGTTCAAAAGTTGGCTGATCTTGGATTATACTTCAAACATGATCTTACCTGTTGTTTTTTTCTATTGTATCTCTAATTTGTCCTTTATATATATGTATTTGTAATTAAATGTAGGCATTTATTAATACTTCCTTAGATGCCAAATAGATTTAAAATGTATGAACAAAAAGGATAAACTAGAAGGCCAAATATTTCTCTTTGTTTTCTCTTTTCTGTAGAAATATCTTCATTGTTGTGAACTGAATGCAGAAAAGGAGTCATTACCACCATTGTTGGCTCAGTGGTCCAAAGATAAGTTGTAAAGCAAACTCTTTGAAGTCATTGAGTTTAAACTACGAAACCGAGTTTTGAAAGTATATGATGTAGTTATCCCGTGATCGATCAATCGACGTGTGTGAAAGGTTGTTAGGTCCTTTTCACACGGAACAAAACCAAAATTTTCTCAGGTACGAAACTTAGAATAGAAATGTTTAAACTCGGAAACCGAAGCATAAAATCACATTCAATGGTGTTGAGTTACAACACGAACTAATCTTGATACACGAATAATTGCGAAAAACTGAAGAGAAAACACTCGAAAAAGCTGCACAGGTCTTTATTTGCAAGCAAGTGAGATAGCTTTCTGTGCCATTTTTCTTTGGATGAACAAAATTCTTTCTTTGTGGTCCTGAGGCAAATTCAAATCTTTCACTATTTTCTATTTCCATTATTTCCCATTTGGAAAGTTGGTCTTTTTGGCACTGCTATAGGGTTGAATATGAAGGCAAAGAGCTCATTGGTCCAAAACATTCACTTCTTTGAGGAGAATAAGGATCATCTTTTGTCCAAACACAAGAAAACAACATAGAAACTGACAACCAGCTTCACCCAACAGTTGGTTTTTCAAATGTCCTCTCTGGCTCTGCTTTGATTTTGATGATACCCACTTTTGAAGTTACTTGGTGACATTATTAGTCACATGTTCCCCACCAGTTTAAGATTTTTTAATCGCATTTGATAATGATTTCGTTTTCTTATCGATTAGCTAAAAGTTTACTTGCATCCTTTCCTTTGCTATCTTGATTTGTTTGTATAGTTGGTTTGTTGTTTGTTCATTGAACTTCTTTTTTTTAGAATAAGGTCGAGCTCTCACAGATTTAGTTGTTATTTGTGCTCGCGATGAGAATCGACTTTGATAAAAAGTGTATTGTGTTACGTTGTGGAGAAAAACTTAAAAGCGAGTTTGGATTCATACAAATACAAAAGAAGTTTCGTATCGATTCAAGAACTGTACTTGTGTGTAAGAGAGAGTTCAATAATTCTACTAATTACTCGAGGACTTGCATGCTCACTAAATATATATAGACTATATAGTAAGATGCAACTTGTAGCATATAATTCAAGATAAATGAGGGAATGAGAGATGATAAAGACTTTCGTTAGATGAAAAAAAGAAAAAAAAAATTCCCCTCCCTCGTAAAGCAATTCATAAGACAAACTGAAACTCTATGAAACAAAGCAACAATTTGATATAATAATAATACTAAAAATACCATTTTGTTGTGGGTGGTTTCAAATGTTCAATTTTAGCTCATAGTACTTTAAGTTTGTATGATTTTATTAATATGTTCATATTGATTTTTTTTTTTTTTGGTATTTAAATTATTATTACTATTGAACCGATTTCAATAAAATTTATTATAAATATTAATTTAAAGCTTCTAAGAACAATGAATAGAATAGAAATGGAACAAATTATATGAAAGAGCCAAAATGATATTTTAATTATTTTTTATAATAATAAAACAATCATGTTACTATAATCTTTATATTAGTATTGTATTTTAAATCATCGCAATTCCCAAACCACTTGGATATTATAGTTGTCAGTTATTTTTGTAAAATATCTTAAATTATTGTTAATAAAAGGACAAAATAGCTTACTATACAGTCTCTTTCTCTAACTTATTAAATTGTGATATTACATTTCTAATATTTCGACTTGATTTTATTTTTAAAAAAAAAACAAATCCATTAAAATGAACATAAGAGAATATGCATAAGCAGAGCCGTAACTTAGCGGCATTAGTGACCAAATGAATTTTAGGTTTTAAAAAAAAACATAAAAACCTCCGAAAGAGAAATACCAACAACTGGGGACATACACCCACCACGAACACAAGCCATATACTACATGACCCTATAATATTTAGATGCCAAAGAAATTCGTACGAAATCAATAACTTTTTAAAACTTACTATGTTACTAATACTTCTTTAAACTGGCATTCTTTTGTGTAATTCTTGTTTCACACCATCTTTCTTAGAATGAAGTATCCTTTCCAAAAATAACTTACTAAATGTTTTTTTTCAACTTTTTCGTCTTAATTATTGGGTTCTCTTATAGATACTATTATTTATGTACATGACTCCCATACTATTTTGATCTCTCTACTTAAAAAAAATGTTGCACTGGACAACATATAATTTTATGAATTGTTGCTGACAAAGTATTTAATATAAGAAAAAAATTATAGAAAAGAAAATGAAGTTAAAAAATAAATAAATGAATGGTGAGCAAAAAAGAAAGAATTAAAAAGACGTCAGATGAGGGTTTGAACTAAAAATCGTTATCCAATAGAGATCTAGCTGTTCTAAACAAAGACAAAAAAGAAATATAAATAAAATAAAATAAAAAGATTAAAAAAAAGGTGATAAACAATTTGAACACAATAAAGGATTGTTGCCAAACGTTGAGGGTTAAAACTTTTGAATATGTATTTGTCAAAAAAAAAAAAAAAAAAAAAAAAAAAAAAACTTTTGTCAAGAACAAGAGGAACCTAAGTCAAACCGTAGTTACAGCCAAATACTAAAAGACAGAGATTAAAACTACAAAATGAAAAACTAATTAAAGAAGAAGGTAGAAAATAAAGTTGTAGAAATCTATAAAGGTTGAATGTCTGTTAGCCATTACCAAAAAAGGAAGAATTTCAATGTTCTCTTCCACTTCTCAAGGCTTTAACAGCTAAGGTTATTTTCAAAGTGCACATGCATCTAGCTCCTTTTCAACTCTAGATATAATTATTATCTTTTGTGATTAATATTATTGGGTTGTTTGACATCCTGTTTAATTAGACCTAGGAACAATACTTAATCCAAAAACTTTTATTTATTTTTTAAATGAATGTCATTTAAGTGTGTTATTTTATAGTATGTATATGGTAGAAAATTTGAGTGCATTATATAAATGAGAAGTTTGAATTGACTCTCTATTACCAATAGCTAATCAGATCAGAACTTTCATACTTTTTTTTTAATTGATTAGAAGTGATTCATTGTTCATATATATCATGTGAGCCAACCACTTTTATAAATGCAATTATTAGAACCACGTATTGTTAGATCTTTCTATGAAGGAATTGAGAAACTGTTTTGTTTGTTTAATTATGACATGGAAATCTAAAGAATTATTATACCAAGTGCTCCTTTTTCTTTTCTTTTCTTTTTTTTTTTTTTTTTTTTTTGTTTCTTATTGATAATTGTAAAATTTGAAGCGTAGTGGTAGAGAATCATGATGTGTTTAAAAGGAATGTGTTCAATTTATGATGATCATTTCCTAATTGACAATCAAATGTATTAAAACTTCATGCTGTTTTTATAAATTAGTTGAGGTACACATAAACTGACTCAAACATGAATATATAAAATGTTGGCGAAATTGGGAAGCTCACAACACTCTACCTGGATGTGATGATGAATTCTTAAGCCTTATTATCATTAACATGTTGTCTATCACCATAAAATACTATTGACATTGACTTTCTTTTGTGCTTGTTCCAAAGCCCAAACTTGAGAAATATCAAGCGGGTGTTTTCTATTAAGCTCACTCAAACATTCGAACACGTGACTTTTAGATAAGTTTATTCGTAAGCTACGAACCTTAATCAAAGTTGCTCCTTGAGGACTATAGGTATTGTCATTCATGAAATCATATGCATTTCCATTTTTTGTAATTTCATTGATGCAGTTCATGTTAAGAGATTGATGAACCTCCATTGTTCATAACCTAAATGGGTTAGCAAATCAGCTACGGCTAAAACTACAAGATTTGGTTTGCGAGTTTGCTAAATGTGTTCACATAATTTCTATCTAAGATCTTAATTTTGTAACGAGATTAGAAAATGCTTAAATATGAACTCACCTTTGATCAACTCTTGATTATACATAACTCATATTCACTTCCATTTGCCATGGAAAATTTCATCCCAAATATTTGAGAATGAAACTTTCCCATCTCACTCAAATTAGGATAATGACATTTGGCTAAATCAAGAGAACTTCGAATTTTTATGCTGCCAACTGCATGTTTATCATTTGGTTTGTCTTTCTAATCACATTAAAAAATGCCCCAATCTACACCATTTCTAGTATGCATTGATATCTCTCTAATGTCATTCATGAGAAAGACTTGATTTAAATCATGAGAGTGAAAGAGAGGCAACGTCAAGCAAGAGTACTTGAAACTTAGGATATAGACAAAATAAACCAGTCACCTCATATTCATTGCAATCAAAGAAAGGGAGAAGGAAATACTCTGTGAACCTAAGCACAAATCAATATTTGTTTAATTTAATAATATTGAGGATTAAAAGATTAAAACCTCTAACTTTTTGGTCGAAGATACGTGTCAATTACCATTGAACAAAGCTCAATTGACAGACATAAATCAATTAATTAAGAAATATATACCCTCAATCATAAGAGAGGGCAACATTTACAAGTAAGGAGTAATTGAACTAGTGAAAAGAGGGAAAAAAAAAATTAACCACATTATCATTGGAATGAAAGAGAGCTCAAGGATCAGAGCTCATAAGAGCATAATTGTCAACTTACACATAAATCCATTGGCTAAAAAAAAATATAGCCTCAATCAAGAAAAAAAATGGGAGAGCCCTTAGCACATCAAGAGCTTATACATTTAATGAGATCTGTGAAAGAGGAAAAATTTATTATGGTGAATTACTAATTTAAGATGCTCACATGGATTTTTTATTATTATTATTATTATTATTGTAGGAAAAGTATCATTTACCAATCATTAGCAGATGTGTAATTAAGTTTAGGATCATGAGAATGACACTGGCAACTTCCACCTTGCAATAATTTATAATACTAATGATAATAATAATTATAAAAAAATCCAAAGGTATAGAAAGTCCAAGCAAACACTAAATGCCCCATCTTTAATTGTAGTTTTCATTTTGGGAAGTTACACATCTGCCCACAAAAAATAAAGAAACCAATTTGTCCACAATAAAGTGCACCCACTACAGACAAGGCACCCACTTATATTATTAGCCTGTTTCTGGTTCATTTCTTCAACAGCAAACATAAACTATCATTCAGAAAAAAGTTTCAAGACAAGATAAAGAGTTCTAAAAATGCATTGAGAAGGCAAAAACAATTTAAATTCAACTAACTTTCAACAAAATTACGGATATGTCAAATGGAAGGTACAATGAACAGACACTCTAATAACAAGGCCCTTATGCAAGCTAACAAATGACCGTGACAAAACCCGACTCAGGCTGTATTTATAAACGAAGATAAGTAAAATAATTAAAAATGGGACTTTCTCCTCAGTTCTAAACTACAAAATAAGAACTAACTCTTTCAATAGAAACCAGACAAAGGTCATAAGGGGAACATTTGGGCAAAATCCGGCAGCTGCAATCAAGGGACGTCATTCTTGTGTGTTTGTGTGTTTATAAGGATTGGTGGCACAAGAAGGGTAGGGTAGGCTATAAGGAGGGTAAAGAATTTCCAAGAAAAATAAAATTAAAATAAACCAGAAATGACTACCATGTGTAGAGCCCTAATTCAACCTCATGTTCTGCCTTGTCTTGATCATTCGTTTTAGTGTAGCCAGCCAGAAGCTGCACTCGTCCCACTCGCTTGTCGTAAGAAGCACCTATATGCATGCGTTGATTACATTTATCTCATTCTCGATTTGGACAAAACAAGATAGAAAGAACTAACAGCATATAACAAATACCTGGATTTGTAGGGCGCGACTATAATCGCCAGCATCCAGAGCCTGGCAGAGCTGAAAAAGCTTATCAGCAGCATTTTTAGATATATCCCCGCTGTTCAACTTGCTGAACAATGCACCCATCTTCCTTGAGTTGTCTTCAATTTCCCGCTTCTTACCCGGATTTGCACGAATGCCTCCCAAGGTTTCCGAGGTCTCGTTAAAAAGTCTAGTCAACGTTGCTACCACAGGTTTTTGAGGAGCTGCAGAATATTAACCAATTATTGTATCTAAATACGAATGAAGGTTCAAACGTATGAAAGTTTTATAAAGTGCAAAATTACATCATCATACATTAACATAGAATTGTAATGAGCATAAATTTCCGGGAAACTATAGCAGAATATAATACTGTTTTCATTTCAAGCGACTTCCTTTAAAATATTTCTTAATCTTTTTCTTTTCTTTTCTCTCGTCTGGACAAGACAAAAGCATTCACCAAACAGCTGAGGTAAAACTTCAACCACATAAACCAGAAAAATGTAAACTACCAGAATTCCTTGGTCCAGTAAATGCTGAGCTGAAATTAAGCGGATCTGGAATCTACACCAATGAGAGACCCCAAAAAATGAAACTATAACCAGACTGGCCTGAGAGAATGAATTTCTATCGTCTACATTATCAAGAAAAAGATCGAATAAAGGGAAAGAGACACGAGGATGGAAAAACCAAGAGCAGATTGGTCAATGGAATCAATTTCGCAAGCTAAACATTGATCCTCCATTGTTTTGTCTATCAGAAAGTTTATCAAAGATAAAAGTTGAAGAACTACAAAAACAGGACCAGTTTGCCTGCAAAATACGTTGCCAAGAGAAGGTTGCTAAAACAATGACATGACCATTTCAATATGTTAGCACACCGCCAGACAAAAAATGGTAAAGCAATAACTTCAAATTGCAGAATTCTTTCCTTTACCAAATAAAAACTGAGGCTTCTTTATCTTTCGTAATTTCTATGAGATAAAAAACCAAGAGTACATTAATCATGTCAATACATTATGGCCAGAAGAACTGCAGGTATAGAAGCTATGTCCGGAAGTTAGTTTTCATGACATGACATGACACTTTAGGTCATTAGCCAATAGTCCATGTTCAGGGCTAATGCAAGTAATGTCAAAATCATTAGCATCGAATAGTTAGTAATGCTACTTAAAATCCCTTGAAGACAGCATGATTTCAGAAAAGTTAAAACTAGGTTCATATTAGTGTTATAAAATTTTTAAAAACAAAAATTGAATATGCTATCTTAAATGTAATTTCTCTGTTAAACAAACAGTAAAGAACTAACAATTACCAGGTACGTTAGAAGTATCTGCAGTCTGCACAGTTGGTGGTGGGGCAGCAGGTGTCACCGCTGGCTGTGTAGGAGGGCTGGGTGGCTGAACCAAACCCATACCAGGAAGGTGAACAGTTCCTGGATTAGGAACTGGCATGAATCCCCTTGTTGGAGAAGCGGGAGCAACAACCTGAGGCATTCTGTGCCCAGGCACCGGGTCCAATTGTGATGGGACAGAACCAACTGAAGCTACTGATTGTATATGTTGATAAGTAGGGTTTGCAATTCCCTGAAATATTTGAGAACCAATTATTACATCACCATTAAAAAAATATCTTTTACACTACAAATGATAGAATTTTTTAACTCATCAATGAAGAAGGATTACGAACAGGGTACAACTGAGAACCCAAAGTGGGCTGTTGATATTGTTCTACATTTCTCAAAGCAGAAGGTGTTGCAGGAACAAATGGCCTCGGAGCAGGCTGAGCAGGGGGTGCAGTATAATTTGTCTAAATCAAGAAATAAATTATTATTGTCAGACAACTCAGTTCCTAAAAGTACTTCAAGCATCATCGAGAAGCAATATCTTAAATAGAATGATAAGGCAGATATCATTAATCATCCTTAAAATCACGGCATTTCTTCAACAAACAAAAAAATCCCGAAGAATGGCACTCTTCCAAAGATATGGTAGCCTGTAGGTCAATACAAGACTGATGCGAGATGATAACAATTAAGGAAAATGCTACAATTACATACTCTTTTACATTTTTTAAATTTTTCTTTAGCTTAATATTGAGTTCATATCCTTTTTTTATGATGAACCAAACTTTTATTGAGAAAATAAAAAGAAAGAACAAAGTTCATAATCATATCCATTTTAAGACTCTTTTGGATAATCAAATGCTATTCATATATGAATTCCCAAGCGTCATTAAACCCAAATTTTAATTCTGTCCACATTCTTTAGATTTATGTCCTTGCTTGATTTTAGGATATTTTACTTGGAAATTGTATGATTGTCTGGTTTTCACTCTTGACTTGATCTTTCTCATCATTTGTATTTTCTTTTTTCCACCATGTTTCTACAGACTTATGGTCTCTTTTCCATATTATCAATGAAAAGATTTGGTTTCCAATCAAAACAAATGTCCTTGTTTGATTCAAACAGACTTGTATACCTCTGAAGCCTGTGGCGCTTGTGATGGAAGAAATAAATTAGGCTGTGGTGCAGGCTGATATGGTGTAGGAGCAGTGTATCCTCTTCCCGCAAATGCAGCCTGGGAATAGTTATCGTTGTATGTAGTGCTAGGGATATTCTGATGGAATTGCCCTGAAGCAGACTCCTAAGACATTAAAAGAGAAGTTAAATGCGTATTGCCAGGTTCAAAGCAGCTCAACCAGAAAACATATGGCATGAAAGTAAAGGCAGATAAGACACCTGATAATAATGTTGGGTGGCTTCAGCACCATACACGTTTTCACTTGGGTGCTGAGAGTATTCAATAGTCGATGCCTTGTCATCTTTATCTGTGACATGAAAGTATTGTTCTTGCTTAAACTTAGAATATACCATCTAAATCAAAACAACTCTCTCTTCACCTGTCTCTTAACCCCCACAAACTCTAGTAGTGGGAAAACTTCCTCAAGAATACACACAAAAAGAAAAGAAACGTGTAGTTCACATTCATAGCATTAAATTATAATTTTGGTACCAACCACTTGATAAAATTGGTAGCTCCAGTCGAAGTGATATAACAAGATAAAGTTTATAACAAAAGAAGATATATAAGCTAGATTCTGAAGCCTTTTGACTTTACTAGAGATTATTCTAAAACTAATAATTTAGAACAAAAGAAGAGGTAGTTTTTCCAAAATATACATCACATCGTCAATCAACCTCAAAAACTCTGAAACTTGATCATAAAATAAGACTAGACTTTTTTTTATATATATAATACTCTAAGTCTCAAGTACGATTTATCTTGCGCCTTGCAATCAACATGTTACTAAATAAATAAATCATTCAAACTTGCCAAAAAAAAATGCATCAAGAAACAATTGAGGTTCAATTTATTGTCCAATGTGTCATTAATCACATTAATTATACTTGTTAAGAGAGCTGTGGTTAGATAGAGAGTGAACTATTTGTGTTCTTGAGCATACTGAAACGTCTTGAACTTACAAATTAAAGGTACATCAGCATAGGTGAAGTCAACAAAGGTCAATGCATAAAAATATAATAGAGTAGAAATCAGGATAATATATGATAAAATAAGCAACGTTATAATGACAGAGCCCTCACCAGATTCTGTAGAGAGGGAAATTCGATCTCTCAGGATCACGAGTTCAGGCGTCAATTCTTCAGATCCCAATAACTTGATATACTCCAACGCTGTTGTTAGCTGTCCTTGACTTGCCAATATTTCAGCATATTTCTCAACGAGCTTGCATAAAGTTACACTAAATCTCTTTTGTCCAGTGGCCAAAGCAAGCACAATAGTCTTTTCCATCAAATCCTAACCAAAACAGTAGGCTTAATCAACTTTATAGCCCAATACATATGTTCAATATTATCTCTTAAGTACACTTACCTGAAGAAGATCAACATAAGATTTTCCTTCATGCTCAGTCGACAAGCTCCTCGACCAGATTTCAACAGTTTTATCAATATTTCCCGCACATATATAGCACAGAGTGGCTGGAAGTGTATAACCGGCAACCATAAGTTTTGAAGCAAGAGTATCACAGAGAATGGTCCATTCATCTTTTTGTGCAAACTGTTAATTGATACAACACAATAGCATTAATGTTACACCATAGTTTTAATACCCTTAAAACATTAATTTTTCAGAGGAATCAGATACCCTTGAAAGTCAACATGAATACTGAAAGACACGTTAACTTATAGTAAGGATTCAAATGGTTGACAAGCAACATAATCTAGGGACAACTGCTCTCAGAATTTCCTGGACAATACAGTCCACAGACGAAAACTGGAGCTTTTTTAACATAAATAGCAACATGAAAGTCTAACTATAAGCATTTATAGGGAATTTACTTCCTAGAAACAGTAAAATAACAACTATTTAACATGTCTGCAAGTTATAAATATTTGTTTTGCTTGATATCCGAGAGTGGCTAGACCAGCTTACTTGCACATGGACTTATCTCGTGGCACAACCACCTGAACTCTACTACATTTGATTGTCAAAAAAACTGATAGAAAACTAGTTCATAGTTAGGTGGGCATCATGGTTTGAACTCATTCCTTCTTTAACACTTTACGCCCTTACTGACCCCTAGACTAGACCAACCCAGTGAATATCCATTCTTATAAATTTAGTACATCAAATATAGTGCAGCAAGATTCTTTGCGCACAAACTCTAGGAAACAAATGCCCAAATTACCATTTTTCTAGAGAGAATTTTTTTCCAAATTAAATATAAAACTTACACTGCAAAGAAGGGCAAGTGTTTCTTTCCAGAATTTCAGGGGCCTTGTATTCACAAGACTCAATAGATTGTTGTTGACCATTGCAGAGACAATCTGATGGAAGAAAAATAATACATAGAGAATTAGGAGACAGTCAGGCATGTATCCAGCTTCCATCGAAGTATCAAAATAGTAAAACAATAAATAAAATGAATAAATAAAAAAGTTAATCTTCATAGCTGCATGAGAATAGGATAAAGTTTCAGCCACCTTTAAGTAAGGTGAAAGGGACATTTTTAGATATTGATCTCGTGTATTCTCCCACAAGGACCCACCGCCAACATGAGCAATAACCAAGGCATCAGCCATTTTGTCTGAAGCTACACACAACCCAACAGCCCCTTTATAATCACCAACAACCAGCGCCCGTTGCACACCATCAGCAAATGATGCATCTCCATTTTCTTCCACTCCATCCTCAGCTTGTGGTTCCTCATCAGCAACAGCAGTCGCAGCATGGTTATCAGCAGTACTTGATAAAGGTGTATCAGTTTTTGGACTGGGCAGATTGTTAAAGAAGTCCTCCCCATTGTCAGACGGAAATAATGTGGCTTCTCTACCATCCCCATATCCAATATTATCTGCTACTGCTGCTGCTGTATCAGTCAGTTGGAGAGCATCTACATCCTGGGAAATATCTCCCTGAGAGTCCTGCGATTCAGTTGATACACTAAAACCAAGATGGCTGAGAAGCTTCGTCCTCGCAGTACCATCATCTTCAAACATGACTTTCAGGAACCCCCATGTTTCCCGCTCGTCATCCAAACTGTTAGGACATTACAATAGTTAACGACCACCTTTTCTATTGAAAAAAGAAGAAAAAGAGAATCAGAGATGGAGACAAATTTATAGATCGATGACATACTCAGATTCTTTAGACTTTTGTTCGCATAAAACCCTGAGAGAAGAGCGTTCACCATTTTGTATTGCAGCTTCAAACTCAGATGAACGAGTAACCAAACTGTGCTCCATCACCAAGTCATGCACATAAACCTGTAAATAAATACAGGGTGAATGAACTATAGCAATCAAGAAATTTTAATTTTATCTCTCGAATAAAGAAATACCTCTGAACCACCAGCTGAAGCACCAGCAACAGAAATCTTAGGTTGAAATGAGACTACCTTTCCTCCAAAGCCAAAAGAGGCCCCAACTGGACGTTTATACCACTTTGGTGCTCTCAAAGATACTGCACAGTATAAATAATTAATATAAGAAAATATTAGAGAACCAACAGTCACTAGGAAATTAAGGACAGAAAGAAAGAAGAAAAATGAAAGAGAGAGAGCAAAGAGACATAAACATTCATGTTTTTCCATGCATCAAGTTGATAGGGTTGGGTCTTAGTAGAAATAGGAATAATATAAGGGTATGTTAGCAATTACTTGGAGAGTAAATTGCAATTACTTGGGAAGTAAGTTAGGGTATTTTATTATAAATAGAGAGGGTTAGGGTAGGGTTTAGGCATCCAATTATTGAGTGATTATCTTGTAGGGCTCATAGAGAGTATTCTCTAGAGAAAGGGAGGTTCCAAGTCCTATCAAAACTTGGGTTATCTTGTAGTCTTTTATCTTTTGATATAATCTAGATCCTGGATCTTATCAATTGGTAACAGAGCTGGTTCGATTCTTGGTTGTAGAGATGGATCAAGAAGATGTTCATTTCACTCAAGAATGGTTGCAAAGTTTGAAGGCCTTGATTGATTCTCAAAATAAAGAATTCAGAGAAAACCTAAAAAGATGTTCTAGAGAGATCAAAGAGGAAATTATATTGGAAGAAAAAGTGACGGCTAGGGTTTTGAAGCTGCCGTTGCCACCACCATCTCTGCCACCACCATCGCTGCTGCCACCACTGTCGCCGCCGCCGCCTCCGCCACCACCGCCGCCTCCACATCCGCCACCACCGTTGCTGCCACCGAGCACCACCACCACTGCTACCGCTGCCGCCGTCACCACCACTGCCACCACCTCCGCCACTGTCGCCGCCCCCACCACCGCCTCCACCATCACCGCCGCTACCACCAATGCACCACCGTCGCCGCTGCCACTACCGTCGCTGCTGCCACGCCGCCACAAAAAAAAATAATAATAAAAAATTAAAAAAAAAACTTAGAATTTTATCTTAGCTATTTGTTTACCAACACCTTGAGGACAAGGTGTATTTTTTTAGGGGCCGGAAGTGATAGGTGGGTCTTAGTAGAAATAAGAATAATATAAGGGTATGTTAGAAATTACTTGGGGAGTAAGTTGCAATTACTTGGGGAGTAAGTTAGAGTATTTTATTATAAATAGAGAGGGTTAGGGTAGGGTTTAGGCATCCAATTATTGAGTGATTAT
>JBBMKA010000018.1:9276874-9291328 GCA_037833695.1 Sechiopsis laciniata
GCTTGAGAAAGCCAAGTACCGAAGTTCGAGAGAACTTGAGGGCTCGCTGTTAGTACTCGCGTTTCGCTAGTCGCTTCGCCGAAGCGAAGCCCTGAACACCCAAACCCTTCAGATATTTAGTCTCATTCGCTAGTTTAGTATTTCAAGTTTTTATTTAAAACCCAATCTTTTTACCATAAACTCTCACATGAAAACATTCATAAGAACACACAAAAATCCCTGTGGAAGATGACCTGGTATTTATGTTAAAACTTGCTGTACGATTGTATATACTTGTGTGCAGTAATTTAGGCGAATGTGTATACTTACACATTCGCCTAAATTACTGCACACACTTCGCTGGATTAAGCATTGATTCGCCACAGCGAACTACTTGCTTCTACATCACCATTCCACATCATTCTTATTTCCTTAATATTTTGTGGTGGGTAATTTAGCAAACAGTAGCAAAGGAATATATTTCTAAAGATAGATGTTACTTTGATAAGGATTATGCTAAGGGGTAAACTTTGTGTATATGCTTCATGGATTCATGTGAAAGGAAAATGAGGCATTGGGAAGCTAAAAACAATTTTCCTCCTACATGTGATGATGAAGCTTAAAGTCTTTAAAGTTTGTAACTACAACAAAGTCTATACTAACACTTCGCCAAACAAAAACAATAGCCCAATTTATATAAATATACATTCACAACCAATGACCCATGGATCATAAATTTGAATCCTGCACCCAGTTACCTCAATATGCTTGAAGATTCAAACACAACCTTAGACTTGCCTTGGTTAATAGAGAGTTGTCTCTTGAGGGCTATAGGTATTGTCATTGATAAAAGAGTTAAACTAAATGCTTCCATCTTTAGTTGTAGTTTTCATTTTGGGAAGTTCAAAATCTGCCCCCCAATTAAACATAGAAAAGATGAGGCTTGTACTCTCCAAGCCAAATTGCACACAATGATGTGCACCCACTTTGGACAGGGTATCAACTTAATGTTTCTGGTTCATTTCTTCAATGATGATAAACTATCACTTATAGAAACCAAGTTTTAAGTTGAGATGGAACTCTCAAAATTCAGGCAGGAAATTTTAAATTCAACTAACTTTTAACAAAATTATGATATGTCAAATGGAAGGTACAATGAAAAGACACTCTATAACAAGAAAGGACCTTATGTAAGCTTAACAAATGGCGTGACGAAACCCGACCCAGGCTGTGTTTATAAAAACGAATAATGAAAAATGGGACTTTCTCCTCAATTCTAAACTACAAAATAAGAACAAACAGCAAAAGTCTACTGTTATACTTGAGCTATCATTGCTAGCTTTTTTCAATAGAAACCAGACAAAGATTAGAGGAGAACATTAGGGCAAAATCCGGCGGCTGCAATCAAAGGATACCATTCTTGTGTTTGTGTGTATAAGGATTGGGTGGCACAAGAAGGGTAGAGCTTTAAGGAGGGAAAAGAATTTCCAAAAATAAAACAGAAATGACTATCATGTGTAGAAGAGCCCTAACTCAACCTCATGTTCTGCCTTGTCTTGATCATTCGTTTCAGTGTAGCTAACCAGAAGCTGCACTCGTCCCACTCGCTTGTTGTAAGAACCACCTATAAGTATAGGTAGATAAGTTTATCTCATTCTGGATTCGGACGAAACAAGATAGCGGTAAAAACTGTGTATAACAAATACCTGGATTTGCAGGGCACGACCAAAATCGCCAGAGTCCAGAGCCTGGCAGAGCTCACCAAGCTTATCAGCAGCATTTTTAGATATGTCCCTGCTGTTCAGTTTGCTGAATAATGCGCCAATCTTCCTTGAGTTGTCCTCAATTTCCCGCTTCTTACCCGGATTTGCACGAGATCCTCCCAATGCTTCTGAGGTCTCATTGAAAAGTCTAGCCAATGTTGCTACGACAGGTTTTTGATGAGCTGCAGAATACTCATCAATTAATGTATATTTGTATCTAAATATAAATGTACGTTCATCATTCCTTAATATGGAATTGTAATGACTAATGAGCATAAATTTCCAGGAAACAGAAGGCAGAATATAATAATGTTTTAATTTCAAGCACCTTTCTTTAAAGTACTTCTTAATCCCTTTTCTTTTCTTTTATTTTTCTTCATCAGGACAGGACACAAGCATTCACGACACGGCTGAGGCAAAACTTCAATTATATAGTCTGAAAAAGTATAAACTATCGTTCTACTTCTATCATACTTGGTTGGACTAGTAAGTAGTAAATGCCAAACTGACTGCTGGAATCTACATCAAGGAGAGCCAAGGAAAGAAATTAAGCCTAGAGCAGTTTGGCCAGCCGCAGCGGAATCAATTTCCCATGCGGAGCATTGATTACCCATTATATTGTCCATCAGAAAGATTATCAATATAAAAGTTAAATGAATAAGGGGCAAACAAAAGGGAAAATAACAAAAACAGAACCACTTTGAACACAAAATATGCTACCTAGAAAAGGTTGCAAAAACAATAAATGACAATTTCAATACGTTACTATTTGCCAGACACAAAATGGTAAAATAATAAAACTGGTCCAGTAACTTCGAATTTACAGAATTCATTCTTTTACCGGTTAGAAACTCAAAGAGGTATATTTCTCTTTTTTGATTTCTATGAAATACAAAACTAAGAGTTCATTAATCATGCCAATACATGAACCAACTAAAATCAGTAGAACTACAGGTATAGATGCCTGTCGTTGGCCAATAGTCTTTGTTCAGAGCTCATGCAATGTTGAAAATATTTAAATGCATCTAAAAGTTATTACTGCTTAAAAATGCTTGGACACTGCTTGGTTTTCAAAAAAAACAAACTTTTTTCTGTAAAACTAACAATTACCAGGTACGTTTGAAGTATCAGCAGTCTGCACAGTTGGTGGTGGGGCTGGAGGTGCCACCGCTGGTGGTGGTGGAGTAGTTTGTGTAGGGCTGGGCGGCTGAACCAAACTCATTCCAGGAAGCTGAACAGTTCCTGGAGCAGGAACTGGCATGAATCCCCTTGACGGAGGAGCAGGAGCCCCAACCTGAGGCATTATGTGCCCAGGAACCGAGTCCATGTGTGATGGGACAGGACCAACTGAAGTAGCTGATTGTACAGATTGATAAGCAGGGTTACCAACTCCCTGAAAAGTTAGAGAAACAATTAATACATCATCGTTCAAAATATCTTTTACACTAAAAATGATAGGATTTTATGTATTCATGAATGAATGATTACGAACGGGGTACAACTGAGAACCCAAAGTAGGCTGTTGATATTTTTCCACATTTCTCAAAGCAGAAGGTGTTGCAGGAACAAATGGCCTCTGAGCAGGCTGAGCAGGGGGTGCAGTGAAATTTGTCTAAAACCAAAACCAAATTATTGTTGTCAGACAAATCAATTATTAACAAAAACTTCAAGCATCATCAAAAAGCAATATCTTGCATAACATAGACGACAAGGCAGATATAATTAACCATCCTTTACATCACACTGATATTTCTCAGAAAAAATAAATAACCAAAGACTGACATTCTTCCAAAGACATGGCAGGTCAATAATAGACTAATGATAACAATTAGAAGGAAAATCTTACAGTTTCATTGAATTTACATTTCAGCTTAAAATATTTTGAGTTTCAATTACTTTTTTAAGAATGCTTTGAAGTAATCAAATGTTATTCATACAGGGTAAATTAAAAATTTGCTATGGTAAGAAGAAAGTTAGAATTTAGTCCCTATGATTATAAAAGTTAGAATTTAGTCCCTTATTTTCCTTCTTATTCAATTCTAAATTTCTAATAGATTTGTATTCTTCTGGAGCCCCTTTTTCAATTCTAGATTCGTATACCTCTGGAGCCTGTGGTGCCTGCGATGGAAGAAATAAACTAGCCTGTTGTTGGTATGGTGCGGGAGCCTGGGGTTGGTATGGTGCAGGAGCTTGGGGTTGGTATGGTGCAGCAGCCTGGGGTTGGTATGGTGCAGGAGCCTGGGGTTGGTATGGCGTACGAGCCTGCGGTTGATATGGTGTAGGAGCCTGTGGTTGATATGGTGTAGGAGCAGTGTATCCTCTTCCCCCATATGCAGTCTGGGAATAGTTATCATTATATGCAGTGCTAGGGATATTCTGATGGAATTGTCCTGAAGCAGACTCCTAAGTCATCAACAAGAACAGTTTAAATGACAGAATTCCTAAAAGCAAGACAATTTATCGCTGAGGTTCAATGCAGCCAAAACCAAAAAAAAAAAAACATATGGCATGAAATGGAAGGAAGACAAGACACCTGATAATAATGTTTGTTGGCTTCAGCACCATACAAGTTTTCACTTGGTTGCTGAGAGTATTCAATAGTCGATGCCTTGTCATCTTTATCTGTGACATGGAAGGAACGCTCTTGCTTAGAAAATAACAGTTCGCATTAATAGTTTATAATTTTGGCTCCAGCCATTTGATAAAATTGGCAGCTCCAGCCTAAGTAATATAAAGTTAAATTTTAAAACAAAAGGGATATATAGCTAAATGCTGAAACTTTTGACATTATTATTGAACTTATTGTAAGCTAATAATAACTTAACCAGTACAGCTGCTCCAAAACTTACATCACCGTCAACCTCAAAAATCATATTACTTAATAATCAAACGAAACCAAAGACAATAATTGTGATTATACTCTAGAGTGATTTATTTTTAGGCTTTTTTGAGTTCAACTATATGTGGGGCATAGGATTTGAACATCGTATCTCTAGGTTGACCAAACGATACTCTTGCCAAACGATACTCTTGCCAAACGAAAAATAATCAAACTTGTTAAACAAAAACATTACCAAACGATATGGTTCAATTTATTTTGGAATGGGTCGTTAACCACTTAAATTATACTTTTTTAAAAGAGTTATGGTTCAATAGTTAACTATTTAAGGCCTTGAGCATACTGAAACGTTTTGAGCTTTCAAATTAAAAGCACATGACCCTAGGTGAAGTCAAAAAAGGTCAATGCATCAAAAGAAAGTAAAGTCAAAAAATCAGAATATTCTATGATCCAACACTTCAATAGCAGAACTCACCAGATTCTGTAGAGAGGGAAATTCTCTCTCTCAAGATCACAAGTTCAGGTGACAATTCCTCAGATCCCAATAACTTAATATACTCCAATGCCGTTGTTAGTTGTCCTTGACTTGCCAATATTTCAGCATATTTCTCAACAAGCTTGCATAAAGTTGCACTAAATCTCTTTTGTCCAGTGGCCAAAGCAAGCACAATAGTCTTTTCCATCAAATCCTAACCAAAACAGAAGGCTTGATCAACTTTATAGCCCAATACGTATGTTCAATATTCAGTTTAAGTACACTAACCTGAAGAAGATCAACATAAGATTTTCCTTCACGCTCGGTAGACAAGCTTCTCGACCAGATTTCAACAGTTTTATCAATATTTCCAGCACATATATAGCACAGAGTTGCTGGAAGTGTGTAACCGGCAACCATCAGTTTTGAGGCAAGGGTATCACAGAGCACGGTCCATTCATCTTTTTGTGCAAACTGTTAATTAACCATACAAAAATAAAGTTAATGTTGCAACATGGTTGTAAATTTGTAATACCCTTAAAACATTAATTTGTCGGAGACATCAGATACCCTTGAAAATCAACATGAATACTGAAAGGCACGTTGGTTTTTTTTTTAATTAGAAAATGTAAATAGATATATATTAAAAAAAATAATCAAAAGGACAGCATAAAGGCTAGGAACCAAAGAAGCTCCCACCCAAACCGAAACTATCTCATAAAGGCTTTCTAATAATCATAGAAAGGCTGCAATAACCATGAAACGATACGTTTACTTAACAGTAAGATTCAAATGCCCGATAACTTGATGTGTAACATAATCTAGTGTAAACTGTTTCTAGAATTTCCTAGACAATACGGTCTCCACAGATGAAACCTGGAGCCTTTTTAACTAAATAGCAACATGAAAGCAAACAAGGAACAAACTCATAACACCGTGGGTACAAGTCCAACATAATTTCCAGTAACCAACTTAACATCCCTTCTTATAAAATATAGTGCATCCAGATCATTTGCAAGCAATTTCTAGCAAACAAATGTTGACATCACCAATTTTCCAGTGAGAATCTTTTTCCAAATTAAATTTAAGACTTACACTGCAGAGAAGGGCAAGTGTTTCTTTCCAGAATTTCAGAGGCCTAGTATTCACAAGACTCGATAGATTGTTGTTGACCATTGCAGAAACAATCTGATGAAAGAAAAATAAAACATAGAGAATTAGTTAGTGAAGCCCATCCTCGGATATAGTCAAGCATGTCACTAGATTTTCATAAGCTTCAAAGTAGTAAAATAACTATAAGTTAATATTAACTGCTATATGAAAACAGAATGAAGTTTCAGCCACCTTTAAGTACGAAGAACGGGACACTTTCAGATATTGATCTCGTGTATTTTCCCACAAGGACCCACCACCAACATGAGCAATAACCAAGGCATCAGCCATTTTGTTTGCAGATACACACAACGCAACAGCCCCTTTATAGTCACCTACAACCAACGCCCCTTGCACAGCATCAGCAAATGATGGATCTCCATTGTCTTCCACTCCATCATCAACTTGTGGTTCTTCAGCAGCAACAGTCTCCTCAGCAACATGGTTATCACGAGCTAAAGGTGTATCAGCTTTTGGACTGGGCAGATTGTTAAAAAAGTCCTCCCCATTGTCAGAGGGAAATAATGAGGGTTCTTTAACATCCTCCTTGTATCCAACATTATCTGCTGCTGTATCATTCAGATGGAGAGCATCTACATCCTGGGAAATCTCTCCTTGAGAATTTTGTGATTCAGTAGGTACGCTAAAACCAAGATGGCTGAGAAGCTTCGTCCTTGCAGTACCATCATCTTCAAACATGACTTTCAGGAATCCCCATGTTTCCTGGTCATCCTCCAAACTGTTATAAGACATTAAAACTGTTAACCACCACTCTTTCTCTTGAAAAAAGGCAGCAAAAAAGAGTCAGAGATGAAGACAAATTTATAGGTTGAGGACATACTCAGATTCTTTAGACTTCTGTTCGCATAAAACCCTGAGAGAAGAGCGTTCACCATTTTGTATTGCAGCTTCAAACTCGGATGAACGAGTAACCAAACTGTGCTCCATTACCAAGTCATGCACATAAACCTGGAAATAAATACAGGGGGTGAAAATAAACTATAGCCATCAAGAAGTTCAAGTAGACCGATCAAATAAAGAAATACATACCTCTGAACCACTAGCTAAAGAACCAGCTGAAGCACCAGCGACAGGAATCTTAGGTTGAAATGATACTACCTTTCCTCCAAAGCCGAAAGAAGCCCCAACTGGACGTTTATACCACTTTGGTGCTCTCAAAGATACTGCATAAAAAATAATCAATATAAGAAAACATCAGAAAACCAACAACAACAATATGTATGCTTTTTCTATGCATCCATTATAACATGAGTAAAAAATGAACTTTATTTAGTTACTTTTTATACATAAGAAACTGATAATATATAAACTCATTTAGTTCAATCCAACAATAAGAACCAGCAAACCAAGAAAATTCCAAATTTCTGTTAAAAAACAGATGGACAGAACGGTGTTTTAAGTTCAATATTTACAGAAGGGGAGGATCAAACCATTTACTGGCTGATGTAGCCTATACAGGACCAATAAGAGATAATTCTTCAAGACATTAACTAACTATTAGTTGAAATACCCAAAATACCCTTAACCTCCTTACATCCCTGTCTGAATGAGTAAAAAAGATACCAAAAGTAAATCCCTACTTGGTTTAATATTTTTTATTTGGAATAAGAAACAATTTCACTGCTTGTTGAAATATCAGATTTCATCCCTGTCTGAATAAAATTTTCACAGCAAATGTGGAAATGTGGGACTGAAGTGATTCTATAAATGATGGCCCTGGACCCTAACAATGGTGAGGGGCCTGAGTGGATCACTACTGTAAACGGGGTGTCAAAATGTTAAGTTCGCACAGAGCTGAGTGAATCACTATCGTAAACGAGGTGTCAAAATGTTATGTTCTCCCTGGACCCTAAACCCAGATAGCACCTTTCAAAAAAAAAAAAACCCAGATAGCAACCCTCTAGCTTTACATCAGATTTTCAGAACTAGAGGAAACAAGTATTTTAGATGAAAATTCCAGTGCTTGGCTGAAGAGTGAAGCCCAACAATGTGTATTTTGCCAATTAATATTGGAAAGAAAGAAACAAAAGTATCAGATAATCAAGTGAAAAAAGATACTAGGCATAAATGGATTTCACTAGTCTAAATTGTGGCGATAAATTACCGATTAAACTGCTGAAGCAAGTGGAGCCATGAATCCAAAGAAAACATGAGGACCCAGTGAAGGAAATAATAATAAATTAAATGTACTAAGGTTATTTCATAAACAAGAAGGCCACCAAATAGGAAAACATGCACTAAAAACTATCTTACCTGCACTAAAATCATTCTCTCCTACACCATAACGGCTGCAACTCTGTAAAAAAGGGATGAAAATAAAATAATCAAATTTATACCAAAAAACTATTAAAATGAAAAAGAATTTAATACTTTGGGCTAAAAACTTTCAGCAATGAAAAATGATGGCACTAAGTAATGATGATCACACTGCATAGAAGAACAATTCACTACATTAAGCCTTTGTAGGTTCACTTCCAAATGTTGAAAAAAGATTTGAAGAATATATCTCATAAGTCACAACTGTATTACTCATGACTAAGTTTTACCCTTCTCTAATCAATAGATAGAATGATGCCCTTCCTTTTATATTTGCTTGAGGATGCTACCATAACTTCTTTTTTTGGCATCACTTTTCTTCTTTTATTCTTCTTCATAAACGTTAGGTTCATTTATTTAAAAGATATGGAGAAGAGAAACAACGACACAAAAATACAGGAGGAAGAATGTTAGGCCCCCTATTACTGTTTATTATCAAATGAGTGGTAGAAAAGGGAATTCACCAGGGATGTAGCTTCTGGAGGGGCTTGTAGGAGTGAGTGCTAGGGACCACAGCCACAGGCTGCTGGTTGTTTGGAGACAGGGGAGCCTTTTACATTGCAAGTCTTTCATTTCCGTTAATTTTGTGCATTTAGGGATTTTGTGAGTGAAGTATAGGGAGGAAGGAGAGAATCCCAGCCTTCTCAAATTAGCTGGTCTTTTGTATTGCCTTGGGGATAAATTCAACTGTCTTTTTGCAATAAAAGTAAGAAGATACATGTTGCCTTCTTTATGGTGTCCTTGAAACCTTGCATTAATTGGTTCATTTATAATCCTTTATATTCTTTGAAATATGAATAATTGTATGCAGCCAATGGAGAAAGGTCTTCATGTTTCCAGCTCTCTATACCCTTTCAAACCCATATCACTTCTCACTTTCAATTTGAAAATTTTCTCATTCCTAAATCTCCATTGCAAGTTCTCACACAATGACTATTACAAACTTTCTTATCCAGCAACCCAATCACACATTTTTCAAAGACATTTCCGATAATATCACCTCCATCTCAGCCTAGCAGTCTAGCAAGTGGCACCTCATTTTTCATATAGCATTCAAAATAAATCAGCCATCTTATTAGATTAGCAAAAAATGAATTATGCATCATGGTCATTCCCACGAACAAGAAGACAGCAGCTGCTAAAAGGAAGACTGAAGAGATCTGTGAACTACTTAACCTCTACACTTCTGTCCAGTACAACACAAAGTCGGTCTCGGGGTCTAACACCAACAAATGAGCTCTCTGTTTACTACCGAAGGTGTTCATGATCCATCTTCTACTCCTTTGCCAATCCTTCAAAGGGAATTGGAAAGGCACACCCAGTGTTCCTTTACAAATCCCCCTAACTTAATCCCATTGGCTCTCTCTAACCTTAGATGGATACCTACTTTTCACTTTTTGAGTACTTCCTTGGGTTTATCTGGGCATGTATTAATCATGGTCTTTTCCTCGTGATTCTTGCCCTTTATTTCAGGCCTCTCACCCTCTCCTTTGTATTTTATCTTTATTTGCTTAGTTCTACAGGCTATATATAACCTTTTTCACTTAACAATGAAATGCTTTTGTTTCCTAACAAAAAAATATTATTAGATTAGATTTGCCACCATATGCATGCTGTATTCCCTTCCAATAAAATTGAGGAATTTCAGGGAGGGGCAGAAGAACATCAAACAATACCAGAAGTCATAATTTAACTAATTAATTCAGCGGACAGAATCCAAGAAAACCTGCACAAAGTACACTTTCATGAATACCCAACGAGATTTAAAGGATCTACCTCAATATTATGTATGCCAATCTTCCCATCAAATGAAGATGCTGATATAACACCAGGAATCCTAGGATACCAATGTACGTCAAAGTTCCAGTTGGTACTAGTAGGCAATTCACACACAATCTGCATTGGTAGAGAGAAAAATCAAAGTAGTTTCCTGATTAACGCATATGTTCAAGCATTTAGTAACAGAAATATCAAAAAAAATGTGACAGTCCTTACATCTCCAGAAATAGTATCCCAGCAGATAGTTCTGTTGTCTTTGGCACATGTTAGCAAGTAGGAGCTATCAGTGGGACACCATGACATCGCAATTACACCTGATTTACGAGCAAAGTATTGTTAGAAGGTTTGTTTTAGAAAAATATAAATAAGTAAACTTCATGCAAACAAGAAAATACTCAATCTACCATAGAACAGGAAGCAACAGGTCTAGATTACAGGTCTGATTCATCACAAATAAAGGGAACTTAATCTACCAATTGTAAAGCTTGCAAATTTGCAATTACTTTCATTGATTTATCTAACATTGTTATAACTTATAAGTACACCAATTAACAAACTTAAATGGAAGAGGACAGAGACCACCGTTACTTAAATTCAATGTTTTAAAAGGCTAAAGGCGGCCTCGAGGCTTTTCCTCTTGAAGAGGCAAGGCGTAAGCCTCGAGACAGTATGAGGCATAAGCCTCAATTTTAATTAAAATATTATTAAAAAATCTGAATTTGTGTAAACATGTATGTTAAAATATAATACTTACTAAAACATACAAAAAACATAGTTCAAAAAAATATAAATAAATAAATAAAACATAACACCAACACTAATAGGATTGTGTTTTTTGGAATAAGAAACAATTTCATTGATGAATGAGAAACATAAGTGAATTCTCCAAGCACCTATAGTGAATACAACAAAGAACTCTAAAAGGAGATGCTAGAGGAAAATAAGCCAACAAATTATCAAAATTAAATTGACAATTCTAAAAACAATTGTGACTTTCTAACAAAATAATCCATAAGAGAAAATATATATTGTTATGGTTCAAACCCTTATATTATAAGAATGGAAAATATTAATACTATTTTTTTAGTTATTCTACGAGGCGTAGGGATTTTAAGCCTCGGTGCGTTATCATCGAGGCGTAAGCCTCTCCTGTGTAAGGCGTAAGCCTCTTATGATCCAACAGAGGCATAATACTCTCGAGGCTAAAAGTTAGAGCCTCGCCCTGAGGCGAGCCTCAAGGCGTAAGCCTCAATAGCCTTTTGAAACATGGTTTAAATTAAAAAGGAAAAAATTAATTAATGATGCAGCTCCTACTGTCCAAAGCGTGATGGAAATAATTTCATTGATCTGTTGTACAATGAGATGAAGAGAACATATAGGTTGCATTCTACAGTTTGCAAATGCATCACATCTAATCTTCATTTCCAAGCTATTTCTGCTTATTGTTTAATCTTTTGTGACAAACAAAATCCCAAATTTCCAATGTTTCAAGCCAATAATAATACGAGCTCAGACTAAAACAGCCCAGCATCTCTCAATCTTTTAGTCAAATGACAGGTATGAAAAAATAGAAAATGCAAATTGAGACAATAATTAGAAATCAATAACACCAGCTATTTACTTCCAGTTCTAGACAACACTACCAGTTCCAAACGCATGGAGAAGCAAGAAATCAATTATCTGATTATCAAATAATATCTACATAAATGAGGGTCATACCATTTTGATATATTATTCTGTAAATGCGGAAGCAGATAGAGTTCAAGGGCAGAAACTAAGAGTATAACATAAGGTTAAGCATTATCACCATACCTCTAGTGTGGCCCAGAAACTCTTTAACTGGTGTCATAATATTTCGCATATCCCAAAGCTGAAAACAAAAGTATATGTTAACTTAAAAACATTATGGAATCTTTTACAATGTTTAAGAGTATAATGTCCATGGGAATCTTGACCCTGAGAGAAGGAGAATCGTCATCATCTGAAGCAACAACAAGTTGAGTTGCAAGATCAGGATTCCACTGCAGCACCGAGCAGCGCCTTCTAGCGGAATCTGAAAAGCTGAGTTTACAGGGGCAACCAAAACTTATCAAATGCAACCCAAAGCTTTAAGACTCAAACCAATTGCATCATTTAAGATTTAGAATTTGACAGTTCACTTAGATTTACCTTATAACTGGTTTTTGCTTCTTCAGGTCCCAAACGACTGATTCAAGAAGAGTTACAAACGAATGTTAGGGGAAAAAGAAATGTTTTAGTTCTTTTTTTGAGAATATAATATTTGCTATTTGTTCTTAGTGTAGATCTCTCTTCCCTTCCTTGCGATGTAATTAAGATTTTTTACCATGTGTCAATTTGTTTTTGAACAAGAAACCAGTTTATGATTCTTCACTAACAAGGTTGAGGCTTTCCTTCACTCCCTTTTTATAATTTCATTCTCAATTAAATATGTTTCTTGAAAAAAGAAAATCATATTCAACGTAATTATAGTAGCATGTTTTCTTCAATGAAGAAATCAAACTTTCATTGAAAAGAAATTAAAGTGCCAACAAAAACAACAGCCCAAAAAAATGTAAGAAACATGATTTCTTTCCTTACCTGTTGTTCCATTATATGAAGATGAGGCTAATATATGTTGAACTTTGCTGTTCCACGACAAAAATGAAATTTCACCCTGTGCTGCAGAGCCACTACCCTGCATAAAGATTGAATAAACAACTAAGTATGTATCTGATTTCATGGTTACAATTTGACAAAAGAAAGGCAAGAGAGCATGGTAGCTAATAGATGAGCATGTAAAAAATATGAAGACTAGATCTGATGTCAAACTCAGCTAACTAATAGTTGGTTAGATCCAAAAAGATTCTCGTTTTTCTCCCAAGCAAATTAATCCTAGAGACTAAGAGATGGCATATAAAAGTCATTTATAGAATCCAAAAAATGAAGTATTTAGGCTTTGAATAGACCTCAAAGAAGTGTTCGGGAAGCATTGCCTCAACATTCAAGACGCGTCAAGAATGGAGAGTCTTGGTGTTTAACAAATCCACAATTCTTTCAATATGTCCACCCCAGACCCTCCATCTTCTAACTAAAGGTAAATTGCCTTCAATCGCATGACAGCCAAATACTAATAAAACAAGCTCATTTACCCAATGTTTTAAAAGGCGCCTAAAAGGCGCATAAAGGCGCCAGGCGCATGAGTTGCGCCTCGCCTCACTCAGGCGCAGTGCAGAAGATAAGGCGCGCGCCTTTTGCTAAGTCACCCGGGCGCAAAAGGCGCGCGCCTTCTGCGTTTTATCTTTTTTTTTTTAATTTAAGAAACTCCTTAAAACGACGTCGTTTTGGTCTTTAATATTTAAAAAAAATAAATAAAACAAGGAAGCTTCATTGACACGCTTTGTAGAATCGTAAAACGCAAAAAATTTGCGATTGAAACGCTCCATCTCCTCCCATCCTTTTCGATTTCTTTCCAAACGAAACCCTTGACGAATTTTGCTTCCTCTCCCTCTCCGATCATCTGTTCGCCGGCGAATTTGTTCGAACGCTCACCGGCGGTGCCTGGTGAGTGTTCTTACAAGTTCAATCAAGATTTTTGTTGTTTTTTTTTTTTTTTCATTTAATAACCCTTGGTTGCATTGTGATTCATCTTCTTTGTTTTGTTTTTATTTTTCTCTGTTCTTAATAAACTTATTGTTCTCTATACTTTTTATTCTCTCTACTTATGATTTTGTCCTTAGTTACTGTTGTATTTGTATAGATGTTTGATGTGAACTTGTAGATAAATTGTGAGTTGTAGATAAATTGTGAGTTGTGAACTTGTGACTACTGATACTATTACTGACTTAAATATGTGTTTAGAATCTTTGATTTGAATAATATGGAAATATGTAGTGATCTGATTTTTTACTACGTGAGTGAGTGTATTATAATGTGTTTTTTGTTGATTTCTTTAAAGTATACTGTATACCTTTATTCAAAGATGGCAAGTCAAGAAAATGAAGAACACCTCTCAAGAAAAGATCCAGCATGGAAATATGCTCGGTTAGAGAAACCTGAAGATGTAAACACATTTGTGTGCTTGTTTTGTGCGAAAGTAACTAAAGGAGGAGTTTATAGAATGAAGCAACATC
>JBBMKA010000018.1:9301954-9312446 GCA_037833695.1 Sechiopsis laciniata
CATGGTGCGCCTTTAAGATAAAGCCCGCGCCTTTTATGCGCCTTGCGCCTCAGGCTCCAGATAGCCTTTGCGCCTTTCTGCGCCTTGCGCCTTTAAAAACACTGCATTTACCAAAAAAAAAAAAACCTCTCTCTCTTCATCCCCTCCGACAACGAAGGCGACGGAGGAGGAAACTTTTTCATCACTCGCAGTTGTCGATCTATCTTCCTCTCTTCTTCTTTAGTGTTTCTTCACCGACCGTTTCGTCTACATCCCCTCCATCTTGTAGCCAAACACACTTGAGCACATTCCCCTCAACAAAGACACCCTAAGGCACTCATGCGCTTCTCCTTCACCAGGATTCACTTTGACTCACTCACTTTTCGCCCACACTAATTCACTCTGGCACCTACGAGACACACCCTCATTCGCTTTTTTCTTTATCGAGCACACTCCCACATCGACCACAACCATCATCTTTGGCGGGACACAGGCATTCATGCAAGAACACACAGGTCCTTGTTAGATTCATTGATGCAGTGACTCCCCTAGCCAGCATGTTACATTGATGCGCGAGAACACCCACAGGTCCCACTTTTTGACAGGTCACCTTTAGGCCCACACCACTTATCAACAAGCATCCATTACTGGGAAACCAACCTCCCTTGCGAGACATGGAGTAACATAGTCCAACACGCCGATTTCAACACTCGCGACTTCATTTCCAACTTCTCCTCTAAGGTATGCTCAATAGGCGTTAGAAACCAACATTCACTCGCTCCACTAGTAATCGTTCAAGATGATTTTTCTTCCTCAAGAAATACGGGTGACACGGTCTCCTAAATCGCCTGATCAATCTTTGCCAAGTTGCTACCTATCAACATTGGTAGCACCCTTCCCTTTCGAATACCCCAATCTCCATTTATGCCGTTGAGAGCTACATCTAGGAGGCTTGACTCATAGGTCGCTCATTATCATTGACTCCTCATCAAGATTGTTAACCGACAAGTACGACCAAAGACCTCTTCACATACACTTTTCATTGTTTTTTTGGATATAATCGAGCTTGTAAACACAGGATTCGTCTTTGTTTTTTCTTTATGTTATGGCCACCATTTCTCGGGTTCCTACATTGTAACACTTTCACCAATCAATGAAATTTTTCTTGTTTCCTATCAAAAAATACAAGCTCACTTAGGAAATAGTTTGCCCACACGTCCCCACATAGCATACGCTAGTAGTCTATAACCATTTTCTTGATCGACCCTCTCAAATGTCCCCACATTTTGTTCTTCACTCGTTCAAGGTTTCTTACTCTATATTTCTTATAAACTCTTTATTATTTTCATTGGCCCTTATTGACCATTGGACATTGGGACAGCCAATGGTGGCTACTCTCCCTGTAAGGATATCAAGCAACTCATTAGGTATTGTAGTTGGCAGGGGCCACAACATAAACTTCAATGATATTTACATTTATAGGTAAGTGATTCAGTGACTTGAAAATAATAATGAATTCCCATTCTTGATAAGTAGAAAGGAGATGTCCAATGAATTTGTTTCTTCTCCAAAAGTTAATTTCTTCTCCAAAAGGTAAGACTTGGGGCCATACAATAACTGACGTAATGGAGGTAAATATATTTTATAGTAATACCTCTCAGAAAGTTGATATATTGTGAACAAAAGTTTGCAATGTCCATAGGTTAGGCTAGTATAAAAGATTGTATTCCACAGTGAAAGATTACATCAAAAAAGGAGACAAGACATCATCCCCAAAGTAGCCAAGGCTATGTATAAGAGTACCCCTCCAATTGATGTTATCAAGAAAATTGGACGGTTGCAAGTGTGCTAGAATAAAAATCATACAATACAACAAAGTCAAACCTTCAGAGGTGGAAAATGACTAGGCTGTGATGGGTTGGATAAATCCCATATGCAGATTTCACCATCATCAGCTCCGGATGCAAGCAAGTTTGGTGTAATTGTATTAAATTCTAAACCACGGACCTGCAAGAGGAAAAGACCTCTCAGTGTGAGAAACTGTATAGTACATTAGTAAATTAGACTTAGAGTAGCTATAAACTCATGTGAACATTTCAAAAATTTTGCAAGAACTTACGGGCCCTTTATGCCTTGATAGACGTCCAACTAGAGGAGTTTCACCTGCCTCGGGACTGAAAAATGCAGGTGAAGAGTCAAAAACTACAAAGTATAAAAAACTAAAACTTACATCCTGGGAACAACTGTAGGCTGACTGTAAATTTTAACAGGCAAACTATATCTAGTACAATATCTTCTTTTAGAGGGTGTGCAAATGAAACTTAACCGTTGATTTTTCAAATCTAGGCATAATTAAACCTCTTAGACATGGATCTCACAATCTCCATGGATAATCAATCATATGAAATCTTTATAAGCAGTTATTAGGAAGTTTCTCGACCTATCTATGACTATCAAAATCAAAGAACTAAATTTGATTAGATAAAAATGAAACTTGATCATCAACTTTAGATGACTTTCAGATATAATTGAACTTACGTTTTGATATAGTAAATAATACAGGAATCTTCCAAACCTTCCCGGGTCCAAATAGACAATTAAACCAACTTGAAAACGTAACGGAATTCAACATTTCGTTAATTGATCATACCATTCTTAATAAATTAATTCTCACGACACACACTTCTATTCAAATTGCGCCATCTAACTCTACCATAGAACACCCATAAAGGGCAATTGCAGTAACGTTTCATCATTTGGTCAAAGCCAAATACCCAAATGCTAGAACCTAACTAATCAACTCAATTCACCTCATTTACCCGCAACCAAAAGGATAAAGATGCATCAACTCCAATTTGGCAAAAACACAATCCAAATCCTTACAAACATATCGATCCAAGAGAAATGAAAAAGTAAGAACAATTACCGGATCAGCGCAAGAGGGTTCCAAATATCAATGTTCCCATCGACGAGTCCACCAGCAATGAAGCCCAGAGAATATTGTTCCGAGCCCGATCCATTCTTCGCCCACGTGAGGCGATTGAAGCGTTCAGAACTGGGAGAATCCCCAATTACAGGAAGGTCCTTATCATCCGACTGGAAATCAAGTTTGAAGATCTCGAGATTGGCGGATGAGCTGAACGACAGATCCACCGCACCCGCCATCGTCCCGGCGGCCATGTACGGCGCGTCCGGAGCAAAAGCAACGGACGCCGATCGGTTCACACCCTTTATACACGCCATTGAAAACCCAGAAAAACAAAACTATACCCAATTGAATTTGAATCACCAATCTACGTATACAATCAAAACCATACGAAATGGAGAGAATTTGATGGCGGATCTGGGGGAAAATTCAAGAAATCTTTGATGTGGGTTGTATGAGAATTCGAGGGTTGTTGTTTTGATGGCAAGTTTGGATCTGATCTGTGAAATGCAAGTGAAAGTAAGAGACTCGGAATTCTCTTTCTCTCTCTTTTCGCTGGAAATTTATTCACAATATAATGATCAGAAAAGAATTTGAGATTTTGAAGCTTTTTTTTTTTTTTTTTCTTTTGGCCGTTTTCCGGAGTTTTAATTAGCGGGTTTGAGGAGTTTTGATTCTCTGTGAAATGGAACACGAATGTTTATTTTGTCAATGGTTTGGAAGGACGACTTTTACGTCATTAGTTCAATGCGAACGTGACATGTGTAATACTGTGGGACCTGGGCTTTTGTGGGTCAATTTTGGGCCTTTGTGGGCTTTTTCATTAGTAGTACCTTTATAAAATGGGAAATGTATACATTTACATAGTTATTTAGTAAATGTCTGCAATTTTAAAAATTTTAAATATGTGTCTAAATCTAATTTTTTATTAATGATTAAATAATTATTTAGTTGTAATTGACTTTTATATCCTTATTAATACTTTTAATTGATGTGACTTATTAAAATAGATTTTAGATTCAACCACCATCAAAAAAATTAAATATTTAAATAATATAAAATCTAAATTTCTAACCACCCAAAAACAAATTTGATAATTAAAAAAATATTTGAACCCTTCATTTCGTTTTATTTTTAAAATAAAAATGTTGTTAAGATTAGTTTATTATGAAATATGGAAAACAACAACATAAATTTGACGGTACATATGCTACACATCTTTACCCACATTGTAATAAATGAATACTAAATTCTTAAATGAAAATTTAGTAAGCAATAAAAAAAATAAAAATTGTAAATTTTGCTAGAATTCACTATATATTTATATGTATACCAAGGGATGCATGTTAAATGTGCTTACAGTTGTGTACGTACTCTCTCCACCTAAAACTGTATGAAATCAGAAAGATTATAGTTTTGAGAAGTACACGACAGTGGAGATACTCTCCTTGTTACATCAAATCACGTGTGACCATTAAAACGTTGATGATGACCAATCTGCAAAAAAAAAAAAAAAATCAATTTTTGCTGGAATTAAGTGTGCTTATATGTACACTAAAGGATGCATGTTAAACATGCTTACACTTGTGTGTATACTTGTGAATAGCGATTGCTCCACTTGAAACTATATAAAATTAGAGAAATTGTAGACTGGAGGAGTACACGAAAGTGGAGATACTCTTCTTGTTACATCAAATCATGTGTGGCCACTAGAACGTTAATGACGACCAATCTACAAAACAAAAATCAAATTTTACTGGAATTACTGTGTACTCATGTGTACACCAAGAGATGCATGTTAAACGTGCTTACACTTATGTGTGTACTCGTGGACAGTGTTTGCTCCACCTGGAACTGTATAAAATCAGAAATATTGTAGGTTGGAGGAGTACACGATAGTGGGGATACTCTCATTGTTACATCAAATCGTGTGTGACCAATAAAACGTTGATGTCGATAAATCTGGAAAACAAAAGACGTTAATACTTATCTGGAAATGTAGTGTGGTAGAGATCGAATTGCATAAAAGTTGAAAAAAAAATGGTCACATGTAGGAGATGACGTATGAGTTGGAATACGAAAAAAATTGAAAATAAAAATATGAAAAAAAAAAAGACTTACACCTGGAAAAGAAAAGGTTGGAGGAAGAAAGAAACTCTAAGAAAAACGAAAATAACTTAGATTTTCTTAAGCAATCTTATAATTTGAATATAAAGTTTCTCATTTCAATTTCCATTGAATGCAATTGTAATTGAAAATAATGAGGAGGATCAAGGGATAGGAAATGAGAAAAACAAATAAGGTAATTGGGATTGGAGAAGGAGCAAAGAACTCAATCAATAAAATGAGATTTGAAAATGATTTGATAAAAATGTTTTATAACAAATGTTAGATATTTTATACAGATCTTGTTTGATAAAATATATTTTTAAGTTAAAATGAGTTATTTCCTCCCTATTTTATGGGTGTTGGATTTGACGTATTTTAATAGATATTTAATTATGTCTTTTAAAATTATTTAATAGGTTAAATAATCCAATTAAATCAAGGGCATTTTAGAGATAGTATAATTATCTCTCCTCCCAAAATTTTAAATTAGACACTGATTTAAAGTGAAAAAAAAAAAAAACATTCTTTTAATAAGTATATGAAATGTAGACATTATCTACAATTTTCTTTGTGAAATTGTGATACGGTTTTTGTGGTTACATCTGTGGGCCTAATCTAGGCCCATTGTTTTTAGTAGCCCATTATAGTTACCTTTAAAAGTTTAGTCTTTTATTAATTTTTTTATCAAAAAAAATTGCAATTTAAAATACTTAGATTCGTGCACAAACCATCTCTACGTCATTATTTTTCTTTTTAATTTTTATTTTTAATTTCAATATTTTTTTTTTCACCATAATACTTTTTATACTATAAATTTTATTTTATATTTTAAATAATCACATAAAACTTTACAAATTAACTATTTTGATGATAAATATTGGATTAATGATGAATTAATGATATTATGTTAAATGAATACAAATAAATAAAAGTTTAGAAACAAAATAAAATGAACTGCTAATTTAAAAAACATGATATAATGTGATTGAGAAGAAATTTCAATTAATTAGTTCAAACTTTTTTTTTTTAGATTACAACAATTAAGGGTTGGGGGATTCGAATCATGACCTCATGGTCATTAAGTGTAAGCTGATGCCGCAGAGCTACTGCTCTCGTTGAAAATTAATTCAAACTTAATGAAATTAAGTATACAAAAAATACTAATAAAATATTTAAAGAAAAAAAAAATTGATTATAAAACCTATTTACAAAATAGAATTTTGAAATATAAAATTGATTATAAAATTATTGTTGATTTCAAAATTCAAAAATATGTTTTAAAAATACTTTATTAGGTAAACGAAAATAATTTTTAATTATTTAGTTAAAAATATATTAGGTAGATAAAAAAATATAATAAAGAAATAATCATAAAATAAAATTAATTATAAAAACACTATTACTTTAAAATTACAAAACTTATTTAAAAATAAAAGTGTTGAAAAAAAAATTGCAAAAAAAAAAAAAAAACACACACACACACATATATATTAATATTTTATTTATGTTATGAGTTTTACTTTATATTTTAAAGAATTACAGAAAAAAAAATTATGAATTAATGATGAATCATTGATGTTATTTTAGATGAATACAAATAAATAAAAATTTAAAATAAAAAAAGGAACCATAAAATTACCATTAATTTTAAATAATAAAATATATTTTAAAAATATGATATTATGTAAATAAAGGTAAATTCTTATTAATTAATTCAAACTTAATGATAGTAAGCAGATGAAAAAATATTAATAAAAAATTTTAAACAAAAAAAATGATTACGCAACCAAAATTAATTTTCAATTATGAAATATAGTTTTAAAATACGGGATTGATTATAAAATTATTGTTAATTTTAAATCCCACAAAATATGTTTTTACAATATTTTATCACAAACACAAACAATTTTAATTAATTAATTGAAAAAAAATATATTATGTTGATAAAAAAATTGATAAATAAAAAATAAATTTAATTATAAAAATACTACTAATTTAAAATTACAAAAACATATTTAATTATAAAAGTTTTGAAAAATGAATTAAAAAAGAAGAAAAAAAAAGAATGAAGAGTTATTTTAAACCCTCATTTTTGGTGGTTGAGTTATTTTAAACCATCATGAGGGTTTAAATTAACTCCATTAAACCTGGTAAACAAATAGCTCCATAGGTGTGGCATGTTGCGCCTCCACCACCTCTTTCCCTAATTGTAGTTCTCATTTATTTCAACCTCAATGAACTCTCTCTAATCTTCAATGGGTTCTACAATGGTTTCTCCCCTCATTCAATATCATTACAAAAGCTAAAGAAACTTATTATATACCATATTAAAAGTTTAAAAGCGTGTTATATATTTTGATGGTTGAATAATTTATTGTGCAAAAATACAAATAGCCCGAGAAACCATGTCTCTTCTTATTAGAGAGTGTTGTGATACTCGTTACTGTTATTTGTGTTTTCTACTTTTTAGTCTTAATTTTATTTTGGTTATAGTTTGGGTTATTGAGGGTTGATTGTTGTTGTTATCGGCACGTTAAAAAAATGTGTTGGTGGGTAAAAGATATTCTTATAAGAGGTTTTACCAGTTTTTCTAGTGGGAAAGGTCTAACTTCTATTTGGCCTTGATTTTATTTCTGGCTATCTTGGTGAAGTCGTATTCTTAAGTGGAACATATGTTAGACTAATTATCCCACAAGCCTTTTTCAAAATTTAACCTTGAAAGTGTTGAAGATGACTAGTAAATCGATTTTTTTTAAAGTCTTGTAACTTCTTATATATTAAGATTGTTGTACAAGAAATTTCCCTCTTTTTTATAATGTTTTTTTTAATCTTTAGGTTCTCTTTTTTTGGTTGGCCACAACTTGAGTTGAGCCGAGTTCAAGTCATTATTAGAATTTTTTTTTTTTTTTTTTTTTTTTGAAAATATTATTAGAAGATGTTCTTCCCTCTTGTTTGTTTGTTTGTTTATATGATTAATGAAATTTTATTTTACTTCAATAAAAACACCTTAGATGTATTATGTGTTGAATTTATGCCACTTCATGCATAAGTAAGTTGCACACAAAATTAAATGGATTTTGTTTTTAATATACTTATGAATAGATTAACAAAAATCAAATCTTCATCGTCATCCAGCAGTTAGGATATCTGGTTTTTATCCAGGAGACTTGGGTTCAATTCCCGTCAATGCAATTACTTTTTATTATTAATGTTTCTGTGAAACCCATCTACCTCCCTCGATCAAGCTACAAGCGGAATAAAGACGAATGATTACAATTGAAGGAGTCCCCCTACACAATTATAAGTCATTCTACCTCCTTGGCATATCACTTACCTATCAAACCAGACAAAGACCCAACCAAAATCCACAAGAGGAGCATTTCTTACCTCTTTCTAAAGTGTGACTGAGTCATTCAAAATATCTCCAACCCTCGAGACCCGGGTTCGATTCCCGGCTATGGAATTACTTTTTATTATTAATGCTCCCGTGAAACTCATCTACCTCCCTCATTCATCAATCACGCCATAAGCGGAATAATGACGAATGGCTACAATTGAAGGAGTCCCCCTGCACAATTATAAGCCATTCCACCTCCTTGACATATCACTCACCCTTCAAATTAGACAAAGACCCAACCAAAACCCAATATAGGAGCATTTTTTACCTCTTTGCGAAGTGTAATCGAGTCATATGAAGTATCTCCAACCCTCGAGTGTTCCAAAGTTGAGCGCTCATTATTCTTATATTTTGGAGTTTGTTTTGGTTTAATGAGAGCTTTCAAAATATCTTATTATAATCCGGTACGTTTATAATAATAATAAAAAACTTAACTTTTGTCTTTTGGTAGGTTTATTGTTATTTTTTTTAAAAGAAAAATACTCTAATTAGTTTTTTTTTAAATAAAATTTAGAAATATGTTTTAAATTTGATTACCTTCTGTATTATTATTATTAAATCAATCTCAATTATAAGTAACTCCAAAATTATCATAAAAATCAATTTAAAGCTTTTTTTTTTCTTAAATATAGAAATTAAAGTTGGGCATACCTACTTTCACCATATATGTGTTAATGGTAATTATTAATCAAATATTAGATGTTGTTTGTTTGTTTGTTTGTTTTTTTTGTTTTTTTTTTTTGTGAAATGATTTTCTAGGTGTTGTAAGAAAATTTCAACAAGCAAACTTTGTGATAGACATAAAAAATTCTGCACATCAATGAAATATAGTGATTCAATCATAAAACGATCTACTCCACTTTCCATAGTTTTAAAAACATGCTATAAATTAATTAGAAATCATATATGTATATTGCATATAAAATAAAGCATTAGAGGTTAACAGTGTTTTAATTACATTTAAAAAAAAAAACAATGTTCTAATTTGAGAGATTACATCTCTTAAGCCCATGACCTAATTATCCGCATCCTAAAAATATGTCAGAGAAGCGTTTATAAGTTTTTTTTTTTCTTTTCTTTTCTTTTTCCCAGAAAATTAATTTGAGTTCCTAGGTTTGATGTGTAATTTGGTCTATCAATTTCAAATTGAACTTTTTTATCCATTGATATTTTAATACTACTCACTTTTATTTATTTTTTTGAGAAAATAATACTCACTTTTAGTTGTGTTTTTTTAATTTATTTTCTTTACAAAATTGATTTCGCATATGTTCACACGAAATTTTCGGAGAAATTTTGATTCGTGGAGTTGAAGTTGAGTCTTGAGTTGATTTTTTTGCAAAAGTGGTTCGATCTCTATGTTTGATCATCTGATTCGTTCTCTCTGAATGTATGTGCTTGATTTGAAGAACAGGATGAGTGTTCTTCGTATTTGGTTGCTTGTTTGTGGAATTGCTTGACTTTCGAAGTGATTTTGAACTTCAAAGGCTGTTTGATCCTTGGAAATTTGGAGAGTCTTCCGTTTGGTGGAATTCTCTCTGGAGCTTCAAATTTCAGGATCCCCTCAAATGAAGGAGAGCTTCTCTATTTATAGAGCTCTTATGGACCGTGGGCTTGGGCTTTGATGGGCTTGATCTTTTGGATTTGGATTTTTTTTGGTTCGGTTTACTAAACGAACTTTAGTCTGGTTTAATTTTGACCCAAATTCAAGAAAAAACCAACTTTTGGTCCAAATCAATTCTTGAGAAATATTGTCTCAAAGTTTAATTTAATTTCGCCATTAAATTTGGAATAATGACGTGGCGATCTATGACTGGTCGAAATTTCTCACTCAACAAATGCCCCCTTTTCGAGGTTCATGCACGAATATGTGTGGATAAATCTCGAAAAAGATAATATTGAGTCGAAACATAAACTTGCCTTTTGACTTTTAAATTCAACTCTACGAAACGTCAATTTAATCGGGAATGTATGAATTTAAGTCATAATTCCGATGTTTTCCTTGACGCATTTTCTCCGTGTCGATCAATCACGTTCTGGAACTTGGTCAAAATTATGATTTTCTTTACTCGACATGAAAA
>JBBMKA010000018.1:9312546-9326369 GCA_037833695.1 Sechiopsis laciniata
TAAGAACCCGACTCTAAAATGGACATAAAACCGGTTCTTACTCAACATGCATGGTTCAAAATAAAAACTTAAAACAACTGTAAGTTAAACAAATGTACAAAGCATATAAGGTTCCACGTGTACAAACAGAGAGATATAACTAGCACTAGAGTCACACGAGATCTAGCCTAGCCTAGGCGAGTGCACCCGACCTACCTTAGGGTTGGTGCAACCCGCAACGTGTGCTCAACAACCAAGGAACCCGTTGTTCCACACACAAGATTACACGTGGGTGAGATTTAACCCCTTGGTCAGATGTAAGAATCAACCCATAGGTTTGTGCAGCCCAACCACGTGTCTCGAAGCAAAGAGGATCCATATCCTCGCTCGGTTCCTAAGGGGCACTAACAAGTCACATCAACAACATGATACTGAAACACGCAGCCACGAGTCCTAAAACAATAGGTGAGCTAGCTGTTCCTCTAAGTGATCAACATGATAACCGAGTCTAGTTATTCTATCGCCGAACATAACAAAAAAATACAAACAAACCCTTAGGCGACAAATTAGAGAAACCGAGCATATAATCATGGCAGCATGTATACGGTCAACCATAGATGGAACCAACAACATAGAAACATGCATAAACCCAAGGAAATCCAGTCAATCGAAAGGTTAAACATATAAACAGTTCATCACGTATACGAACAAAAAGTACAAATCAGGAAATGAATGATATGATCACAAGAACACCATAAATAGGGACTTAATAGTTTATGAGCTACACACGATTCCTTGCTACCAAGAGTAATAATCGGTTCAAATAGTGGATCACAACACCAACATAAGCATGAAACAAGGCATCTAACATTCAATTCTTGTAATTCCTAACATGCCACTATTCACATTTTTTAAGCCACAAACCCAGTTCATAATGAAACTCCTTACCTTCCCGATGACTGAATCGGAACACCACGAGAACCCACAAGCTAAACGACGAGTCAAATGGTGAAACCCGAGAGCTCATAAATATAGCAAAATGAGTAAAAGTCAATGAAATGAGCAACCGAAGCCAAACTGGACAAAACGGAGCTCACCACGTGAACGGGGTCGAAAAAATGAGCTGGTAGCGTGTCGCTGGAAAACGGCGGCAGCGGTGGCGCGTTGCCACCAAACCTAACAAACTTTACCTCTTTTTCTTCGTCTCGCTCTTCCGGTCACAGAACTGATCTTGAATTTCAAACGGACTTCACAATCTCTGTGAAACTACAAAGAAACAAAAGAGTTTATGAAGGTTCTCGCCTGAAAACGCCATTACTGGCCCTGCTGAAGGTCCTAAACATACGCCGAGGGGAAAAACCTTACCAGATGATGATTTGAAGGAGGAGATCGAAGAAGATCTGTGAAGGATTCGCTCCGGCGACACACGCTGGAGATAAAACAAACACGGCTTGGTTTGGTGGTGACGGTGAGGCTGAACGAACAAGGGCAGCAGCGTTTGTCGGAGGTGATGCTGGCGATGAGCTCGCTAGCTGCTGCGCAGTAGAGAAGGCTGCGCCGTTCGAGCTGCGGCAGCGACTGCTTGACCAGAATAGGCTGCGACGGAGCAGACGCGCATGAAAAGAAGCTGCTGCTGCTTTGGCCACTCACAGAGCACCACGTGGCAAAATCTGGCGGTGCTAAAGAAACAATTGGACGACTCAGATGAAGAAGGAAAACAAGGGCTGAAGAAGTGTGTTTAAGAAGGAGAGAGAGTTGTTTTTAGGCTACTGTGCAAAAGAAGTAAATCTTTTTTTTTTCCTATTTATATTACAAACCCCTTTCCATTTTTGAAATCATTTTAAAACCCATAAAACCCTAATTTTAAAGTGATTTTAATGTTTACCCAAAATAACAAATTTCAAATTCTTGTTTGCATAATTGTAAAATGAAATAAATCCACCATTTTCACTTTAACCAAATAGATGTTTCAAGATTAAAATAGACTTTTTCAATAAAACTCTCAAATTAATATCTTTTAAAATAAAAGTATTTCTAGGGTGTTTCAGAAACTTTGTTTTTGTATATACCAACAAAATTCTCAAAATTATTTAAATTATTTTACCTATTTTCTTAAAAAAAAGTTATAGATCCATTCCTACTACAATTTAAAGTATATCTTAAAGGAGTAAATTATTTTTGTACGAGTAAAAAATTTGAATCTCATTTTTATTTACAAATAAAATAAGTTAAATACTTTTAAATTTACGGTAAATTACGAATAAAAATTCAATATTATAAATTATTTAAATTTAATTCTTATTTCAATAATAAATTGATGTACATATTGTTAATATTAAAAATAAATACATAATTTTTTATCAATGATTTAATAATAATTTTTTTTTCAAAGTAAAAATTTGTAAATGAGATATTTGTAACCTATCTCTAAACAATTAAAGTTTTATAATTTTTTTTTGTTATTTAAAATGATTAAACAAAGAAATAAAAAATATTTAATTTTTTTATAAATAAAAAGTATTAAAATTAATTGTCATATATCAAGAGATAATAAACATTTGATATAATAATAGTATAATTACTATAATGATATACATTCATATTAATATATTTAAATAATAATAATATTGTAATCACAAATATATCAAACACAAGAAAATAGATTTAAAAAAAAAAAAAAAAAACACACAAACACACACAAGAAAATAAAAATAAAAAACAAGTAAAAAATACAAATAAAAAAATAGAAAAATGTTAACAAAAGAAAAAAGATGAGAACACCTTGAGCCAAATAATGTGTTTGAGCCCAACACCTCATCTCCTCCCAAGACAAACACACTTTTTTTTTTGGTTATGAAAGGAGAGAAGATGAAGTGGAAGAGAAAGAGGAAATGGAGAGGAAGTAAAATGATTTGGAATGATGAAGTATTTGTTTGTGAATTGATGTTTTGAGAGGAAATGTTAGAAATTGTTTTTGAGGATTTGTATTTTGGAAATGAAATATTGTAAAAATTTTATGAGGATTGGTACTTAAGAGAGAAGATTTTTATTTTATATTAATTTTTTTTTTATTGTAATGAAGTTTGATTTGAAGTTTGTTAGAATTTAAATAAATTTGATGAGATGTGATGAAAAGTTGAGAAAGAGTTGAGAGATGTTATGATATACAAAAAACAAACACGATGTTATGATATTTTCTTCTCCTCTTCTCTCCCAACTTCTAAATCCAATCACCATTTTTTTGAAAAAGACGTATCATTCAAAGAGCGTTGTGCAGAAACCAAACACTCTCCCGAGATAGCGGAGGCAATACAAGGGGGGAGATTCCACCTCCAAAAATCAGAGGAGCTTAAATCCAAACCACAAAAGCGAGACCAACAAAAACCAAGGTTAACAAGAGGCTTCGCAAGGAGTTTGGCCACCCTATCCAATGACCCCCTTATAGATTAAGTTATGGTGAAATTGATTGCAGTGAAAATCTAATAATAATTTAAAAAAAAGTGTAAAATCCAAGAATCAATAAATAAACAAAAACCCCATTCTAAAAAGAGAGAGAAAAGAGGAAGGAAAGTCCAAAACAAGAAACCAGCAAAATATAAGGAATAGGCAACAGCCAGCCACACCTATATTTGGCAACATGCATACTAAATGCAGCAACACAATAAATTCCCAAATTCACTATTCAAACGAGCTGTCCTCTCCAAGATGCCAAAAGGACTGATGATGAACAACAACAAACAAAAACAAGCAATGAAAATACAGAGAAATGAAGATTTGAATCAACAAACAATTTATTAAAAAAAAGGGTCTAAAAAGAAAGAAAGAGAGCAAGAGAAAGTGGGTCCCTTCAAAAGAGACCTATAAACATAAAAAACACTCTAAATGTGGCAAAAGGAGTCATGCATAACTCTCTCTATATAGTATACAGAGCCATGCAAGGTTGCCGTTTCCAGCCCTTTCTGCCATTTGGGGTAAAACGCTCCTTTATCTTCTCTTCTCTATATTTGGTAATCTTTTACCCTCTTTCCCAAGTTTTTCACAGCCCCAAAATGGGCTAATCTTAAATCTGTAAAAGGGGGAAGCCAAAGGGGTCTCTCTCTGTTTACAAAATCAAGCCAAAACGAAAAGGGGTTTTGGATTTTTTTGGGGATTTTTGGAGATTTCGATTCAAACTTGTGATTTTTGGGGTTTTGATCATCTGGGTGTTTTGGATTTGGGGATTTTTGAAATGGGTCGAGGGAAGATTGAAATCAAACGGATTGAGAATGCTAATAGCAGGCAAGTTACATTCTCTAAGAGACGAGCTGGGCTGCTTAAGAAGGCGAAGGAACTTGCTATTCTTTGTGATGCTGAAGTTGCTGTTATCATTTTCTCTAATACTGGCAAGCTTTTTGAGTATTCCAGTTCTGGGTTTGTGTTCTTTTTTTACCCTTGCATTTGTGTTTTCGTTTGCTCTGCATGTTGGATGGTTGTTTATTTTATTGAGAATAGTGTTGTGGTTTGCTTAGGTATTGGAGAACTTGGGCTGAATCTTGTGGGATTTTGGTGTTTTTGTTTGCACATTGCATGTTCCTTTGAATGCACTTTTTCTCATTGCATTATTTTATATTCATGTTTTGAATAGTTTATTTGTACTGTAGACTCATTTTTAATTTTCTTTCTTCTCCATGTAGAGCATTGCTTCTTTATACCTGTCATACTGTTCTGAATCATAATTCTAACATTTTAATAGTGAAGCTTTTCACTGTGGTAATTTGTTTGCTCGATTGGTTGTTTTTAGTTCCCTCCATTCAGGTCTAGATTTTATAGTTTTTGACATGCTATAGGCTCATTTCTTAAAATATTTTATTATTCCTAGGAAGGCTTATTTGAAGGACCTTTTGATTGTTTCACATGTCTTTTGGGGCAAGGCCAAAATGTGGTTTTACCTGGTCTACTTTGAATGACTTGGACTAAATCTGGTGACATACTGTAATTTATTTTACATGACATGACTCCTCGGATTGTCCCTCTGTTCTTTATTTTTATTTTTTGGTGCTCTGCTCTGTCTGTTTCATTCAATCTTCCATTGCTGATGTTACTCATAGAAATGTGTTAAATCATGTTTAATCACCAATTAATCAACTATAAAAGCTTATGCGTTGAAGTAAATTTAATTATATCAACACTCGTCCCACTTGTGGGATTGGAAATTTTGAGAAGGTCAATCAAATGAAAATTAATATTAATTTGGGGATGAAATGACACGACATGCGGTTTGGGGATGAAACGACACGAGAGGGTTTTGATCTCTGGATCTCTTGATTTGATATCATCTTGAATTATGCCAAATCATCACTCAACCCAAAAACTTAAACTTATGGGTTGAAGTAAATTTAATTATACCAACAAAACGTTTATTTGGATCCACCTTTGGCCCTTTAACAAGGGACAAGTGAAGTTAAAAAAAAAAGAAATCTACTTCATTCATGTGATGTTAAGTTGGTTCTGTTTCTTGTGTTGTTTTGGACACTCATTCATAGCTCAACAAACGATATTACTCGATACATTTATCGACAGGGGAAAGTCTATGAACATGAATGTCTTCGAAATCGTCTTGTCACCGTGACATAAGATCTGAAAAGATGTATGTTCATTGCATTCATTTGAAAAAGAAGCTTAAATTTGTCTAGTAGACTATTTATCAATAATCATCATCATGAAAAGCTCTTATGTTTCTTTAAGGAGTAACTAAACCTAATTGAGATGTTTTTTGAAGTTAACTAAAACTTAAAATGACAGGTGCTGACTGTATGTCATCATTTTCTCTCTCATTATTATAAGTTTGAACAGGGAGGAGTAAGATGAATCCTAATCCAATCTTTATCCTTCTTTGGGCAGCATGAACCATACTCTTTCAAGATACAGCAGATTTGTAGAATCTTTGGAGGCTGCAGTCGACGGACCCAAGGTTGAGTTAATGACTGAGTGATTTAGATTAAGCCGATGCCTAGAGAATATAATACTTTCCATCACAGTTTAGGAGACAATGTTGATAAAGGATTATACGGCTATCTATCTTTATTTTGAATGGATTGTTAACGTTTTGGATTGTAACTGATTGGTTGTTCAATTCCGGACGATACATTGCATGCCTTTTTTAACAGTGTCTTCATCTTCAGAATCAAGAGCATGAGGAGGTAGATAATCTAAGAGATGAAATTACAACTCTGCAAATGAAACAATTGTATGGTATCTATGCTCTCTCGACGCGTGATTTTTAAAACAAATATGCATATTTTTGTATGTATATTTCATCATTTGACTTTGCAGACAGCTTTTGGGAAAGGATCTGACTGGCTTGGGCTTCAAGGAATTGCAAAACCTAGAGCAACAACTAAATGAAGGGCTATTACTGGTGAAAGAGAAGAAGGTTTGGGTTTGATTCCCCCATTTTCTTTTATCTCCCTTGGAGTAAAAAAGTTTGGATTGCTGATTCTCTGTAAGATGAAACTTCAAAAAACAATTAATTTTCAAGCCTTGACGAACCCTCTATTTCTTTAGGAACAGTTACTGATGGAGCAACTAGAGCAATCGAGGATACAGGTGACTTGATGTATTTTATGCCTTTATTATACAAGACACGCCTCAATTTTTGCATACTGAAGCAAGTTATGATTAGGTTAATCCTTGAAATTGATCGATAACATACTAAACTATTTAGTTTGTCGTTATGATCCATGATAATGGTTTAGAACAAGTTATGATTAGTTCATGTTTTGATGGTCAAATAACGCATTTATTTATCAAAGCTTTCGATGACCATGATAGATCCTCCCTCCCCCTTCCCCAGCATGCAAATAATAATGTGTTTAAATCCTATCTTGGCCCCAAACTTTTGTACTCATTTTGATTTTGACTTTTTTTATGCTTGTAGAAGTTTTTCTATGGTCCACCCCTCAAATTTCCTTATTCTTGCTTTGCCTTGGTCATTGTTGTTGAATTGGATCTAGTTATTTTTTGGTCAATAAGGCCTTGTAAATAATAAATGCCTCATTGAGAACATGTTCAAGACATAAGGTTGGTTATACTATGAGTTATTTGGCAACCAAATGAAATAGGGTCATGTAATTGATGAGAATAGTCGAGGTGTGCTCAAACTAACCTAGACAATTGACGGATAGAAAATGAACCTTTAGTTTCAAAATTGGCAATAGATTTGATATATGTGACAAATAACACACCTTTAGATCGATGCATGCCAATTTCTACTAAAATAAGAACAATGATGGATTTCCATTAACAATTGAAGGTCTAAAACATAGCTTTTGATGACTAAAATGAAGTATACAAGTTTAGGACCTAAAATATGATGTAGAACTAACAATGATGATATAAGCACGGTGAGAAGAGAAGTGTATTTTTTTTAATATTCGTGACTGTCTAGTCCAGTTTATGCACACTTCAACTATTGTCATGGGATGTGAACATTTTGATGTCAAAAAAATCAGTAGAAAATTAATTTCTAGGTAAGTCACCACCATGAATTGAACCCATTACTTTGAAAATGGTATTTGGTTCAGTTGTTATGAGAAAGAAAATTATGGATAATAGTTTGGTCAGGCTGTTTCATTATGAAAACGTCATTTTCACCCTAATACACATCTGGTTGCTAAAAATCTCATGGATTATTTATTTGTTCTCATTTTTTTTTCAGGAACAACGATCAATGCTAGAAAACGAAACTCTGCGGAGACAGGCAAGATTTATCATTGAGACGAACTAAAATATCATTGTATGTTTGCCAAGGCATGGAATTCTACGATTTTACGTTACAATTCATTGTAGGTCAGCGAGCTTCGATGTCTGCTTCCACCAGTTGACTGTCCGCTTCCTGCTTTTCTTGAGTTTTGCTCCATAGAAAAGAAGAACATTGACATTGTAAGTCCTGATGTGGCCAGCAACTCTGAAATTGATAGGGGAGATTCAGACACCACCTTGCACTTGGGGTAATGTCTTGCTTGCTAATTGAGTTATGAAAATTGTTCTAATCCAACTTGCATCTGCTTCTCTGCCTCATTAGCATGACATTCGAAGAATATCACCCAACATTAAAATCTATGGTGGGCCATCTACTTAAAAAACAATTTCCTACAAATTTTCTTAACATTCAATTGTTGTAAAATGCGTCATAAGCTCAAAAAGGTTCAAGGCTCAATGTTGACACCTCGCTTTTAGGCGAGGCAAGGAAGCCCAATGGTTCTTTTAAATTTCAAACTTCATAAACAATTACTCCAAAGCTTTATAGATAAAAAAAAAACAATTAAAAAACCTAACCGTCAATTCTATTTGCCAATCCACTTCTTTGATCATTGCTAATGAATGAGTGGATGAGGATGAATATGTATTTAGCGACCATAAGTTTCATCTTTAAGACTTCAAATTTTTATTTGGAATTAATATTTTAATGTTTCATGTCTTTTGTGGGATGACTATATAAAGAATTCTATATTGAAAAAAAATGTTTTTTCTCTATTTGCTTTGTGTTTGTGTGTACATTCCCTTTTTTTTTTTTTTTTTTCTATGCACGTTGTGCCTTGGAGAAAAAAAATCCATGCCTTTTGTGTACCTTGTACTTCAAGCTCCAAAGTGTTCTTACACCTTTGTCTGCTTTGCACCTTTGCAAAAACACTAAGCTTCAAAGTGTTCTTACACCTTTGTCTGCCATGCACCTTTGCAAAATCAATAAAAAATTTCATTGTCTGTGTGCTCTGTTCTACTCTGCATTGCTACTGTTATTTTTTTTAAATTTAACCTCCATGTTGCCCAGGCTGCCATCTCATGTTTATTGCAAGAGGAAAGAGGTTGAGAGAGATGCTCATTCAAATGATTCAGGTAGTCAAATGGGCCTTCTATGATCACTCTCATCATTCATTCTTATTAATTAGATGTCTGCAAAGACACTGATGAGACAAACATGGATGATTGTTGAATCTGCAAATATTTCATTAGGTTACTCTGAAACCATTGAAACAGAGAGTTAGAAATCCCCATTTATGAGATTAGTCAATGGAAAGACATTGCTGTAATTGTAGATTTTTGGAGTACATTTGTTAAGAAGCTTTGCAAACTCTAGTCCCTTCCCTTCTCTTGTAGCTGCCTAAAGAAGGAATATTAGCTATTCATTCTGGGTTATTTGTACCCTGATCTGTAATTTTTTTTTCTGCTGCACTTCTTCAGTGGCTGAATCAAATTTGAAATGCCAATCTTATAGTTTGAGTGTGTATTTGAATCCTAAGGCGCCCTCTCTCTATCTATCTCTCTTATCTCTATGCTGTTTTTCCAATTCAGATTTCAGAAAAAAGGTCCTTGGTCCTCGAGGAGCGGCCTGTTGAGGTATCTCAAGTTCGTCGAGTGAGTTCTCGAAGTCTCTAAAATATGCTCTCTTTTGAGATCTCAGATTTAAAACCTACGAATAAGCTTAATCATAAAATCTTTGTCATTTCTCAGGTCTAAGGTCTGGACATAGGTAGTGGAGCGAAACTCGTGTTCTATATAAAACTTGTATTATTTATATTACAATTCAAGAGTAAAAGTGTATACATTATATAACTTACAATCACAATTCAATTATGTAAAAAGTAAAAACAGTCAAACCATGGCTATTGAAGTGTTTTTCTCAGGCCATCAAGCAGTTTACTTCTCTCATCCAAAACATCAGAGAAAAGAGAATCAACTTCCTTCTTGAAATCATCTATCTCCATCTCAAGAGCCTCTATTCTCTTCTGCAAACCTTCAGCAGCTGTTTCACTGGTTTCCCCAGCAGGCATGGAAGCAACTAAAACCTCAACTGCATCATTCACTCTTCTAACTTTCTTCAACCTCACCCCAGATTCACAAACACCTTTATGAACAGCAAAGTCCAATCTATCCAATTCAGAAACCCCAAATTCCCCACTCATTTTTTTCATCTCCATGAATGCTTCAACATCTCCACTCAATCCAGAAATCACAATCCCACAAACCCAAAAACCAATCTGCTCCATAACCATCAAACCACGATAAACCACCAATTCTTTCCCAGATTTCACAACTTCCGTTTGGCGTTCTTCGATCGAGCACTTGCGGAAACCGCTCGATCCGATCGGCTTCAAACGATCAATGGCAGAGGAAGGTTTAGCCTCCACCAAGGTCAAGGCATGGGAAAGCCTCAACCGAGCATGACCCAGATCAGCAATACACGAACTAATCAAATTCAAAAGGTCAAGAAATTTCAATGTGTATTTAAGAAACTCATCCTTAAGTGGGTAGTCAAGTTCCAGAAGCAGCTTCGAAAAAGCCCTGTGTTGAACTCGAAGGAATTGAAAGCACCGCTTGATCCATGAAAAAGAGAGGATTTCCGATGTGGGTTTATTCGAATCGAAGCCTAGATCGTTCAAGTGAATCGAGATTCCAGAGAGAAATACTTGAATCGCCGCTTCCGAATCATGATGTGGGTTAGGATGATCTTCCAGTTTGGAGATGAATTTGGCTACAAACAGAGAGGATTGAGATTGAAAGGAGAGTTGAAAAGCAAAGTTTGTGGATTAATTAATTTTGGGGATTTGAGATTTTATTGAATCAGCGGTCAAATGGGGAAGCTGTTGCGTGAGCTGGTGAAGCAGTCACGAGGAGGAAAGAATCGATGGATATGAACATTCAACAAAGCTTTTCTGCTGGCAAAAGCTTTGAATGGAAGATTATATAGCGTGCTCATTTGAATAATGTTTTTTTTTTTTTTTCTAGATTCAAAAATACTTTGTTGAGATTCAACCATAATACACCATTATTATTTTTAGTTGGGATCTCATTATCGGGTCAGTAAGTCAAGGTTCAGGGGCAACGTCCTAAAAACGTATATAAAATATTTGATTAAATTTATGTTTTTGTATTTAAATTTTTATGCATTTGAGATATATTTTGCAATAGAGTTTTATGAAAATAAATTGTGTAAACTCTTTTAAAATTCTCTTAAAATTCTTTATATATATATATTTTCTTTGAGAATTACTCTTTTAAAATTCTAATTTCTCTTGATCGATATTATTTAACATATCGTGGATAAACACTATGTAAATCACTATTTTATTGATTGTTGTTTTATTTTCATATCCATTTTAAAGAAAGAAAACTTTTTTTTTTTTTTTTTTGAACACCTTGAAGAAGAAAACTTAGTGGGAGATGTCAAAGTTTAATTTTATTTTTTCTTCTTCTTTGAAAGTTTGATTTATTTTTTTCTTCTTTAATTTTTTTATTTTTTATTTTTTATTATTATTATTTTTTTGGTTTGAAAGATTGAGTTTTTAAGCATGAATGTGTTGACATTTGTAAAGATTGGATAATGATACAAAAAAGATGCATATATCATGAAACTAAATAAATAAATAAGACAAATTACAGATTTAGTCAAAATAATGTAAAAAAGGTTGGACTTTAGAGCATTAAACATAATAAAAATTTACTGTAAAAAAAAACAAAATAAAAATTTATGTCGCGATGAAACAAATTACATATCACATAACTCACTATTTTTTATTTTTATTGATAAATGAATAATTAATTTATATATTTTTTATTGAGCAACAAATACAACAACATAAGTTATTTTTTAAATTTTATTAAACATTAAGAACTATGTTTTAATTTTAAAAATCATCAAATTAAATTCCAACTTTACTTTATAAATTAAACAGACTAAATTTTTATCTTTAAAATTATAAAAACTAAACTTTAACCTTATTTAAATTACACGATTCTAATTTTTTTTTTCTTCTAGTTTTTAAATTATAAGACATTACAAATTACTAGGAAACTATAACGTACGTTGCGCGTATTTATATTTTGATTTTTTTTCCCTTCAAATTACTAAGTCTTGTCTCTATTTTTTTTAAACATTTATCTTTATTCTTTTTTTTTTTTTAATATATAATTTTTAACATAATTTTCTTTCTTTACATTTCAATCTATTTATTTAGATTTAGTTTTATTTTTTAATTTGGATAAAAACACGTATTTCTTGCTTACATGATCTTTTTACAAACAAAATTATATTGGTGCCAAAAAAGTAATATAATCGAGATATTCTCAATTTATTTCGTAAGATAATAAATATTTGCAGGGGATTAAAATTTTCGACCACATAATAATGAATAGATGTCTTAACCACTTAAAATACGATCTTATTTTTTTCAAATAATTTATTTTCATAAGGTAAAGACAACATAGAATTAATCTTTACCTATGCAAAAACATTGATCTCACTACTAAGGATTCTTACAAAAAAAAACTAATAAGAAAGTTGAATAATTAATGATCAATGATAGAATAATAAAATAAATATGACAGATAAATAATGTTTTTTTTTTTTTTTTGAGAAACAGTGTAATAAAGAATATGGAGGCAAGTAAATTGATAATAGTAATTAAAAAAAAAATAGTTGTTCACTTAAATAATAGATACGTACATAAAAATAAGAGTTTTGAAAAACTATTCCAAAAATGATTTTTGGTGTTAGTCTCTATATATAGTATAAAAATCATACGATAACCGTTTTAATATAATAAAAATGAAGACACAATTTTATTTATTTTTTAATTAAAAAGTTGTAACATAGTTTTTTTTTATTATTCAACAATATTTGACATTCGTACCTGTAATCAACTGATTATTATATGATACATGATGTGACTTGAATACTAATCTTTCTAACATTTAAAGATAGTATTTTGAAATAAATACTATTTTTTCATTTATTTTCTTAAGATATAAAATAATAATAATAATAATAATAATAATAATAATAATAATAATAATAATAATAATAATAATAATTACGAAGTATTGAACTTCATTTTAAATTTTTTTACCAAAAAAATGGAGTGAAGTGATTTTTTATACCTTCTTTGTCCAATTTAATAATGCTTAGAATTTTATTATCATTATGATCCTCTTTTTTATTTTGATCATCATTATCATACTATTAAATACATTTTATTTAACACTTTTTTTTTTGTTAAATCAATAATGAAATTTTTTTTAATTTTTTTTTAATTTTTTTATTATTATTATTTTTTTATGAAATTTGGTTTATTTATTTGTTTTTGAGTACTTTACAAAAATAATTGTAGAGATTGAAAAGACACAACATACTCGAGAAAGAAACAAAGTAAAATATAATGTATGGAGAAATATGTAAGTGGTTTGAATGTTTTAGTTATTTTCTTATAATAATGCTAGTAATATATACTGCTTACATTTTTTTAAAGAGTATTGCTTACAATTTTTTTAATCTTTAAGGTTTTGCATTTTTTTATAATCATAATTTAGTTTATTATTACTTGTAATGATAAATTTATGGTAAAAAAGTTATAAATAAACTGATTTAAAAAAAAAAAAAAAAAAAGTTATAAATAAACCAAATTAAACATGGAAAAAATGTTAACCAAAATATTCAAAATTTAAATGAAGTTAGATAAATATTAATCATTATAGTTTAATAAGAATATGGTTATATATATATATTAATAAAAGAAAAGAGAAATAAACAACGCGAATTTCATCTTACCAAGCTTAAAGAAAACAAAATCCATTAAGATACATACGACATTCGACTGTAGTTTCACACATTCTTTTCTTTCGTTAATCCATATATTATTTATGGTTGTCACCTTCTTCTTCACTTCCATCTTCACAATTCTTTTGAAGAAACTAAGAACAATGGTTAAACAAATACAAAAACAAATCTCAAATTACAATAAAAATAAATCGAACAAACCACATTGCAAAATCTATTGAATAATGTAAGAATTACAAAATAAATATCATAT
>JBBMKA010000018.1:9326469-9342644 GCA_037833695.1 Sechiopsis laciniata
TTTTTTTTTATAAAGAGAAGCACATCGATTAAATTAATATTTAATATAAATACAATATTTATTAATACAATATTTATCAATACAGTATTTATTAATACAATATTTATCAATACAGTATTTATTAATACAATATTTATCAATATAGTATTTATTATAAAATACAGACGAAAATTAGGAATTTGGCCTTGTTGTTTTTCGGAGGTAGAAAACAGTATATTTATAAATACTATATTATAATACAGTATTTATTATTATTATTATTTTATAAATACAGTATTTTTTTTACCTTCCACACCGACAAAAAGAATTAGGGTTTCGAGTTGTTTTACCTTTGATTATTGTGAAGATCCGAGGGGCACCGATAACAAACAAAATACGAAGAAATCGAAGAAAAACCATCGAAATACAAAGAAATTCAAAGAAATCGTCGGAATCGACGAAGAAACTCAAAGAAAATGCCAGAAAAAGAAGAAGACGATGAATTGGCCGAAAAATCGACGGAAAAAAGAAGAAACATGCTGGAAAAGGAGAAAAGATGAAGTGGCCGAAAAACCTCCAAAATACATAAGAAGAGGAGTTCAGATTGCCAAAAAATTGTCGAAAGAAAGAAGAAGACGAAGATGAGGTTTGAAAACCACCGAACACAAAAAAGAAGATACGATTTGAATCCGCCGAAAAATCTCACAAAACTGAAGATGAAATGACATAAATTTCTTGAGTAGAGTGCGGGAGAAAAAACTCGTGGGGAAGAATAACAATTGAAATTCTATTTGGAAAAGGTATAAAAAAAATAATATTATCATTAAAGGGGGTAAAATAATAACTTACAATATTTTTATTTAAAATTAAAAAAAAAGAAAGAAAAATATAATTACAAATAAGTTAGAATTGACTAAATTTATAAAATCCTTCTAAAAAGTATCCACTACAATTTCTCTAAATAAAAACTCTAGAATTAGTGCCTCTTCTCTCATTCTTCTTCTTCTCTGCGTTTCCCTTCTCGGCTTCCCTATTACTTCGTCTAATTTCATCCAGATTTGTAAACATCCAAATCAACGTTGTCACCTCCATGGTGAATCTCTCACTCGACCAATCCAACAAACTGAAGATCGTAACAGTCGGAATCGACGTTTTAGACGGTAGATCTTTCAAATCGCAAGACACACGTCGCCGGTGCGTTGTTCAGTTTATCGTTAGACGATGAGAACAAAATGGCGATAGCAATACTCTTCTTGGTGCGTCGATTTGCCTCTTCGTAGCAAGATACTCATTATTTATTGTGCTCACAACAATTTCTTGCTTGGTAAGTTGTAAATTTATAGTGTTTTTGTTTTTGTTTGGATCGATTTAATCTCATTTCCTCGTTTTGATTTTTGCTAGAAATTGTGTGTTGATTTTGACCTAATGTTGATACCTGTTTGATTATAATTTATTATGAAGGTTGGTTGTTTCTTTTTTTTTTTTTGAATTTGGTGGTTTGTATTTTGTTGTGGTTGAAGATTTGTTTCCTCTACAAGCATAAATAGAACCATGTACTAAATTATGGGTTTTATTTTATGGCTCTGCTAACTATCATTGTTCTTCATGGAACTGGATTTTTCATTGGATGACTTAGTTATTTCAAGAATTAATTTGTGGCTAATTTTTCTGTGAATTTTCCATATGGAGTTGAAGAAAGAATAAAGAAAACTTCAACTGAAATTTTTTTCCTAGCATTTTTCAAGAGCAGAAATAGATTTGTTGATTGTTGCAGAAGCTACTGGAAGAATCGGTAAAAAAGGAAAATGCTTTTTCACAGTGATTGTTTGGGAATTCTATTTGGTGAGTTCTCAATCTTCACAAATCATTTAATCAACAAATTTGCACCAAGAAATATTAGTTTTAAGGAATATTAGTTTTAATTTTGAAAGAGACAATTGGACATTGGATTGGATCAAAACCGAACCGAACCAATGGTTTTATACAATATTGAACATTGGATCAAATTCACTTTTTTAAAAAACGAAGGTATCGGTTCGGTTGTCGGTTTAATACAAAACCGACAAAAACCAAACCGAAATCACCCCTAGTGTGTGGGTTCTCTTGTATTTAAAATTAAATGAACATTTTATTTACAAAAATATAATAATTAAGAAATCTTCCCTTTCAAAAGTTAATTAATTAATTGTTTTGCATTAAAAAAAATGAGGGTGTCTCTCTCACGCTCCCTCTTTAGACTCCGAGAAAGTGTAACATTCTGGTAAGTGTATTAGGGCACCATTTAGTACGTTTTTTGACTCTTTATTGTCCCATGTTGAGAGCAGGATGTGGGAGGTTGTTGAGCCTTGTGGTGACCAATGAGCTCGGAGAGCTATTTGGCATGATACAAGGGGTGTATTTTGAGCTGGTGGGAAAGCTACGTAAAGGTCAAAGGCGAATGAAGGTAAGGGGATCTGAGGTCTGCTGGAGGGGTTCATCTGGTTTTGGTACGGTGAGCATGGGTTCTTCTGGTCAGTGACGGGAGGGAAGAAGACAAAAGAGTGAAGGTGCTTAGCGGTGGTGGCATGTTGTTTTGACAAAAGCAAAAATGCACGAGAAGTGAGGGTGGGGGAAGAACCATTTGAAGAAGTGACATTTCTAGGCAACCTCCAAGACGACTATGATAAAGACAAAAAGGTTATTGCCACTGTGGTGAGAGAAGATGACGAGTGTCGCTAGAGAAAGGGTCAAAGGGGGAAATCAGACATTTAGAATGGGGAGGCGTGTGTCAGTGGGTCAGATGTCACATGATTGGGAAGGCCTTCGAGCTGCACAATCACTTCTGGCCTTCCCAATCATGTGACATTTGGCCCACATGCGATGTTAGGTGTTTTATTTGTTTTTTGGGAGTTTACTTAAATTGGACTGGAAATCAAACTGATGGTCCAACCGATCCAAGTTCGGTAGCGGTCCAATCAATCGAGTTTTTTGAATCGGGGCAGTCTTTAGACCAACCTGTTGGCCCAGTTGAGCTGGGTGATTTCCCATTTATTCTATCTGGTTTTTTTCACCTCTATTAGTTGCATTTGCTGGTTGTGTTTCGATTTTTTTTTATTGGTTGAGAAGAATAGTTGAGGCCCTGTGGTTGATTTCCTTTGGCTTTTGTTTTTGTTTTCATGTAGTTATGTGTGAGTGTTTTGTTAGTCTGTGAGTCATGATGTTTGTTCATCCCTTTAGAAGAATTAGTAGATAAATGGTCTGTTACTCAACGCTTAGATCGCCTGTTCCAAGATAATGATATCATTTATGAGATCCATTTTTTCTTTCTTATTTTGGTGGGGTCATGTACCTCAATTGTCAATACTGGTTTAGGATTATCCCCCAATGTTCATCAAAAGTCAGTCATCAATGTGTTGACGATGTCTATTTGACCTTCTCAATTGAACTTCTTTGTATTCCAGTTTAGTTATAGCTTTGGTTCAGATTGTGTTATTGTTAGGGAAGCTTGCCTTTATTTCTAGTTGTCTTTGTAAATGGGTAAACACCTTCCAACATGTGGTTTGGGTTAGTACCTTTGTGGGGGGGATTTTTCCATTTGCGGTGGTAATATTTTTTTTATTTAATTTATGGTTTATTTTTACGAATAAGTTGGTGAGGCGTTGGTTATCTTATTTGGTGGTAAAATCATTTCAACTCTATGATCACGAGGTTCGATATTAAAAATCGATATTTGTTTCTCATATTATTTGAGAGCAGTAAGGTTTTTGTCCAATCAAGTCACTTGACTTATTTTATCATAGCATTTCTGTCCAATCAATTACGAATGATAATGATAATAATAATGATTCTTTTTTTCACCTAGTTGAAAACTAGATAAATTGCACTTGTCCCCTTTCATTGGAAGATAGGTCAATTACTACTAAATCTACTCTAATTTATTTAAAAAGGAGGATATGCTGTTCTTAAAACTCACCTGTAATATTAATTTGTAAACACTTCATCTTCATTGACGACTAAATCTACTTAAATTTATCTAATTTTTAATTATGGTATTAACGCCATGGAAAGTAGATGATTGGAAGTTGGAACTTCATTCTCACAAATATATTAAACAAAACAAACAAAACTTTTTTTTAGAAAACCTCACCTACCACGAAAAAGAAGGAAAGAACCCTTTATATCCAAAAAAAAAAAAAAAAAAAAAAAAAAAAACCCCTTAAATACACATGAATCCATAGGTATCTCTAAAGTCACAAAAAATATATATATATCAACCAAAAAAAGAGGAAAAAAAAACTATTTGTTAAACTAATGTTAAGAAAAAGGGTTAATTTTTTCTTTTAACCATTTAATGAGTAAATTACATACTTGCCCAAAAGAAAAGTCTACCAGTGGTTCACTTGTTCCTTAATTAAGTGGTTGTTAAGACTTCATATCCAGCCATTCATTTTGATATTTTCACAGAGAAAAAAAAAAAAAATGGACAGAGAGCAAGAACATCTTCAATTTCTGGGTTTCTTCGGCATCTTCAAAGAATCCTTCAACATTGTATTTTCATGGCGGAAGATCTTCAGCAAGATAACCCTAACCCTAATCTTGCCGCTTTCCATCGTCTTCCTAGCTCACATCCAGGTAACCGAGCTTCTCTTCTTCAAGATCTTGAAAAACGAAAACTCTCTCAACTCAATCCCCACGAATTCGCCTAACTACACGAAGCTCTCCGATATGATCACGTCGGAGTGGATCTCTTTCTGGCTCTTCAAAGCCGCCTATTTCACCTTCTTCCTCCTCCTCGCCCTCCTCTCCACCTCCGCCGTCGTCTACACCGTCGCCTGCGTTTACACCGGTAAGGAAATCACCTTCGCCAAGGTAATCGCCGTCGTCCCCAAGGTTTGGAGAAGGCTGATGGTTACCTTCCTCTGGAATTTCGTTGTTGTTCTGGTTTATAATCTTGCTTTTGGGGTTTTGTTTCTGATTTGGGCTGCGATTTTTGGATTCGGGGGAGTTGGGGTTTTGGTTGTTGGTGCCCTTTCTGTGTTCTATGTTCTAGGGTTTGTGTACATTAGCGTTGTGTGGCATTTGGCGAGTGTTGTGTCGGTTTTGGAGGATGTTTATGGGATTCAAGCGATGTTGAAGAGTAAGGAGCTGATTCAGGGGAAGATGGGGATTTCTTGTGGGGTTTTCTTGACATTCAGTGTGCTTTTTCTTGGGAGTCAGTTGGTTTTTCAGACTGTGGTTGTGCTTGGCAGCTATAACTTTATTGGATTGAGAATTGTTCTTGGAGTTCTTTGTTTCTTGTTGCTGTTCAAAGTGTTTCTGTTTGGTCTTGTTGCTCAAACGATCATTTACTTCGTTTGCAAATCGTATCATCATCAGAATATTGATAAGTCCTTGTTGTCTGATCATCTAGAAGTGTATCGTGGGGATTATGTTCCTTTGAAGGATCAGGATGTTCAGTTGGGGGAATTATGATCTTGTTTTGGTTTCTTTATGGATTTGAGGAATTGGGATTCAAAGTTATGTGAAATGAAATGAAACACTGTATTATCTTTGGATGGGATTTGATTAAACATGGAAGTTATTCTGTATATCTATTTACTTATGTTATATGTTGGGTTTTGGTTAAAGGAATGCAAAATTTGGAGCCGAATGCTTCTTCTTCTTCTTCTTCTCTTTGCATTACTTTCAGGCTTTGTTTGCAGTAGGATCTAATGAGCTTAACTGTATAGAATCTGTTAAATTTTTGAGTTCTGGGAAGATTCAAACTAGCTTCCACTTAATCATGATATACACTTGTTATTTATTATAGGTTAATTTAGTGACGAAGAGAACTTAGGAAAGATTATATATGCTATTTAATAATGATTACCTACCTCAAACAAATGGGTGAAAATAGTTGTGATGGACATTCACCAATAAAAAAAGTGTTTTTCAAGTCATGAATGTGACTCAATCTTTCATAGTATGGAAAGAATGTTTGGTGTAATACACATCATATCTTTTTCTAAATGTATATTCATGAAAATTAAGATAAAATATTATATATAAGTATGTGATCATCAAGTTTGTGCTCATTATTCTATTTGAGGATCAAAGTTGAAATTACTATTTTAAAATAAAACGAGAATGATTGGAAGAAAGAATTACTTCTAAATCTTTTTTTAACCTTTTTTTTTTATCTTTTAAAAGGGAAATTATTTATAGAGGACACAATATCAATACCAATTGGTGCTGAAGCGACAGATCTTGAATGTTCAAGCAAAATATTAAAGTTCTATTTGATATTATTTGACTTTTTTTTTGGAAAAATAAATTTAGTGTTTTTGCTTGCTACTTATGTATAAAAACCATATCAAGAAATTTGCTAGCAAACAAACACAATCCTCAATGAAACCAAAGCTAAAAACAAAATTGTTATCCAACAAGACTTGAAGTAAAACCAAAAAGCTAAAAACAAAATTGTTATCCAACAAAATCTGAAGTTTCGGTTTCACTTCCACAACAATTAGCCAAAAACAAACATGTACAGCAAAGATTATTATTGTGGCAGCAAACAAAAACTTCAGTGAAAAGAGAAATGAATCATCAATCATTTTATAACCCCAGCAGAAAGCTAGCAGATAATGCCATCTGTACATGTTTATTTTTGTTTGTGAAATCCACACCTTTTGGCCTGTAGATTTAATTTGATCTTTTTTTTTATACACACAATGAATCACAGAGTCAAGAAACTGGATCTTGCAAGCCACAGACCAAATTTGCTGGAACTGCTATGTCCATCATCTTTGGATATGGAAGATTCAAATCTGTAAGAGAAAACAATACAGTTGTTATAGCAGAGCCAACCATTAAACACCATATTAAATTTTTTGTTTCATGTACTTACTTTCCATGATTTTCTTGAATTCTTCCTGCAAAACAAATACAAACCCAGATTAAGAGTTACAAACTTTAGATGTAAGAGCACAGGTTTTAGTAACTGTTTCTGCTTTGAAATGCAATTTCCAGATAAATGATTTTAAGCTATTCAAGAAGTTACCAGATCCTTGGCAAGCCGGGGATTGTATTCTATCTCTTCGCCAACAGTACTAACCTGAAACCACATGCCAGATATAAGCGACCGAACCGTGTTTCGAGTAAAGAACATGATGTAGAAATTTCCTTACACTAAATCCCTTGTAATCGTGCCCAGGATAAATCAATGTGTCCTTTGGCAGGGTGAAGATCTGGCACAAGTTAACAATCAGCAAGAGTGTATGTTACAGAAAGCTACAAAAAAAAAAAAAAACTTATTTATGGTGATTGTGTTATTAGCTTTTCCGATAATCTCTACTTTCAGTTGCTTGTTTTAATTTTGCTTTTCAAATATACCAAGTATCATTTCCTAACCTGCGAATGTACAGATTCATAGAGCTGCTTTGAACTTCCACCCTGCAGAAAAGACATTGGTATTCAGCCTTGAGGCAATAAAGGTCAATTCATCATATGTGAAAGAGAAGAATACTCATCAAAGTACTGGGAATCCAATAATATCGATAAGTTTTTAGTCAATTCATTCGATTGAAATTGTTGAGTTTGTAGATAAAAGCGGTTCATGCTAGCATAAAGGTCATAATAGTGCAGAATGGTTGTGATTAATTAAGAAAACATTCTACACGATTTGTTCATAGTTTATGAATCGTTCTAGCCACTCTACAAGTCAAAAAGAAGGTTTTCAGATCAGTATTATGTAATGAAAACAATGCCAGCTAACATTATCACTAGACAATTATACTATAAAATAGAAAACCATGTACAGTGGAGTCATACCAGAGAAGTTTGGAAAATCTGTTACATGTACGAAGAACCACAAGCTCAAGGGTATATTGAAAAATACTTTTGAGAACAACTTGAGTAATTCCAAAGCCATCAACAACTGAAAAATAGGTCAAAAAGGTCAAAGCTACCTGAAAATCTGTCCTCCCACATCCACGTATCAACAGAGCGTCTCCGGTGAATGCCATCCTAGGACAAGGCTGATCGGGTTCATCCCCTGTTACATAGGTTACACATCCTGCAGTGTGGCCAGGAGTAGCACGAACCTGACATTACATGCAAGATAAAGTTGAGTCAAGTGAGTTGACTCTAGGATTGTTCACAAAATTTATCTTTTTCTTAAGATTGCTATACTTGATTACGAACCCTTTGAAAACAAATATTATATCTTCAAAACAATATTTTTCTCACAATCTGGGTTCAGGAACTCCAGAAATGATATCATAGCCTATGAGACCGCTTACACTTCAGTAAATAGTCAACACCAGAAAGTGTATATTACATATGACACACTAATTTTCCATTCAAAGCTTGCAATATCTTAGGAGGAATAAATGTTCCTCCAATTGCAAAAATCTTCCCTTAACCGAGTCACTTCTCAAGAATCTTTAATAAGTTGATGGCAGATCTAATGAAAACTTCCTACTTAACATTGCCTATATTATCGATATGTTTATTCACCTCAGCAATAAGAGATGAGAATTGGAGATGGCAGAAATAGATCAAGTTTTTTTGTCTCGAGAAAAATAAAGAAACAAATCACGTTTCTAAAATATAGAACCATTTCCTCCTTTTATGTGAAATCGCTTACATTTGAGCAGTAATAAAATTCCTGATTGTTATGATCATAAAAAAGGAAATGGAGACGGTATCTTTGCAGTATTTTTTTCAGTGGAAGACATATTTATCACTGATAGTAATAAAGGAATAATGAACAAACAACAATAATAAGTAATGATATGGAGAAATCCCAAAAAGATTGACTCATGCTGCATTGCATTTTTCATTCCCAGAACTTAAAAACTGTAAATAATTAACAGTAGATTGTTGTAGTATTGGAAAAGAAGAAATGATAATCTGGGTTTACGATTAAAGAACTCATGAGCATTGCCATAGCATGAAGTAGTAGTCATGTATAAAGCCTGAAATTAGAAGGCAGTCATTCCAGTAGATGTGGTGGGCGAAAGAGGTTCGGTTCGGTTCGGTGGTACGTACTATGTCGTGACCAGAATCAACTTAGTTACACTATGTCAAGAATCAGATTAGAAATCGAAGTTTAGGGAACAATACAAATATGAGAGCAGATATATATTGTTGTTCAACTTTCTCCAATCCTATGCTATGGCAAAGATGATTCTTGAAAAACGCTGGATCAAAACTATCAAAGCAAACACTACACTGTATCTTTAATTTGTAGAATCAAATAAAAGTATAGGAATACCTCCAGGAATAGATCACCAAAAGAAATTCTATCGCCATGTTCGATCAACACATCAGCTTTCGAACCACAAGCTCTCGAGATTACGGATTTCACTCCTGCAACTTTAGCCTAAAGAAAATGATCACATCAAAGATAACAACAACAACAACAACAAAATCAGACACTGAAATCACAAACTGGGAGTAACAAATCACTAACAAAAATGATGATGGAGAAGAGAAACCTTGATGAGTCCAGTGCCAGTAACATGATCAGCATGCACATGAGTGTTCATAGCGTATACAAGCTTCAATCCTAGTTCTCTTATAATGTTTCGATCCCTATCTACAGTCTTGTCAACCGGGTCAATCAACTGAATGTAGAAAAAAAAATCAAAAAAAAAAAAAAAAAATCCCCATAATTCTTTTTACCAAGTCGTCAACCCCACAAAGAAAACCCACCAGAAACATTCCCCAAGCATTTAGAAACAAAACTAAACTAAACCCATCACACATTTCATCAAATTAAATCCAAACATCCAAACACTAAAACAAAACGTAGAAAAGAGAGATTAGAAAAAGAAATTACAAGCGCGGGTTTGTCAGGATGGGAAACATCAGCGAGAAGGTAAGTGTAAGTGGATGAGTCCTTCTCGAACAATTGACGGAACAAAAGCTTAGATGAGGAAGTCAATGGCGAAAACCCCATTTGGGTACTGAAATTCTTGATGGGTATTTGGGAAATGGGTTTCAGAGGAAGAAGATGATAGGATTGAGTGTTGAAGAATAGAGCATTTGGAGGAGACAGAGGAGTCCGTAAGAATCGAAAGCGTTGCATCGCGCTTTGTTTTTGGGTCAAATTCGATTGGAACGTGGCGAAAAATGATACTAATTTGATGAAATCTTAATCAATGGATATGAAATGGAGGATGGTTCGGGCACAGATCTTCGAAACTTTGCTTCATCAGGCCTCTCCCCATTTGTGTACCGAGCTACTGGTTTTGGTTTTGGTTTTGGTTTTGCCCAAAACGAAAAACAGAGTGGCTTCTACACGATGGCCTCGCACATTATTTCTCAAATCTCAACCAAGTAATTAAATATTTTTGGAAAATTAACTTTTTAATTGCTATTTTGATATTTATTTTCAAAATGGAACATTTGATATTTAATCTTTCAAATAAGGCTCAATTCATTTTTATTTATGGTATATTTTTCTAATTTATTTTTATACTTATTTTAAAAAAAAATTAAATTCACATAAAGGATTAAAATAATTAATTAATCAATATATTAAAATTAAAAATGAGTTTAATCATCATTTTAATTAATATTAATTAATTATTTTTCAATGACCAAAAGTTATGCTTTTTTAAATATTAAAGATTAAAAAAAAAACGAAAGTTATTGTCAATGACCAAAAGTTATTGTTATATAAAGTTATTGTTTTGAAATATACATATCAAATTGAAACTTATACTTAAATTTATGGACTAAAAAATATATATATTTCTCAATGTTATTTTAGTTTAGGTTAAATTCTAATTTTGGTATCGATGTCTTGGAAGAAACGTAAGATTTTGCTTTTGTTTCTTATAAGCAAGTTTTTTGCTTTTGATAAATAAAATTAGTACTAGTATTAGTATGGTGTTAGAAGTTATAACTTTGGATATAATTATAATTTAGTCCCTTAATTTTAGAAATTAAAATGTGTATACTTTAATAAAAATTAAAATTCGATTATTGTCGTTTCTAGTCATCAAAAAATGAAGGTTAATTATGCATAAGTCAATGGTAATAATATAAACTATATAATTGATATGAATAAGAAATTAGCTCTTTAATGTAACTTTAAAAAAAATATAATATATATATATATATATATATATATATGAAAGACAGAACTTTTTTCTTTTTAGATTTTTTAAATTAAATTATACGAATTAACTTTAATTTTTAAAATCATATCGATAATTAAGTGTTTATCGACTAAAAGGTCATTCGAATCATCATTTATTGAACTACAAAATTAATATTATCATTTTTCATTAGCAATGTTTGGAGTTAGATAATTTGAATATATGACCTATTGATTAAAAATGCATGTCAATTGTCGTTGAGCTGAACTCACGATCACAAAAATAGTTTTGTCCCTTAATTTTAGTAACTAATGACTAACATTTAATTAGTTTATGTAACAACCCAAATTAACATAGTTCCATGGATAGAGTACTTAATACAATTTAAAAGGTCGATAATCATTATAATTATTGAACTCAAAAGGAAAAAATTGTAAGATAAAAACAAAAGTGATAAGCTTTTCAAAAAAAAAAAAAAATCATAAAACAAACAATTAAATAATATAGTGGATAAGGATGACAAATATTTAAAAACGAATTTCCAAAAAAAAAAAAAAAAACCATTTTAATGATGAGAAGGGAATAAACTATGCAGTCTGTCCCACTGTGCCTCTACCCCTAGTTAGGGGTGCAACCTAAAATCGAAAAACCAAACTGAATCAATTTAATTCAATGGATCAGATCGGTTTTTTAACATAAAATTGGATATATCAGTTTGTAATTTGAAAAAATCGAAAATATTAGAGCGGTTCCGATTTTCATTTTTAAAAACCAATAAAAACCGATCTAAACCGAAGTATACATATATATATTTTTTGAGATTACAAATAAATATATATTTTGTCAATAAATCATATAAGTTATCTTCTTTTCATTATTTTGAAGATTTTTTTAAATGTTAAGATTTTCTTAATTCCACTCCCATTTGAAGTAAAAAACATCCCTACATAATTTTTAATAAATTAAAAAATACTTCCGACCTTTAAAAATATTATTGTTTAGGAGATTTTTTTATGAAAAATATTTTTAATATATTAAAAAAAAATTGGACATCGGATCGGATTCAAAACCGAACCGAACCAATGATTCTATCATTTATTGGACATTGGATCGAATCAATTTTTTGAAAATCGAAGATATCGGGTCAATTGTCGGTTTGGTACAAAACCGACAAAAATCGAACCGAAATCACCCTACCCCTAATACGTTTTTCCTTCTTCTAATTGCCATATACATTCATCATGAATGAACTATTCTAAATAAACTTTCTCCAAAAAAAAAAAAAAAAATACTATTCTAAATAAACAATTAAAAAAAAAAGGTTTTTTTTAGATAACAATAAAAGAAGCATAAATCATGACGTTTTCTTAAAACATTTTTACATGTGATGTCTAGACTAATTTTATAGAATGATCATCTAATTTGTATTTGAAATCAAAATTTTACTAATTTATTTATATTTTAGGAAAATGGTAGTGTATGAACTCCCTTCTCAAAATAATTACAAATGTAAGTAAATTTTAAAATATTTATATCTAAAGTCATAAATACAGTTAGAACTTCATTATTAATATAGTAGTATAAAAAAATATGTAATAATACCCATTAAAACAAATGACTATAATTAGTATTTATAAAAAAAATTTAAAAAAAAGTGACCATATTTATAATTGTTTTCTAAATTTGATTAATCTAATTAAGTTCTTCTAAAAAAATACTCGACGATCTAAATCAACCTAATAAGTTAGATTTCATTGCTCTAGTACATAGGGTAGACAGATTTATGAATTCACAAACCAACAAATTTAGATTTGTCCAAAAAAAATCCTCTCAATTCAATCCAACTCATTTATAACCCTAAACAAACCCCATTCTAAAAAGAGAGAGAAAGGAAATGGGTGAAAATCCAAAACAAGAAAGCAGCAAAAGATGTGGGAATAGGCAGCCACAGCTATATATGGCAACATGTATTCTAAAAGCAGCAACCCATAAAATCACCATACACACAGCATTCAAGTAATCAGTAGAAAGAGAGATAATAAAGAGAAAACAAATGAAGAACAAGAGCTGTCCTTTCTGAGATGCCAAAAGGGTCTGGCTGATGAAGAACAAGAAAACAGTAAAATGAAGATTTGAATCAAAAGCACCAAAAAAAGAGAAAGAGAAAGGGAAAAGGTGGGGTCCTTTCAAAAAAGAGAGACCTATAAACAAACAGCAAAAACACTCTAAATGTGGCAAAAGAGAGAGAGAGAGAGAGTCATGCATAACTCTCTCTCTCTATATTATAGTATAGCATACAGAGCCATGCAAGGTTGCCGTTTCCAGCCCCTAATTCTGCCATTTGGGCTAAAACCCTCTCTTTCTATTCTCTTCTCTATATTTGGTAATCTCTTTCCCTACTTTATCACACCCCCCCAAAAATGGCCTCTAACATTTGAACCACCAAAAGGGGTTTTGAGATTCTTGGGGGATTTCGATTCAAGCCTGCGATTTTGGGGGTTTTGATCATCTGGGTGTTTCTGATTTTGGGGGTTCTGAAATGGGTCGAGGGAAGATTGAAATCAAGAGGATTGAGAATGCCAATAGCAGGCAAGTTACATTCTCCAAGAGACGAGCTGGGTTGCTTAAGAAGGCCAAGGAACTTGCTATTCTTTGTGATGCTCAAGTTGCCGTTATCATTTTCTCTAATACTGGCAAGCTTTTTGAGTTTTCCAGTTCTGGGTATGTGTTCTTACTTTGGTTTATTTTGCATGTTGGATGGTAATCTATTTTCTTGAGAATAGTGCTGTGGTTTGATCTGAATCTTGTGGGATTTTGGTGTTTTGTTTGCACATTGCATGTTCTTTTTGAATGATTTGTTCTTACTCTTCTTCATTGCATAATTTTTTGAATTCGTTGTATTTTCTTTCTTCCCCTTGTGGAACATTGTTTCTCATTACTGTTTTGAATCATAATTCAAACTTCTTAATAGATTAGCTTTTCATTGGTTGTTTTCACTTTTCTCTATCCAGGTCTGGATTTTACAGTGGGTTTGAAAGTTTGCTAGTTTTTGAACATGCTTTAGGCTGAGTTCGTAAAATATTTTATCATGCCTACACTTGAAAGGGCTTCTTTGAAGGATCTCTTGATTGTTTAACATGACCAAAATGTAGTTTTCCCTGGTCTACTTTGAATGGACTTGGACTGTATCTGGTGACTTGCCGTAGTTTTTCGTAATTGACTTGACTTCTAGATCGTCCCTCGTTCCTTTCCTGAAAATATTCTCTCATCTTGTTCGTTTTTGGTGCTCTACTCTGTTTCATTCATTCTCCTATCGGTCGTAACGTATCGATGTTTGAGGTTTAGCCATAGAACAAAAAAAAGATCAACAAGAAGGGGACAATTTGGATCGACCTTTAACTATGGATGACAAAAAGTTTAAAAGCAATCTACTTCATTTATGTGGTGTGGAGTTGGTCTTGTTTCTTGTGTTGTTTTGTAACATTTTTTATTCACGACTCGACAAACAATATTACTTCATACATTTATTAGCGGGTAAAGTTCATCGACATGTATATCTTTGAAATCATCCAGTCACTGTTACATTGCATTACATATTATCTGCAAAGATGTATCTGCATTCACTCAAAAAAGCAAGTAAATCACTGAGGTCATCGAAGAAAAAAATCGTGTCTAGATATGGCTTTTCAATCATAATATTCAAAAGCTAGATTGTTTTTCTAGCAGTACCTAAACCTAATTGAGATGTTCTCTTTAGAAGTTAAACTAAAACTTGCAATGACAAGTGCTGAATGTAAATCATCATTTTCTATCTCACTATTATAAGTTTGAACAGGGAGGAGTAAGATGAAGGACCTCCAATAAGATGAAGCCTAATCCAATCTATTTTATCCTTCTTTGGGCAGCATGAAGCATACTCTTTCAAGATACAACAGATGTGTAGAATCTTTAGAGGTTGCAGTAGACAGGCACAAGCTTGAGGTACTGAATGATTTATGTTTTTTAGATTAAGGTGAAGCCTAGATAATATAATAATTTCAATCACATTCCAGGAGACGAGGTTGGCAAAGGACTTAAACAAAATTTTTATATGTTTGCAATGGATTTATTGTTATCGTTTCGGGATTTAATCTTGGATGTTCATTTTATTTGAATGTTTTCGGGCTATATACATAATGCTTCTTCTAACAGTATCTTCATCTCCAGAAACAAGAGCATGAGGTAGACAATCTAAGAGATGAAATAACAACTCTGCAAATGAAACAATTGTATGCCATCTTTATCTTCTCTCGACGTATGATTTTTAAAAGCAAAGATGCATCTTTTTTATTTGCTTGTATACATATAAAACAATTTGGCTTTGCAGACAGTTATTGGGAAAGGATCTGACTGGCTTGGGCTTCAAGGAATTGCAAAACTTGGAGCAACAACTAAATGAAGGGCTCTTACTGGTGAAAGAGAAGAAGGTTTGGTTCGATTTCCCCTTTTCTTTTATCTCCCTTGGGTAAAAAAAAGTTAAGATTAGTGATTCTCTGAAACTTGAATTTTTATTTATTTTTTATATTTTATTTACCCAAGGGAGATTAAAAAAATTGTAACTTGAAATTTTAAAAAAATGATTTAACTTTCAAGCTTTGATGAGTCTTCTATTTCTTCAGGAACAGTTACTGAAGGAGCAACTAGAGCAATCAAGGGTACAGGTACTTGATATATTATTTTGCGCTTTTTTTTCTTTCGAAAACAAGCTAATCTTTGAAAAATGGAACCTCAAAGTGAGAGCTTTGATCAATGACATACTGAACCACTGTTTTTCGTATTTAGTTTGTCGTTATGATCTCTGAAATACTAAACCACTATTTTCATGTATAGAAAATCTTTATTTTCAAATTTTTCAATAGCCATGATAAATGTGACATAAAACACAAGTTTCTGATAAGAACCAGAATCTAGATTATAAAAGAATTACGAGATAACCAAGTTTTGATAGGATTTTGAACCTCCCATTCTCAAGAAAATACTCTCTTTGAGCCCACAAGATTTTACTCAATATTTTGATGTCTTTCACTATCCAATTCCCTTTTATTTATAGTCATATTCTCTAACTAATTGTCCCTATATCCCTACATT
>JBBMKA010000018.1:9358526-9389729 GCA_037833695.1 Sechiopsis laciniata
ATAATTTCTTTGGTAATTTTTATGGTATTCTTGATTAAATTGATTGTTTAGTCAAAAGTACATCAATTTGTTTAATTTGGTCCACATTTGGAAGAAGTTTTCATAAAAGCTGACCGTATTCATCCCCTTTAGGGTTGTCATACCGATCCAACACATGCCCTTTATTTATTTATATTGTTTTTTTTATATATATAGAGAGAGAGAGAGAATCATTATCAATGCAATTTTATTATTAAAAAAAAAGTTTTTTCGTTTATGAAGAAAATAATTGAATATAAACTAAAAAAGAAAAACAAAAAAAAGGGCAAAACTAATGACCACAAAAATGCCAACAATGACAACCCAATTGTCCCAATTTCCACTTCTTATAATCTCCACATTCTATGGATAGAAAGACCCATTTCCATTTCCAAATCCTCATGAGGTAGAAGAAGAAGAACAAGAAGAACAATCTCTGCAAACCTCACTGTCCATCAATGGCGGCCTGCACTTCCACTTCTCCTTCTTCCCTTATGCTCACTTCCGCTTCTTCTTCTGTCCACCCTCAAGACCTCGCTTCCTCTATTCTCTCTTTCAAGGCCAAACCTCAATTTTCCACCATCAAATCCTTCACCTCTTCCTCCTGTTATTTTCCCTGCAGGCCAAGAAGATCCGTCGATTGGGTATTTCTTAATTTCCAGAGACGAGCCAGGCACCATGTGATCGTCGCTGCCCTCGCCGCGGATGTCGCTAAGGCGGAGGTGGAGGAAGAGGAGGGGGTCGGCGCGGTGGCCACGGCCACTGTCGCTGCGCCTAAACCCAAGAAGGGGAAAGCCGCGTTGCCCCTTAAAAGAGATAGGGTATGTTTCTAAATCTTGTAATCTTTTGGTTTGTTTTGATTGGATTGTGGGTTGTACTTGGAGTGCTTGTTTTGAAGCTTAGAAATGGTGGGTGTTTCTTTTGAGGTTGTTTTATAATTGTTGTGGTGGAGTTTTGGGCGGTTTTTTTTTATGTCCGGTGACTGTCCAGTGTTCGAGTCAGCTTGCGTGCACCTGCCTTGTTATACAATATTAAGATGACAAGTAAACCAGTAGGAATCTTATTCCTAGGTAGGTAGTAAGTGATTGAATCCATCCTCTCTTAATTCTCCCAAGGTTGTGATTGGAGTTTTGGGAGTTTTGATTGGTAGACTGAACGTAATGTGTAGTAGTTTGGCCTGAAGTTTGAAGTTGGCTTCTGATTCATGCACGTAGGGCCTGACTTTCAAGTTAGAAATGGGGGGTGTTTTTTTGGGTTGGTTTTATGATTCTTGTGGAGTTTGGGCGTTTTGATTGGTGGGTTTTGATTGAATGTCAATGTATCTAGTTTAGGCCTGAAGTTAAAGATTGCTTCTGTGGGTTGTGCTTGAGGGGCTTGGTTTTCAAGTTTAGAAATGGTGGATGTTTCTTTTCAGATTGTTTTGAAATGGCTGTGGTGGAGTTTTGAGTGTTTTGATTGGTAGATAGAATGTTTAAGTGTACTAATTTACACTTTCTGTGTTTCCATGTCCTTACTTCATGAGTGATATCTTAATTCAATTGGTTGTGTGATATGTCAGACGAGATCCAAGAGATTCTTGGAGATCCAAAAACTGAGGGAAAACAAGAAAGAGTATGATATCAAGACAGCAATATCTCTTCTTAAGGAAATGGCTAGAACAAAATTTGTAGAAACAGCTGAAGCTCATTTCCGGCTGAACATTGATCCCAAGTACAATGATCAACAGCTAAGAGCAACCGTGAGTTTTTTGTTTCTAAATCTTGATCTTTTTATTATTAAGGGAAGCTATAAAGAATATGCTTGACATGAAGTTATTTCGTTTGAATACTGTGATGTAGGTAAATCTACCTAAAGGAACTGGACAAACTGTAAGAGTAGCTGTTCTTACTCAAGGTAGTTACTTTTTAATACTTAGCAGCTCTCTCTCTCTCTCTCCCTCTCCCTCTCTCTCTTTAAATACATAGTTGGCTGTAACAATACTTTTCTTTACGTCATGAGTGTCTGGGCAAGTTATGTGCACTTCGAATATTCTCATAGGAAATTTCCTGACCAATAACAGTGTTTCTTATGCTGTATGTTTATATAGGCTGTCTAAATTCTCCCAGTAGAGTCTTTGTTTGTGGCCAAGGCCTTGTTTGACAGTTGTTTTTTAAACCTTTTTATGATTCTTGGAACAAAAGTAAGTGTAAATATGTTCTGATAACCATTTCGAAAGTTATTACTTGATCTTTTTGAATAAATGAAGCGTTGATATCACGAAGGATATAATCTTTAATAGGGTAAAATCCATTCGTGTGGTACTTTGACTCTTGGTTGAACCTAATAGTAGGGTTGTTTGCATCTAGATTCCTTTTCTTGAGTCGTTGCTTATCCAAAAAAATTTACTGTTTAGGGTGCTATTCTAAAACATTGAAACAAATGTACAGGTGAGAAATTCGACGAAGCAAAGAATGCTGGAGCAGATTTGGTTGGTGGAGAAGACTTGATAGAACAGATAAAAGGAGGTTTTATGGATTTTGACAAATTGATTGCTTCCCCAGACATGATGCCTAAGGTATTGCTATTGCTCTTACTAGATTGCTTCAATAATTTTTTGAGATTTTTATGTTTTTCACAATATATTAATTCTTCTACTAAACAAGTTGCATAACTTTATAAGGTTCTTATCCAAAAACTTTATAAGGTTGATTAGAGGGTTAGAATTACACTGACGGTCCTGTTTATGCAATGGAAAATGAAAATGAAGAAATACACAAACATACCTGAGAAATAAAAATAGTAGGTTTAATAAAGTGAGGTTACATAAACTAATATACCAAACACAACACAGATTAACTTAATACCAGCTAACCCCCAGATTAAGTGAACCTGCACTCCAAACAAACTCAATTTAACTTGGCCAAGATTTCATAAACCTGAACATCAAACACAGATTAAATTAAACTCCCAGATTAAGTTAACCCCAACAAGTTATGGCAACCCAAATTTTTCCACCAAACACACCCGTAGTAGTTACTCTGGGTTTACAAATTCATTTGTGGTCATAGATATAACCTAGATTTTGTTGATCAAATTTTAGAAAATATGAAACATGTTGTGTAAATCAACAGAGTCTGCGTGTGTTCCTGGCCCTGTCTATTTATCATGGGTGACATGGTGATTAGTGATTACCTGTATTACTATGACAATATAGTTGAATTTCCTTACATTTGCGTCTTCTCTGCTCATTTCAGGTTGCTAGCCTCGGGAAACTCCTAGGACCACGGGGTCTCATGCCGAATCCGAAAGCCGGTACCGTAGCGACCAATTTACCTCAGGTACTAATAATCTTCTTTCTGTACCTCCAGTGCATCCATATTTTTTGTCCATCTATTAGAAAACGAATTCAAGATTTTATTTAAAGCATTGGCCAACCTTGATTTCAGGCAATAGCAGAATTCAAGCAGGGCAAAGTTGAATTCAGAGCAGATAAAACTGGGATAGTTCACTTACCGTTTGGAAAAGCCGACTTCAGCGAAGACGACCTGCTCATAAACTTGCTTGCCGCCATAGTATGTTCCTCCCTTCCTTTCTCCCTAGCTGCCGGAGTCTAAATACGCGCCTCGACCATTTTAATAAGTTATTTTCTTCTAACTCTACAGAAATCAGTAGAAACCAATAAGCCAACAGGTGCAAAAGGAGTATACTGGAAAAGCGCACACATATGCTCGTCGATGGGACCTTCAATTCGGTTAAATATTAGGGATATGCTGGACTTCAAGCTTTCCTCGAGCGCTTGACGAATAACAAACCTGTAAATTTCTTCTGTTTGTTGAATCAGCCTCTGGAAGATCCACTGGAATATAATTGCCCAAATGGGAGAGCATCATTGGAAAATGAAGATCATAGAAGAAACTAGGATGAAGAATGAAGACACTGCATGGTCTTCTATTCTGACTCAGTCGCTTTGTATAAATGGTGTTTATGTTCTTGTTGATCTAATACAACTTTGGAAAAAAAAAATGATAAATTTACTGAAATGTATTTCGCTAGTGGTTGTTCTTGGTTCTTCGTGAAGACGTGTTCAGCATGCGATATGGTTTAACTGTCATAAGTTTCCAAGTTTTGCAATTTCATTTCTGTGCATAGAATGTTTTGATAGCAAATATGAACGGTAGTGGGATCAAGTTTCAGAATTCTAATTCTTTTTTAGAAATATTCTTTTAGCCTTAAGTTTTGGGTAAGTTTCTATGTAGTCTTATATTTTGATACCAACACACTTTTATTTTTGACGTATTAATAACACTCAATTTCAATTTTAAAAAACAAATGACACACGGGGATTAAAATAGAAAAGTAAAATATTTGATTTTGAAACCTAATAACTAAATAAAAACATTCATCTAAAATCTAAGGACTATATCTTGTTTTTGTTTTCCTTTATGTTCATGAATGCTAAAGAATCATGACATTTTAAAGTTGTGTTGTACCTTGATCAAGTGTAGGCTATAGCATTTATGAAACAATCGAGCTGATGGATCACGTGCTAGGCATCGTGACAAATATCGAGGTGCGCATAACTTGGTCCAGACGATAATACATATATATACATATATATATATACATATATATATACATACATATACATATACATACACACACACACACACACACACATATATATATATATATATATACACACATATACATATATATACACACATATACATATATAACTGCACAAATAATAAACAACTGACAGACAACTCTATAACATAAGTTAGCATTAATTACTGTAGTTTTTTTCAAGTTAAACAAGATTTGAGGTAAGGAAATTCGAACAAATTCCTGGTCATAAGCCCAAACTTTGTGCCAATTGAGCTATGCTCTTGGTGGCGAAAAACATAATAAAATGAAAATTTACAAATGCTGGTGAACATATTTTCATAGACTGTAAGAATATGACAAACCAGCCAAGACAAAGATTAGCATATCAGATGAACTGCATATTCTCCAAGCAGTATCAGCAGCAACAGCAGAGCCAAAATGATAGTGCAAAACCCGACCTGCATGACGACCGACTGCACTCGTTCTACCTTTGACTTGCTTTATATACAACTCGCACGATGTGTATGCAACTTGGCAGTGCAATTGTGATGAACACATTCATTGACATGTTCCTAGACTTCCAAATTGAATTGGCACCCTCAGTTACTCTTAGCCCATCCATAGCTTTAATACTTTATCCTTTCCACCAGAAGCCACCTTCTCACCATCAGGACTCCAATCAACAGCAAAAACCTGCACAAAAACAAACAATTTGAGAATATGGTACATGAGTCATGCATTAAAGGAGCCATGATGCGTCTTCCCAGTAGGATAGAAGTATACCTCATCCGCGTGGCCTGGAAGGTCCTCTTTTAACTTGAATGTTCTGATATCCCAAATCTAACAAGTATAAATAAACATTTAGCCTAGAGTGGTATAGGGAAAACTCTAGGAAATACAGAACGCACAAAGGTGTGGGAAAAAAGAAAAAAGAAAAAAGAAAAAAGAAAAAAGAAAAAAAGTCCCAGTTGCAGTTGAAAACCACCAGTCCATGGAGATAAAATATAACTTTGACCATTTATTTCATTTACAAACTCACAACATTTTGCACTACATGCATCATGCAGTACGTTAAATTACCGATCAACTCAAAAACTTAAAATGATGGATTATGATAAATTTAATTATATCAATCAACATGCAGTAACGAATCAGGGTAACAGATGCACCCAAATACCTTCAGAGTGGAGTCTTTGCTGCCGCTCAAAAGTAGCCTACTATCAGCAGACCAGCTGCAAGGAAAGAAAAAAAAAACAGTAAGTAAATTGAATGAAATAGAGGAAACAGAGGAAGTAAATGAAACAAACCTGATTTGATAAACAGGGCCAACATGACCTCTAAAAGCAGCAACAAATTTTCCCGTTATGCCATTCCACAGTTTCACAGACTTATCAAAGGATGCACTGGCCACCCATTGACCATCGGGTGAGAAATAAACATGATTCACAAGCTGAAAGCAATCAAGAAATTCATAATACACTACTTAAAAATGAAAGAACTCCAAAAAGGCTTAATGCACACGCTTTTTAAATAGTATACTCATAAGCATATCATCTATCTCCTATCAAAAAAGCATATCATCTATCAATATTTACGAAAATTGATAAAACTTTTTTTTTCTTTTTATATATATGAATCTCCAAGCCAGCAAATGCAAACTTCGACTATTTTCATGAGCTAATCGCATGACCCTACATTTAGTTGTCAAGAAAACCTCTAACAAATAAATTTCTAAGTAGGTGATCACCATACACTGAATCCATTCCCTTTTAGTTTTTCAACTTTAAACTACCAACCAATCTAGGATGGTATGGATAAACATTTTTGTACATGTTTAATTAGAGTATGCTCCTTCTGAACATTTCTAGTAGCTTGGTTTCCCCTCAAATGTTTAGGACCATATAATTTCTTACTGTTGAAATTTTAGGATGAGCTTAGCTGAGGATTCAAGCAAATCGAATGATGGGAGGTGTACAAAAAAAACTTTTCATTCGATCAAGGAATCTGCTAAATTTTAAAAAACAGATCAACCCCATTTCACCCATTGAGAACTATGACAGATGACCGTGTCCAAATGATTTTGTGTCACCAAGACTTCACCAGTGGCCACTAGTTAACAAAAGATTTGAGAAAAAACTCAAATTTTAAATCCTTGGTAAGTTGCCACCACGGTTTGAATCCAACCTCAAGTGCAAACATCCCTACAGGCTACAGCTTACAAATAATTTAAAGAATATAGACAAATGAATAAGATTATCTACACAATACTAAAAGCATAAAGTTAAAAATATCGGTGATTCAGTTCTACTATGTAGTCTATGGACACTCCATCATCATCTGTTGCTTCAAGGAAAATAAATTCCAATTTGATACTATTTTAATTCCAAATGCAAAATTTGAAAGTAAAAAAGAACTTGGGTTGCACAAAGCCACAAACAAGTCTTCAAAAAGAAACAAAAAGGTTAAACTTAATTCAAGCGATAATAAAGAAAAAGGTTGGAAGCCTTGCAAAGCTAGATATCCGTCGATGGTGGTTAGGATAAGGCAATGGATTTTTTCCCCTCAAAATTCTACTTTAAAATCTTGAAAGATCCACTAGTGGAAAAAGGAAAGCATGTCAAATTTCAGAACAATATTACTTCAAAAAAAAAAACACGAGAAACTTAGAAATCAGATTTAGGTTTGGCTGGTTTGGCTTTTGGCTGGGTGGAATATATAGTCATCAAGCTAAACAGACATTTCTAAAGAATAAAGACTGGTCACAGGTATTTACAGTGAGTGGATTGCCCAATGGCTTCCCTGTCTGTGGATTCCAGCAAAAAAGTTCACCAGCTTTGCTCCCAATTACAAGATGCTTCCCGTCTGGTGACCAAGCAATGGAGAGAACCCAATTTTTATGACCTGGGATTTGAGAGCAACACTTTCTGATTTTAGCTTCGATATAGAAATTATATAATAAATGACAGCATCTTAAGTTCTTCCCTAGTTACAGAAGCCACAAAAACACACACAAAAGATGTGAAAACCTGGTTTATGCCAACCCCTACAAATCGAATTCTAAGGTTTTCACATCTTTTGGTATCAGAGAATCTTTGATATCACATCATCTGGTACAAAGCATTTTTGCTATCACACTATTAATTAAAGAAAATGGGAAAAAAAAAACCACTTAACATCATAAAAAAGATAAAATTGGAACCAATCGATTATAAATAACAATTTGGTGGTTCATATAAAAAAGGGCATAGCATTTTTTCAAACTTCAGTGCAGTGTCATCACCTAATCAATTAGACACAGGAAATAGACATCTTTTATCCTCAAGGGATGACAAATATACTCATATCAGACAACTTTAAGTAAAATTTTCATTTTAAAAATTGAAGTTAAATTCATTCAATTTTATTCAAAGGCTCCTATATAAAATTCAATTTTAAATCTATTATATCAACCTGTTTCAATATTAGGCTAGGAAAAAATGCTGCTTAGTTGTGCTTCTAACCTGTACATGTGAACAACGGTGTCTGTGTATTAAGGTCCCATAGACGAACTGTAGTGTCAACCGAACCACTTGCCAATTGTCGCCCATCAGGGCTAAAGGAAACAGAAAGAACGGCTTCAGCATGACCTGGAAAAAGTGCAATGGTGTGACTAAACCTTCACAAAGATTACCACTTATAAGACATAACTAACAAAAGAAAGGAAATAAAAATGTACCTGAAATTGTTGCTGAACAACAACTAACAGGACGAATGCAGAAAACTGCTTGTGGCTGATAAATTACTGCAGCACCTTCTCAACAGAAACTGCAACAATGTTCAAGAGAAAAAAAAGCTACTGTGAACCATAAAAATGAATTTTACCACCACATGAATGCAATCAATGGATAACATTGTCCAAACAATACTTTTCCAAGCATTATTAAGGAATCAATAACCTTTGTTTTTGTCTAAATAGGCACCAAGCGAAACAATAAGCTCCTGATCAGAATTCAGATATATAAAAAGCATAGGGTAGTTTCTCCTCCTGAACAATTCCAAGACAATCTGTTAGTTAGTATCATACCACCACCAAGACCATGTAGTACAATTTTCATGACTCTTCAACTTGTTTTGAAACTGAAGGATTACGGTGTACTGAAATTTTATTGAAGACAGGGAAAAAAAATTAAGAATGTAAGGAAAATATTTCACCAAAAGAGCTAGTAATTGACTTGACAATTGATATACACATGGAGTGGCTTAATGATCAAAAGAGTCTTAAGCAACTAAGAGCTAATAGGTTCAATTCATGTCGCCACTTACCTAAAAATTAATTTTGTCGTGTGACACAATAATGAAGTGTGCATTAAAACTGTCCCAAACAGTCACTAATATCAAAACTATTAGCTATCTTCGTCTTTGCATCATTTAATAGAAATTTTAAATTGCCATAGAATTTTTTTACCCCAAAACGACTTTTTAATTCATTATTAACACACTCCCCATCCTGGAAACTCGTAAAACCAATTAAAAACATTCTAGGCCACCAAATATCCATTGATGATCAAAATTCTCATAATTCGGCTAATTCGAATTCAATTAGCACTTTATAGCGAGGACAAAAGTTTAATACTGATGGAGAAATAAACTAAAACTTAATTGTTGACAAGCTTGATTTAGATTAAGAAAGGCATTGATTGTGATGAATCTTACATTTGCGAGAAGCTTGTTGACCATTTGCTGAAGCTGGTGAGGCCCTGCATTTTGAGGAAGATACATGGGAGCTCCCAAAGGCTTGCCTTCGGGGTCCGTCAACAAGATCATCACATTGTTGATCGTTTCCCTTTGTTCTACATCCATATCTGTAGCCATGGCTGACTTAATTTAAAAAAACTGTGTAATTCAGGAACGGGACGAATAGAATTTTGAGTTCGATGTCTCCCTGCAAAATTGGAGCAAGCGATTTTTAGGGCTTTGGGTTTTAGCGTTCAAAGCAGATTTTTTTTTTTTTTTTTTTTTTTTTTTTTTTTTTTTTTTTTTTTTTTAATTAAAGATTCGAGAAAAACAAGGTTCATTTTATACACGGCAATAATTTGTTTTTAGACGGTTGATAATAATTTAGTTTTTAACATAAATCTGTAAATACTTTTTTTACATGTGAATTTTTAGGTTTGTTATAAAGGCAAATCAAGTTTTGAAACCAAAAGACAGCAATTTTGAAAAAAATTTATTCTTGCTTTTGAGTTTGAATAAGAATTCAACTATATATTTTTTTTTAATAAATATGAAATTAATTGTAGAAAAATGATTTTTTAAAAAATAGACACTTTTCAAAAATCAAATCAACCCGATATTGTTTTGTTTTTTTTTTTCATCTCATTTCCCATCACCATGTTGTATAGGATTATTTAGACTTTAAGAATATGTTTCTCTCAAGGTCTCTGCTGCTATCATTAATTTGTAGATACTTTTAAATTATATCTCCACTCTTGCAATGTATCTTGCACTCCGTTCTAAAGACAATAATAGCCCCACTTTAAAGGAGTGAAACTTGAATGATCATAGTAAAATGTAATTCTTTAAAAGAGTGAAACTTGAATGATCATAGTAAAATGTAATTATACATACTTCCAGCTATATAGTTATTTTGTTAATAAAAAATAAAGGCAAAAACAAAAATGATTAATTTTTCAAAGTTTAAGGTCTAAATTATAGACATTTTAAATTTTGAGAGTTAAAACCGAACAAATATAGCTCAAGAATCAAAACAAGCATTTTAAAAGTTTATTTATTATTATTATTTTGATCGAATTGGGATTTAAACCTTGAGATTTATGGATAAAGAAAAGATTTTTTTGTATGAGAAAAATAGTTTTTTGATTTGAGCTTTTATTTTAATTCCATATTTGGTTAAAAAAATTCTTAAAAAGTACCTCCTTGCTTGTAAGTTGCGAGTTTAGTTTATATTTAGTCTATAAATTATAAAATGTGTTACCTATTTATTCGTGTTTGCATACATAACTTACACTTAATCTCTAAGTTTCATAATATTACATGTTTAGTAGTGTTTTCTATGTAGGTTTTGTTGTCCTCTCAATTTGTACTAAAAAAAAGTAATTTAGTGTCTTCAATTTACAAATTTTACATTCTTTTTATTTATATATATTTTTTGAAAAACAAACAATTTTCATTAATAAGAGCAACCATTACAACCTAAACTCCCACATAGACCACTAACTGCCTCATTTCCACAAATCGGAGTGTGACCACACTTAAACAAAAAATCAATAACAAAGCCAAACCCACACAGAACATAAACCTTTCAAACAATCATTATAAACTCTCGGATGAATTTTGGACTCCCCCTGAAGACAAACTAACTATCAAATTCCTAAGAATTTTTTGATAGACTTTGGAAAGTAAACTAACATCACATCTATGACCGAAAGCTAGGACCCCACCAAAGTAAATGAAAAATGAATCATATTGTATCAAATTTAGCATGATTAAATCAGCATGGTGTTGTGTGAAGGAAAAAACATGCCCTACAATAAATGGCTCAATTAATTGCTTCCCTCTCTCTTGTCATTTATGGGAAGAACAAAGATGATACCCCAAATTTAATGCTATAATGCAATGAAGCTATCGCCTCTCATATTTATTTCTTGATGTTTAAGCTAAACAATAATTTGTTTTAACTACAGCTAATTTAAGCTGTTTAATTATTATTTTTTTATAGGATATCGATTAAATAACTTGCCTAAACGGTGAAAACAACATTATAGAACTTGTAGAAATCAATGTATTCATCAGAATGATTTTCATAGACCGAAGAGCAATTTATAAATGCTGACGTTAGCGACAAAAAATGTCAAGATCTTCAATACTATAGCTATAGGAATCGACATCCTCTAAGGATCTCATACTCTTCTAAAACGAACTATTATCATCATGACAATATTTTTGTCGAAAATCTAAAACAAGGACACTTTAATACTTCGTCAACATTTCTACATATTATTTTTATAAGTGAGAATAAGAATTTTGCCCCGCTACATTTTTCGAGGCATCCATGTCCGTCCCAATGTCCAAACCTAAGGGATAACAATAAATTTTATAATTAAACTTATTCGTGGAGTTGAAATATGTGACCTTCAAGAGAGTACTAACGTGGCTACCCTTTGAGGACTCAACATTTCTCTCTACAGCATTACAGCAGTATTACAAAACAGCAATGAAATGAACAGTACAGAATGAACCAGAAAACCTTCTATGAATACCAATGGAAATCAATTTTTCCAAAAGAAGAACAACCCAAATAAGATCAGAAAAAAACTCTTTTATTGCATTAACATAACAAACAAGAAAATTGAAAGCAGAAGGGCTGAAACTCAGCAACTTCCTAGGAACAAAGATAACCACACTTGAAACTAATTCCAGAGAAAGCAAAAAGAAGCTTACCCCCCACACCATAAAGAAAAAGAAAAAGACAATATTAAAAAGCTCTAGAATGGTTAAATTAAGCTAAATAAAGAAAAATCTTCAGCATGACTGCAAACACTCCATAACTGATTAGCAGCAGATAAGTTAACTATGCACTGTCAAATTACTCACTGGCTGAAAGTGGCTTCCGGGCCAAGAAGAAATACATCGGTGTAAATATCTCCTTCCTGAGAACATTAAGAAAGGCCGTATAAGCGACTCGGGTGCGTTAGAAAAACAAACGCAATGGATAGAATAATGGGAGAGAAGTACGACATGCTTTCAGTTGCATTTCGAAGCTAGAAACATTCTGAAGCTAGGAGCTTAAGCACTTACCCCCCCTCCCTCCTCAAGGAACTTGAAACAAGATTAAAAATAATTATATGGAGCAGGTAAGATTTTAAAGTTTAATCTCTAATTTACGGTCTCAATTGTCAAAGGGTAAAATTTTACCTGGTAAATTGGTAATTTTATGTAGATCTAATATAACAAGAATGTAATAATGAATTTTCAGAAGAAAAGAAAGGTGCCAAATCCTAGATGTTAGGTAAAAGACAGAATTGTAAGGTATACTCACTTTCCACCCTCAACTAGCCCTTCAGCAGCTTTCTCTAGAAAGTCTTGAACTCTCTGGCTACCCTTTGGGGCAAGTCGAATGAACTCGAGTGCCTTGACCTACAAAACGAACCAGCTCATCACTTGCTAACTTCATCTTGCCCCCCATATATTCGGTAAAATCGTAAGGTTCTCCTTGACGTTTTATAATCGAGGAAAAAGCGTGTTAGGATCACATCTTATAGAGCTTACCATATTTTTAGTAATGAAACGACCAAGCGCTGTTAGACGAAAGCTACTCAATGAGAAATGGCTTTTGTCTAAAGGCAAGTACCAAGGAAGAGGCGAATTTACAACAGCAAGATCTTTCTCCCAAACAACCTGGTGTAATGTGGCCATGAATATGAGATCATTGTTTTAAAGCCATAAATGATGTCCTTCATTCATTCATGAAAATGGAAACTAATAATATAAAGTTCTTTTCCAACTAACCTCAAAACCTGCTTGTTTCAAAGCTTCAAGGCATTTGCTGGTCAACCTGATATCTGGAAGACCATCACCAATCTCAATTTCTGCCTGCACAATTGAAACTTAGTCAATATAATCCGTATTGTCAGTCAATCAGTGAGATACAATCTAAGAATCTGCCAAATAGAAGGAACGAAAACAATTTACCTTAATCTTTTGATGTTCTTGGTTATTTGGATCAAAAGCATCAGTCATACACCATTCATAAGCAGCAAAATGTTGGCCAGGCTTTAGTACTCTATAAATCTCCTTGTAGCAACCATACTGCCAGACAAAAAAGAAAGAAAAAAAAAGTCAAACCAAGAAAAATAAAAAGTGAAACCAAGATGGTTATCAAACGTACATAGATTCATCTAGATAAACATCGATTTAACACTTCAGAATTTATTAAAGACTTACTGCGTCGGGTGCGTGGCAAGTAGCTTCAATTGCATATACTGCATCAAATGTATTATCGGAAAATGGCATTTTCATGAAGTCGGCCTGCAGCGTGGAGACACATTGAGTATTAACCTTTGAAACATAAATCTAGTAGGTGTTCCTCTTCTTAAAAAATCACAAACAAGTTAAAATTGAAAACAAATAATTTTTTGAAAAGACTAAATGTAATATACAAACAACCAACCTTGACAAAGTCACAAGTCTTGCCCACTTTTGCAACACGATTCAGTTCCTAATGAAGTAGAAAGGAAAAGTAAAATTATCTTACTGCAAGAGCTAGATCAGAACATATCATAGCACAATACAATAGTAGTCACGATGAGAAAGACAATGTAAAAAGGGAAAGAAAAAACAACAAAATCTTACAACCAAATAGTAAGATCCACTGAAGATGGAAAAAAAAAGTATAATTACCTTTCCTCTTGAAATCTGATACTCATTGTTGTTCAATCCAGTAACTGATGTAGAACTGCCATAGTGTCATAGGATATGAGATACTAACCATTAACATAAATATAGAACAGAAAGTACAGAAATGTATGGAATCGATTCACCATCGAAGTGTTGATCGAGACAAGATGTTCAAATTTTAGCATCAAATATACAAAGGCGAAAAAAAAAACTCAAAGTGGGTTCAATAATCACACCTAAATCTTGCAATTTCTCTAAGTGGTCCACCAATTCCACATCCAACATCTAACACCTACAAGTGTTCAATGGAGACAAAGTTATGGTCATAATTTGAAACGAATGAAGTAAAGTTCTTCATCATTATATCAAAAACACTAACCTTCTGTCCAGGTTTCAAACCTAACTGCAAAGCAAGAAAGTGCTCGTGCCTCTTAATGCTCTCCCGAAGAGATTCCCCGTTCCATCTAGAGTGAAAAATATGCATGTGTAAATTTGACATTGCAAAAAAGGAGACACATTTTGCTCTAATGAATGAAGGAAGAGAAAGATAGTACATCATACCTAGGTGCAAAATGGAAAGACTCACCCCAACCGAACTCGTAAAAGCTCGTAACAAGGTCATAGTATTTATTAACCTGTAGTAATACATATTACACGAAATTAATGTCTGAAACCAACATGGGGAAGAAAATGTAGAAATGACAAGGTGGGTGAATCTGCAACACATCAATACTAAGAAGAAAGACAATGAGAATACAATATTCTCTTACCATGTCAGTGTAGTTCGCTTTCCTCTCCTCCTCTTCACCTCCATGAAAGACATGGTACTTCTCATACCTGATTCAACAATGAAAAACTCCAAGAACACAAATAAGGTCATGAAAACAACGATATAACAAGCCGCAATTCAAATACAACAAATCAGCCCAAAACTTCATTCAATTCATGAAATCATAAAATTCCCTGTTTCATTCAAAGCATCCACATCAAGAATTAACAAAAACAGATCAAGAAGCCACAACCCAATTGCACAACAAAACAACATAACATGCAGAAGCTAGAATTCAAGGCAAATATCACAAAATGAGAATGAGCAAGTGGTCAAGAAGGGTTTTAAGTAACTAAGAACTGATGGGTTCGATCAATAGTGGTCACCTACTTTTCTACGGATTTTCTTGACATACAAATGCTAGCCGGGAAGCTGCTCTAACAGTCACAAATATGCAAAAATAGCTCAAAACACAACCAAACAAATCATACACATGACTTTACAAATGAGGGTCCATTAACCAAACAAAAATCAATCTGGGGTTGAAAAATCGAGAGAAAAAGAGAGAGAATGATTACTTTTCAACCGCGGAAAGGACCTCGTTCTTGTCAATCTTGCCGCCAAGGCCCGATGCAAGATCCAACGCCCCAGCTTTCGACATGGGTGTGATCAAAACCGAGATCTAAAACAACAAAGGAAGCAAAAAAAGAAGATTCAGAAGAGTGAGAATCGAAGCATGTTTGTTAAATCATTTGAAAATGCCAAAATCTAATGTGGTGTGATTCGTGTAGAGAAGTTAGGCATTACGTCGAAAGCCGAAGAAGATCTGAGAGTGAAACAAAACCCAAATGCGTAAAATGATGAAAATTTGAAAAGGAATCTATACAGAGCACAAATCAAAGGTGAAGCCGAACGAACAAAAGCAATAAATATGCAGAGATGAATCTGATGACAGCCAGAAAAATACTCTATTTTTTTTTTCCCCTTGTTGTTTACAGCGCATACTCCACGTTTGGAGAGGGAAAAAAGTTGTCATTTTGCCTGCCAACAAAATTTCAAATTGAATAATTGTAATCGATATATATAAAATAAAGATTTTTATTATATAGGATTGTTTACATCAATTTACACGCACCACATTTTTTTTTTGTTTTTTTGAGAATTTACACGCACTACTATTTACACGTTATTATTAGGTAAATTGTTTGATCTAAATTAATATTTTTTAAGTTCTAGCTTTTGAATACAACAAGTAATTAGTTTTCGTGTAGCTGTATACACGAGATTTGGCTACATAATCATAACCTTTTAACTCTACTCTTAAACTATGGTTAATTATAAGTAAATGTAATTTTTTTACTAAAAAATTAAATGTTCTATTTTTATTGCAACTAACCTTGAACAAAAAATACCAATTTATTAATTTTAAATTTTAGATAATCGAAAGGTTATGTTGGGTAAGAAATGTAATCTCTTTGTTCTGTCCAACAAATTGAAGTTAGTTGCCAAACTTCAATGATTAAAGTTTCTAAATAGCATGAGGTTCCATTTGGTATGGAAAGAAGTCTAATACAGGACAATTTAAGAATTTACAATAATACCCCCTTGAAATAATTTGGAGTGTTGATCCAAATTTGTGGATTTTGAATTTTAAGGAGTTCTCTAACACCAAATTAAACGTTATGGATTCCATCTAAAAAATAATTGATAAAAAAAAGAGGTAATTCTGTGATCATATAAATGTTGTGAAGCTTTCCACTTTTCTTATGTGAGATAATGTGAGATCTTCTATACTATCTCTTTAAATAAATATATACTTAAATTCATAACAAAAAAAAAATAACAATAATAAGTTTTGAAAACTATTTTTATTAGTTTTAAAATTAATGGCTTGGTTTTAAAAATATAGGCAAAAGATAACACAAGGATAAAATTTCTAAGTCAAAATATATAAACTAATTTTAAAAATGGGATTTTGCATGTATATTAAAAAAAACAAAATAATTCCATGTATAGCACAATTCCCAAACTTATTCATTTGGAGCAAAAAAAATTATTGAAGTCTATCAGTTGAACTGATAGAAATCTATTAACTGAACTGATTGAAGTCTATCAGCTGAATTGATAGAAGTCTAATGATGGTAGAATATGAATTTTGGGCAAAATGTGCTATGAATGAATTATTTTAAAAAATGTGTTATAATTGTAATGAAGAGAAAAAAATGTGCTATGTAGGGCAAATTCCCTTTTAAAAATTAATATATATATCAAACTGCAATGGTCCCTATCTAATTATAATATGTTTATATTTTTCAAACCATATATATCAATACTTTATTATTTATCTAAAAGATATGCCAAAAGGTTTTTTTTAAGAATAAACAAAGTAAAAAAGTTACTCCATAGCCACTGTACTTGATTGGTGGATCTGTGCGCACTTGTTAAATTTTAATGAAAAAATTTGTACCTTTTTCCATTATTTGGCATCCTTAAACAAAGTAACTAATCTACCACATTATTTTTTAAATTATTTATGATCATTTAAAAGTTAAATTTCGTAGTTGTAGTCATTTAGGTTTCGTAAATAAACCGAACTCATGTTTGATTTAGATTTTAAATTTGTTTATACAAATGTTATTGAATAAAATTGTAAAGGTTAGAATACTTGTTCAAGTAAAAAAATTATGAAAAAGATCTCAAAAAGCATGATCTATCACAAATACCGTATTGTGTTCATGAACTTTCAATTAACCTTAAAATAAATCTTTACTAATATTTTGAACTTTTTAATCGAAATCAATTACAATAAATGACTTTTATACAAGAAAAGCCAATATTAAGATGCAGGGAGAAAAAAAAAATCATTTAAACCAACCAAAATAGCAGTTCGTTTGGGTTTAAATATAGGAAAATCGCAATTACAATCTGTCAAGCAGGTTTGGTAATGTGGAAAACGAATATTACCTGAATAATATACATACATACATATATATATATATATATATATATATATATATCAATAATTAAAAATCGCTTAATTATCAATAATCCAAGCCATCTATTTGACTTTAGTTTTCATCTATTATCTTTGAGAATTTGAGTTCAAACTGATTTAAAAAAAATATTACCTTCATATTATAGCATGCTTCAACTCAAACAAACAGACAACCAAATAGACTGAAGTACTCGTTAAGCAATCAAAGCAGTTTGGTTTGATGCTGGTGGTGATTTGACTTCGGTTTGACACTTGAATCGAGCCAAGCCAAACCGTTTACACTCCGATACAACATGAACATATTTCTAAAATTCATAAAGGAAAGGCTATGATCTATTTTTATTAGACAAGTTACAACAAACTAACATTAGACCAATTTTAAATTTTATTGAGTGCAGAAATCAAAGTACCTTTCAAGATGGATATTTGCTAAAATGGAATGAAATCCAAAGTAAATGGACTAAAATAGTAACCCATGTTAAAAATAGCAAAGCAATTTGAGAAAACAGAATTTTGCTCAGACTTCCTGCTGAATGAAGGAACTTGTGTAGGCAGCTAGAGTTAAAGAAGGGATACAAAAAAGGGCTTACAATGAGCAAGATGCCTGTGAAACTCTTGTGCAGTCTCCTCTTACAAACCCCTGCAACAAATCAGATGATAAAGTTAAGTTATAAGAAATTTGCAATGAAATCAGAGGCAAATACCACATTTTCTCCAAAACATCACCCATTTACTTCTTTTCATTTAATCAAACTCATTTTTCCTCCTTAGAAAATCCTGAACAAATCAAGAAATCCCTGGACCTATTATCTTCAAATTAAATAAACTCCCTTTGCTTTGCTTTTTATTTATTCAATTTTTTTAAAATGAAAAAATAAACAATTTGATTGAAAAGATACAATTAAACTCCGTTTGATAACCATTTTGTTATTTGTCATTTGTTTTTTAAAATTTAAGCCTACAACAACTACTTTACCATAGATTTTTGCTTACTTGGATATCTACATCTTACCTATATTTTAAGAAACCAATCCAAAATTTGTGAAAAAAAAAAAGTAGCTTCCAAAAACTTGTTTTTGTTTTTTAAATTTGGTTAGCATTCACCTACTTTCTCAAGGAAAGATGGATACATTGTAGGAAAGATGAAGTACATTGTAGGAAGCTTAAATAAAAATAAGCTTAAATTTCAAAAACCAAATGGTTATCAAACGGAGCTAAGTTAAAACTCCAAACACCTATTGGTGATGAGTTACAAGAAAGACTTCTCATTGAATGATGTTTAACTTTACACCAAAGCTATACAGTTGAAAGATTCAATTCCAAGAACCTCTCGAGACATCTTTGAGAATATAATTTTTCCTTTTCACCCCAAAAATCAAGAAAAATGTTCGGATGATAGTCAACCACATAGCCTTCTTTGTTTCTTGAAAAAGATGACCCACACCATAACCAAATTGGAAATTAAAAATGTTAATAGGGAATGAAAAAGCCCATTCAAAAAAGCCTGCAAAACCATCATGGAGTGAATCAATTGATCAAAGAGGGCCTTGGGGTGCATAAGGTGATGGATTCAATCTATGGTGGCCACCTACCTAGAAATTAATTTCCTACAGATTTCCTTGGCATCCAAATGTTGTAGCGTCAAGCGATATGTCCCGTGACATTAGTCAAGGTGTGCGAAAGCTGGCTCGAACAATCATGGATATAAAAAAAAAAAAGCCTACAAAACAATCAACCAGAAACATGCAACAAAAGGGTGTATAGAGCAATATGAGAATGACATTCTACATTAGCCTCACACATAACACACCATGAGGGTAATAAAGTAAAATAAGTCCTTTTTAAAAATAAAAAAAAAAGTAAACGGTAAAGTCATTCTTCTTGGGAACCTTTCAACTGTATTAATAGCACCAAGAACTGACTCCCAAATAAAATTTAATTTTCTATACTATTTTTTCCAAATAGTTGAGTTGCAGGTATGATGACCCGGACACTTAGGAGTATAAGAAAATTAAAAAAAAAAACAATCTTTCCAAATCACCGAATAACAACCTTTAAAGATGGGATCAGCAGTTCCAATTAAAACTTTCAAGAGACATTTAATGGTAAATCTTTTGAAGGATCGATAGGCCAGAACCAAGATTCTTGAGCAAGCGAATATGATCCAATCCAATAATCCGCCCAATGATTTCTAACCCATTTAATTTAAGTTATGAAAAAGTCTACAATTCCAAGCTTAACTAAACACATACCACAAAGGGCTCAGTTCAAAAGATGCAAGACAAGAAAAAGTCGAGGAATATTACTCTCAATAGCACCACAACTGAGCCAAGAATCCTTCCAAAAGGAAGTAGGATCTCCATTACCAAGACAATGTTGCATCTATGATCGACCAACAACTAAATCCAAATTGATGCAGATAAATCTCCAAGAGGATTTAAAAGTACTAGACCGAATGGGTTGAGGCTAACAACACTCAAGGATGCATGATACATCGACAAGCTTCCTCCACAATGCATTATCTTCATTTATAAAGTGTGCCAAATCTATTTAGTTAATAAAACTATGTTTCGTGGTTGTAAATTACTAAATTTCCAATGCAAAGGCCACCCATCAATTAAGAAAGTTATGTAGTCTCCCAATTAACATTATCCATACCACCATCTCCTCAAGATCCCACCCAAAAAAAGTCTAGTATAATCTTATCAATACTCTGAGATTTCAAAAGGAACCTTAAACAAAGAGAAGTAAAGATCAACAAACTAGCAAGAGTTGTTTGAATAAGCGTATGTGGAGGTATACGGCGAGCGGAAAAGGGCATGGTGGTCAGAGGTGGTTCCTGGGGGGAGATGGACTACCCCGAGAGAGCATCTCTGGGGCATAGAATTTCCTTAGGGAATGAGCTAAACTAACTCTCTACCCAGTATAATAATAGATATACTAATTTATTAGCAGCCAAGCCAACACAAATACGATTTAATAAAATTTTAAAACAAAATACTCATAGCTAAATAAAGTCTTTGATGTTCTTGTTAAGATTCAAAACAGCTCCAAACAAATAATTAAATTAAACTGATAAGAACGAATAACTCTTTGTCTTAACTAATCATCATCAACATTACCGACTCAACAATTACCGAAATAATCTATCTCAATAGAATACATGTATTTGTTTGATCTTTATACCATGGTTGCAGTAAAGTTGTGTATACTTTGGTAACGAAGTCAAATTTTCTTAGAGTTCTACAGGCAGAAGCTTACAGCATTTGATTGTTAAATGATCGTTCTTTACACATTTAGAAATCCCTAATCGCCTAAAAATAGAAAAAGCTAGAAAAAACGGTATGATCAAACCAAACACCACGTTGCAGAATTCATCCATTCAGAATTCATTATACAAAAAAAAAAAACATACCTGACTTTCTTCATAAGGATTGCTTTGAGCTTGCGAGCCAGATTTTGCGATCGAATTTTGCGCTCCAAATTCTTACGAGCCAAAACTCGTTTCTCGGAATTCTTGATATGATGAGTCTGTTCGCGCTTAATCAGCCGCTCGATTCCACTGGATTGCATCTTCCTCTGCAAAAACGTCAGTGCCCGTTCAAGACCGCCGCTCAGTACCTTCACTCGGATCCCTCGCCATTGTTGGTGCTGAGAATGAAGGTGCGAGCCAGTGGTTTGAATCGAAGACTTGATGGAGCATGATATGGTCTGCGCCAAGGAGTTCATTTCTAGGGTTTAGCCTCTCGGTGTGTCGTTCTAACAGCACCACAAAATGGCTAACCTCGATGGATTCAATCAATTTGACGGACCCAATTGAACCGCCGGTTACCGTGGCTAGCGGTAAGAGAGTGAACGAGATGGAGGATAATAGATTTAGGGTTACAAGTTTTTTTTTAGTATAGTTTCTATTTAATTACTTCCATGTTTCAAAAAAAAAAGTTCTATTTAATTATTATATTTCAAAATCATATTTTTACTCTTAATTTTAGTATTGGTGTGTCTTTTTAAATTTAATTTGATAAAATTGGACTCATCTATGTAAAATAATTGAAATGTTCGTACTTCAATCAGTTCGGTTGATAGTATATAGTCTTCAATTAGTTAGGACGTCCAACTTTCTATCTCTTCAACCTCCCCAACATTGTTGACGGATACACCTTTTACTAATTGACCTAAATTGGCCAGGACTTGCACCACTTCTAAGTTCTATACTAAGACTTGCCCCGAACTATTTTTGATCATCCCTCTCTATCCAATGCTACACTTCTTCCACTCCCCCTACTTTCTCTCAAGAGTCCTTTTCCTCTGCGGCCACCATCACATCCATCGATTTCAATTTTGATCCTGAACCTTCATTTTCATACTTTGAGGGTTTTCCAAAGCTAAATCTCAAGTATGCCGAGACAATCATCGCCATTTTGCATTTCATCTCTGACAAATTTTTTTTCCCTAAATAGCACAAGGTTATAAATTAACTCTTCAATCAATCACGATCTTTATAAATTTTGTTTCACTCTTCTTCGTCTAAAGCGTTGGGGAGCAGATAGGACGACACGATCGACGATGGAAGAAAAATAATGGTGCGTTGGGGGCTGGAGTAAAGTTGGAATATAAATAAAATGCACACAATTATGCTATATATGAAATACTTTTTTTTTTTTTAAATGTTATAATTATAATAGATAAGTAGAAAGTTACTACTTGGAGTAAATTCTTTACTTTTAAAAATTCAATTCATATCAATATTAAAGTACATATTTAATATATGGAAATTTAAAGTTAGTATAGTTATCGTCGTAGTCATAAGAAACTAAGATTGAACATAATTAAAATGTAAAAGATAAAAATAATTAATTTTAAACATAAAAACCAAATAAAAACTACCACAAATATACTAAAAATGTATATTCACCCACTTTTAAGGCTATGTTTTTGCCTATTAACCAATTCCAATGCTCAAATACTGTGCATACTTTAAAATTCTATTATATGTTATTTTTTTGAAGGCCCTAAAATTGGGTAAACTAATTTTTATTGCCAACAATAGCGTTGCTCATTCCCTTAAAAAAAAAAAAATAGCGTTGCTCACATTGATATATATATATAAAATAAATTAGTCTACTTAAGTGTGTCCTTTGACCGATAGATCATGGACTTGATTCCTTTTATTTTTAATTATTGTTGAATTAAAAAATAATAATTTTTTTTTCTCAAACGTACCCATTTAAAATTAAGCTTGATTTCTTTAAATTTAACAATTTTCATCTGATTCAAGAAAATAGTGAAAACAACAACTTTATGAATCTATTTTTTTTTAGATTTCAAAATATGATTTAGTTTTTTTCTTCTTAAAGATAGACAAAATGCATCGCCTTAATTTTAAAAACTAAAGTACTCTTCCGTAAGTAAACGATAAAAACAAAACTTTGTTTTATTTTATTTTATTTTATTTTTATTTTTATTTTTTTTAATTTGATTAACATATGGAGCCACTAGCCTTTTTTTTTTTTTTTTTGAGTAAAAGCCTCTAGCCATTTAGTCCATGATATGATATCTTAACAGGTTCGGATTTTTCGGGTTGTTGGGTTATTTGTACACCTCTAGCCTAAGATGTCAAGCCAAACATGATTCCAACCTGCAAGAGTATATTTGTACGAGAAAAACTTTATACCATATGAATGTATAGATGAGTCTTACTTTTTATTTATAGGTGTCATAAAAATTTATTTTTATAAATGATAATATTAAGAAAAATAATAAATTATGTTACACATATGAAAAGTGCAGAACTCTCCCACGATGTAGTGAAGTTTTATTCATTTGTATATAGCCTTTCATTGAGCTCCATATTTGTCAAAATTATAATATCAATTTAGTCAAATCACAAACTATGGCCTTAAAAACGTTCAAAAAAAAAAAAAAAAACGTGAATTTTAAAAGTTTAGTGAACGCCCCTCGAGCCACATGCATACAAGTGATACATTTTAAAACCTTCTAGAATACTTGCATGTAGTTGGGGTTTTCTTTTTATTTGTGAAAAAAAATTGCACTTGGCTTTTAATAAGTGCGGTTCTTTTTGTGCTCTAATAATGGTCTTTGAGTTTTCAAAATGTTATTTAAGACTAAGATTGGATAGATATTAATATACTATTTTCCCTTGTCACGTTTTAATATTCGAAAGAAAATTCGTAACAACTTGTGTGTACTCGACTATCCTACAACATTTAATTCTATAAAAAAAAAATCCATAAAATTGTAATTGAGATCGAATTAAAACTTTTTGCTTCAAGGTCCTAACATTCCAACAAAATTAGATAAAAAAAGATCTCCAAAAGGGTGAGTTTATATAAAAAAATCTTGATGTTCCTTCTCTACTACCAATAAAGTATTGATGATCAACTTCCTAAGATAAGAGAATAACAAAATAGTTCAAGAACAGATAGCTACCCTCATCTAAGGACTTAATTAGAATATTCAATCCAAACCATCTCAATTGTTGTTGAACCCAAAAAAAAAAAAAGAAAAAAAGTGAAACATAGAAATTCATTCTTTTGAAGAAAAAAGGTCCTTTCCCTCCAAAATGTTTTGGACATAACCAAATTGGAAGGATGCATATGAAGAACGTTTACAACTCTTTTGTCCGTTGGATCGAATAATGTGTTTATCCTGGTGATCTTCCTCTCAGTCTTATGAAAGCAAAATAAGTCATTATTGACTAAAAACGATATCCGATAAGTGTAACTTTACATTTTTTATCTGAAATTGTTGACGAGAGCATCATCAAACAGCCCAAGTGTATAGATCTCAAAACAATCCTGGCAATAACATCCAACAAAGGTCCACAAGTAGGATCTTCTTTAACTCCAGGATTGGAGAACGACACCTTAACAGAATCTGTATAAGCGATGAATCCGAAAGCACAGACATCGCTTCCATATTGCTGTTGTAAAGCATTTGTAAAGGCAAACTTCCCTTTTGGGGAGGTACCAAAACAGTCAAGACTTCATCTTATGAACAAGTTCTTGAAGCTCCAAATGTTAGAGCATAAAGAGACCCCTTTTCACATTTACGGTTTGAGAGATCGAAGCTTCGTTGCCGAGCTGCACGGCATGAACACCGTGAGCGACAAGGAAGAACATTCCTCCCAGTTCAGGCCCGCCAAGCCACATGCATACAACAAGTGATACAATTTTTATCCTTCTTGAATCCTTGCATTTAGTTGGGGTTTTCTTTTTATCTGTGAAAAAAATTGAACATGGCTTTAAAAGGTGCAATATTTTTTGCACTAATAATGGCCCAATAAAATTTCCATATTGAGTTTTCAAAATGTTATCTAAGATGGATATTAGTATACTATTTTGCCTCCAACACATGATTTTTTAATATTTGTGAGATTCCCTAACACGTTAAGTGCACTCAACTAAGATAAGTCGTCTAACCATAAAACGTTTAGTTTTTAAAAAAATCTGTAAAATATTAATTCAGGTTGAATTATATATAACTTCCTACTTCTTTAAGGTCCAACATAATAAAATCAGATAAAATTGATATCCAAAATGGTAAGTTTATATCATGAAATCTTAATATTCCTTCTCCACTATTAGAGAGAAACATATTATCATATAAAGTATTGATGATCAACATTCAAACTGAGCAAAACAAGTTCAAGAATAGACACCTAGCCCCATCTAAAGACTTAATTACACTATTCAATCCAAACCATCTCAATTGTTGTTGAACAAAAAAAAAAAAGTGAAACAGAGAAACTCATTCATTTGAAGTAAAATGGTCCTTTCCCTCCAAAATGTTTTGGACATAACCAAACTGGAAGGATTGAATATGAAGAACGTTTACAATTCTTTTGTCCCTTGGATCGAATACTGTGTTTATCTTGGTGATCTTCCACTCAATCTTATGAAAGCAAAATAAGTCATTATTGTCTAAAAACGATATCCGATCTTCAAAGGCTTTAACGAGGTGAAAGCTCGAAGACTTCACATCATCTGGTAACCTATGAACAAATTCTTTAATCCATGAATACTTGTCTCTCATACTACACACTTCTATCTTCGAAAATGGTAGAGGCACTTGTATACTTGCATAAATGGTGTCATTGAATAACTGAAGTTTGGCATCATACCAAGAGAACCAAGAGCCAGGGCCAACGTCTAAGATAGCAATAGTTTGAACATCAAGACCATATATCATAAACTCATTTGCTATATTATTTTCGATCCAATAAACAACTTCATTCAAGTAAACACCATGATTGTGGATCTTAAAAGCAGAAGGTTGTGAGTCAAGGCTCTTCCAATTGTCAAATTCATGTACAATTCCAAACCTCATAACCTCTATTATGCTATTTTTTTCCTTATACACATAAAAAATCCTGAACAATTTGTACCGCTCCGTCTTAGGACTGAAACCAAACCCAAAATCATACAAAAACCTAGGTAGTTCATAAAGATATAAAAACTCATTGGTCATAGGATTTAATATACCAAAATTAGCAACACGAGTATTGTTGTGCTAGAACTCGTTAGTTGAACGGATATGCAGCAAGCCATTGCAGGAATTGATAATTGAAATATGCTGCAAAGACAAATGAACGTAAAACCTAGCAACTTAATTGATTGTATCGTAATCGATACAATGGAGCTTCGAATTCTGGAAACACGAACACGAAACATCATACGCATTGAGAATGAAAGCGTTTGGAAGGAACTTAAAAGACGAAGCGCGGTCTAAAACAATATCATTACATAGTTTACAGACGATCCTGCAAGTCGACAAGGTGTAGAAAGGAAGTTTGGAGAAAATTAACTGAACAATATGGTGTGGAAACTCCCAAATATTCTTCTTTGTCTTATTCGTTCTTTTATGCTTCTCCATCAGGAACATTAGGACGGAGAATGGGAAAAGAGTCTCGGAAAAGAGTCTCGGAAAAGGTTTCTCAAATTTTTAGATAAATATGCTTTTATACCTTACGACTAGAGATGTTCATTTTTCCCGCGGGGACCAGCCCCTAACGGGATGGGGAATCCCCGTTTAGACGGGGAACGGGGCGGGGACGGAGAAAGAAAATTCACCGTCGGCTAAATGGGGTCGGGGACGAGAATGTATTCCTCGTCCCCGTTTCCCTGATCCCCGCCCCGCCCCGTTTACTTTTTTTATTTTTTTTAATATTTACTTCCTCTAATTTCCACAACCATTCTCCGATAGCATACATATATTTTTAAACTTTTGTTAGTATAATATTATAGTTATGAGCTGCTGATGTGGTGGTGTAGTCGTATCTTCAATAAAAAAAAATTGTTACCCTTGCTGCTGTGTATTTTTTTTTATTATACATTTTTCTCATTTTAATCCTTTAAATTTTAAATTAAAAAAATATTTGTGGGTGAAATTATGTATTCAAATGAATATTTTTTCTTAATAATTAACAATATAGTTGAAATTTGATAAATATTTTCTAAGAATAATTAATTATGTGATATTATTTTTCATAAAATATAAAAAATGCAAAAAAAAAAAAAAAAAAATTGAACGGGAAAACTCCCGCTTGGGGAACCCGATCCCCGCAAATTCCCCGCGGGGAATCCTCGAGAAAAAAAATGGTGAATTCTCCGGGGACGGGGACGGGGACGGGGAAGCCATTCTCCGATCCCACCCCGCCCCGTGGATATCTCTACTTACGACTAGGCCTAGATTTTTTCTTTGAAAAAAACAAATTTTATCCTCTCCCATTTCAAAACCATTTTGTTTTTAAATTTTAGTTTTTTTATTTTGATTTAAAAAATAAAATACACATTTCATAACTGTTTTTTTTTTGTTTTTGAAAATCAAATTTTATTATTTTTAATATTTAATAAAATAAAATAAAACTATTTTAGAATATTATTATCTAACAAATCTCAAATTTGTGGATTCGAGTTTTATTTGTGCATGTTTTATCACTTTTTTTTTTAATCATTTTTCCATAAAAAAAAACAAAACAAAAACTAGTTTTAAAAGTTACTTTTTTTTAGGTATTATAATTTCTTTAATATTTTAAAAATGCTTTTAAAATTTTAAAAACAAAAACCAAAATTAGTTATCAAACAAACCTATTTTTAAAAAAATTAAAAACAAAAACTTAATACGAAATGCTTATCCAACGAGTCTTAATTTTAACAATTTTTAAAAAAAAATATTTCATACTTAACAAAATATTTCAATTAATTTCACTTATATTTATTATTTTCATTCAATTTTATTTAATTGAAGTCTTTAATTTGTGGGTTGGAATGCAACACCTGAGTTGGATATCCATTTTTTGTTTTTGTTATAATTGAATTTTTTCTAAAATTTTGACCCAATTTTTTTCTTTTTTATTATTTATGAAAAATCTTTGTTTGTACTTTAGAATTGTCGTAGAAAATTGTAATAGAAAATAGTTTGAAAAAATGGTGAAATATAAAATTGATATATATGCTAGGGAGGCAAAATATTTTATAAAGTATTGATGATCAACATTTAAACTATGATCATGGATGGTATGAAATAAGCTACAAGAAAATCAGTAAAAACTTCCTAAGACGAGAGCTGCAAAATAGTTCAAGAACACACAGCTAGCCTCATCGTAGGTTTTAATTACAAATAAATATGAGTATAGATCAAGCAGTCAGATGCAACGTCTACGTCTCTAAGAACGAATACTCGACACCTCACTGGGGAGTAGTGGTAGCAGCCATGGAAATAATATCTTTACGACGCAGGAACGACGCGTACATCATCGAGCACTGGGCCGCAAAGGGATCCCATGTCATCTTTTTTAGTGTGGTAGTTTGAAGTGAAGAATGCGGTTATGGTCGTTGGTGAGGTTGATTTGAACTTGAAAATGTCAATTTTGTGAAGGCCTTTTCCTTGAGATTGGAAGGGAACTCTGAGAGTCTTTTCCAGCGAATGCTTCCACCATCATCGATCCAAGGCATCCGTTCTTGGCGTCGCCAACTTTGAATGTGAGAGTGTAGGATTTGTTGGGGTTGGTTTTGATGATTTGAGCGATGGAACTTTCCCTGCAAGGAGCTCGGCTGCGGCGAGTCCAACAGGAACTCTGAAATGGTTTGAATCAATGAACTGCACAGCTTGAGGGACTCAATGATCCAGCCTAGGAGTGGAGATGTGAGATCTTCCTGTTTTGGAGGAAGGAGAACTCCATTGGTCGTGTTCACTAATCGATGAAGACCGACGTCGAAGCTCGGGTTCGTCACCAAGTTATTTGCAGGAGAAGTGGTAAACAAACATCAAGTTCAGCACAGAACCAAATCCACAAGATCTCTCTCTATTTTATCTACAACTTTATATTTTTAGAACATTTCATATAAACAAGGTATAAGGATCTTAATGCCTATTAATTACTATGAAAAGGGTAAAATAGGCATTACACAGGGGTAGGGTTTATGAGTGAAGTGAGGCAGAGAGAGGAACCTTGGAGGAGAAGTTACCGCCACTCTCAAATGCGCCGGATAGTTAGTTGTTTATTCTGTTCATCTTGTATTTTCATTCCATATTACTATCGTATTTCAGTCCTCATCTGTATTTCATGAACTTCCGATATTAGAGTTGTTGTCTATTATTGTGTTCCTAGGTATCTTTTTGCATGAACATGAACCGGTTAGGTATCAATACCCTTACACAAGGTACATCAAACATAACAACTAAACTTGAAATAGTTGACGAGAACATCATCAAACAGACCGAGTGTATAGATCTCAAAACAATTGACAAACTTGCTGGGAGAGGGGGATGGTTTTACAAGCAGGACTGAAATACGATAAAACCATCCCCCTTTGTTCGTTAGCAACAACATCCAACAAAGGTCCACAAGCAGAATCTTCTTTAACTCCAGGATTGGAGAAAGACACCTTAATGGAATCTACAGAATCAATGAATCTGAAACCATAGACATCACTTTCATCGTTGTTGTAAAGCGTTTGTAAAGGAAAACTCCCTTTTGGGGAAGTACCAAAACATTCCAGACTTCATCTTGTGAACAAGTTCTTGAAGCTCCAAATGTTAGAGCATAAAGAGACTCTTTTTTCACATTTACGGTATGAGAGATTGAAGCTTCGTTGCCAAGCCGCACGACATGGACACCGTGAGCGACAGGGAAGAACATTCCACCCGGTTGAGGCCCGCCTGAGATGTACTCAACCAAGCCATTGATTTCCCAGCTTGGTAGAGAGTCTTTGCCTACTATTGCTGTTTTCTTTAAGTTGGTTTTTGCTGCCGTGTGAGAAAAAGAAGCAGAACTCAATATTAAGAAATAACAAATACAAACAATACACATTGTTCTCTCTTTTTCTCACTAGTAAAGATCCCATCTTCCAACTGTTACAACAACAGACTTTTCCATAATGATACAATATTGTCTACTGTAGGCCTAAACCTTCACGATTTTACTAATAACATGGTTTTCCTTTCTTCTTGTTGAATCGATAAATTATCAATAACTCGAAATCTTAAGCTTATGGATTGAGGTAAATTTAACTATATCAATCTATGAGGACAGCAACCTTCGATGAATAGTCGCATTGATATGATATTATCTATTTTGGGCATAAGCCTTCATTACTTTGCTTTTGATTTCACCTAAAAATCCTCACTCGTATACTCGTGAATATGATAACCTCGTTATCTCATTAATATGGGACTACTTTACTTGCATTTCCAACACTTGTAGCCAACACAGACCTTGTTCACATCTCTAACACGAATAACCAAGTTCAAAACTAATTTGAAGAGAAAAACAAACTCTTTAATGAGCAGATTTCAAGGGATGGAACTCTCTAAGCAAGCAAAATGAAGTAGGAACTCAAAAAAAAAAAAGTTGCAGAAGAAAAGACAGGAGGATTTCAGCAACAAAACAACATTTATACAGTAAATGCAACAAAGAAAATCCTAAACAGTACCAACAACCAAGCAAAGAAAGTGAACATCCTAAAAAAAAAAAAACCCACAAGCAAACATCAGTCTATATAGCAGTAAAATGCAAAAAATGGCCACGTTTGGTGATTTCGTTTCGGTTTGTGTTAGTTTTTTGTCAAACCGACAACTGAATCAATATCTCTGATTTTCAACAATCGAGTCCGAGCTAATGTCCAATAAAGAATAAAGCCATTGGTTTGGTTTGGTTTTAATTTCATTTGATTCATTTTTTAATTTTGTCTCATTTTTTATTTGGTTCAATTTTTTAGACTTCTTTTTAACTAACCAAAAACAATATGTTTCATAAATAACAAAATATGTTAGTACTTTTTGCTTCATATTTCACTCAATTGATTATCCTATCAAATCTCAATACCAATATATTTTAATTTTTTTAGTATTTAAACACTTAGTTCGGTTCAATTTTATATTAGTTATTATGTAAAAAACGAAACCAAACCAATAC
>JBBMKA010000018.1:9389829-9405728 GCA_037833695.1 Sechiopsis laciniata
AAAAAATTATATACTATTAATTAAGACCAATTCATGAGTTATTATTTTAAACAATCACCGATTAATTTTGTTAAAAAAAATATCATATAAATATTAGAAAATTTTAAGAAAAATTTATAGTAAATATTCATAAAAATATTTAATAAAAATATAAGATTTAGATAAACTGACACGTAAGTTTAGATAAACGGGCACGTAGATTTAGATAACCACCGTTTATAATAAACGGTGGGAAAAACACGGGTTGGGTTATTATATCCAACCCGGCCGTTTACATAAACGGTGCCCCATACCCTAAGATTCCAACTCCAAAGTTAGTTTTGGTATAATTATTAGTTTAAGATTTGTATTGATACAACTCCAAAGTTTAGGAGTTAGATTTTTACCCCACTTTTTTTTTAGGTGCATAAAATTCAAAGGCTTATTACAAAACACAAATAATCTTATAATATAGGAGTTGATTTTATAAAATTTAAATTTAAAAGGCTTGTTAAAAAACACAAATAATCATCTAATATATATATATATAATTAAAGACCATTTTAGACACAAACCTACGATTTCATAGACTAGATTAAACTTAGTAAATTAAATTATATCTTTCATTCTTTTTCCCCTTTAAGATTCCAACTAAAATTCTAATAATGTTCAAGCAAAAATAAAAAATAAAAAAAACTTTATCTCTAAAGAGAGTTTATATTTTGATTTCTTAATAGTCCTTTTCCATTACTAGAGAGGAATCTATTACCTTATAACATATTGAAGATCAACATTCAATCTAAGATCATAGATAACCTACAAGAAAACCAGTAAATCTTCCAGAAACGAGAAGAACTGCAAATATTTGAAGAACACACAACTAGCCTCATCCAAGGTTTAATTACAGAAAAAAGAGTGTATAGATCAAGCAGCCGTTGCAACGTCTAAATCTATACGAACGAGTACTTCAACACCGGACCAGGGGTGGATGTAGCAGCAATGGATATAATATCCCTAATAAACAGGAACAATCCGGACGTCGTCAAGCACGGGGCCACAGAGGGATCCAAAGTCATCTTTTCTAGTGTGGTAGTATGAACTGAAGAATGTGATTCTGGTCCTGCGCGAGATTGCTTTGAACTTGAGAATGGCAGATTTGTAAAGGCCTTTTCCTTGAGATTGAAAGGGAACTTTGAGAGTGTCTTTGGCAGCAAATGCTTCCACCATCATTGATCCATGGCATCCATTCTTGGCATCGCCGACTTTGAACGTTAGAGAGTAGAATTGGTCGGGGTTAGTTCTGATAATTTGAGCAACGGCACTTTCTCTCCCTGCAACGAGCTCGATGGCTGCGAGTCCAACGGGAACATTGAAATGTTTCGAATCAATGAACTTGACAGCCTTGAGGGACTCTATGATCCAGCCTGGGAGGGGAGATGTCAGGTCTTCCTGTCTTGGAGGAAGAAGAACTCCATTGGTGGAGTTTACCAATCGATGAGGACCGACTTCAAAGCTCGGGTTCCTGACCAAGTTATCTGCAAGAAAAATGGTAAACCAACATCAAGGCTTGGCACAGAACCACATTCACAAGATCTTCTTTCTTTCCATTTTCTATCCCACCATACATCTTGAGCACATCTCAATTTTTATTTTTGTATTCATGAATGTTTGGGACAGTTTATGCGCCCGTCAACTATTTTCACGAGACATACCATCTTATTGTACAACATTTGAATGTCAAGGAAACTCGTAGGAAATTAATTCCTAGATAGGTGGTCACTTTAGATTGAACCCATAACCTTTAAATTTCTTATTATCCTCTTGATCATTATCCCATGGTGGATGAACATTTCTCAACTGTAAAAAACGACAAAAATCGAATATAACTAAACACACATTTCTGAAATAGTTGACGAGAACATTATCAAATGACCCAAGTGTATAGATCTCATAACAGTCAACTAACACAAGTTGAGGAATGGGGCATGGCTTTACCTCTTGTTGGGAATGGACGAACGAGCTCTTTGATGGCAACAGCATCCAACAGAGGTCCACAAGCAGGATTTTCCTGAACTCCAGGATTGTAGAATGTCACCTTAACGGAATACGCAGAAGCCTCAAATCCGTAAGCATAGACATCGCCTCCATCGCTGCTGTAAAGAGTTTGCAGAGGCAAACTTCCATTTTGGGGAGGCACCAACACAGTCAAAACTTCATCTTGTGCACAAGTTCTTGAAGCTCCAAATGTAAGAGCATACAGGGACCCTTTTTTCACTTGTATGATCTGAGAGATCGAAGCCTCGTTGCCTAGCCTCACGGCATGGACACCATGAGCGACAGGGAAGAACATTCCTCCGGGTTGAGGCCCGCCTGAGATGTATTCAACCAAGCCATTGATTTCCCAGCTGGGCAGAGAGTTTTTTCCCACTATTACTGTTTTCTTTAAGTTGGCTCGGAAAGGTGGTTCCTCAAAGTTCCCATTTGCTAGAAGTCCTGTATGAGAACAGAAACAGAGCTCAATATTCAGAACTGATAAATACAAACAATACACATTGCTATCTCTTCAGCTCACTAGTGAAGATCCAACTACCAATTGTTACAACAATAGACTTCTCCATACTTACACAATGATACAATATTGTCTATGCTATACCTAAACCACAATTTCACTGATGAATATATCATCATAGGAGTGTACATGGTCCGATTTGGATTGGTAATCAACTTTCCATGTGTATATATATATATATATATATAAAATATTATTCTTAGTTCGGATTGAGTTTGGTTGAACGAGTCAAAAGTTGGTCAACCCAAGAACCAACTCAACCCAAGAAAGTCTAGATTGTTTGGGTTGTCTATTTTTTTGTACACCCCTAATATTGCTCTTGCTTCTTCTTTTTTTAAATTAAACAACTTTTTTGTTTAAGGATTTGAACCCATAACCTTCTCATTAATAAGTCATACATCATGCTAGCTGAGCTCAGCTCAGCTCTTGATTTATCAGGTATCATCCTCTCTTTTAACCGATTCACAACCTCACACAATAACCAAGTTCAAAGCTACTTAGGAGTGAATAAAACAAGAGACCAGTTGCTGCACCCAAAAACTGGCTGTCCCTGAGGTGGCTCCTTTGGAGCCACATATCTCAAATTTTTTTTTTTTTTTTTTTTTAAAGTGTTTGATTTTGTTTTTTAATATTTTTTTTCTTCCTGACATCACCTCAAGGGTGCAGCTTAGGCTGCACCCAAACTGGTCTCATAAAACAAACACTAGAAATAGCAGATCTAAAGAGATGGGCGCCTCCCTAGTAAGCAGAATGAAGTTGAACAAAGTATGAACTAAAAAATGAAAGTTGCAGCAGCAAACCCATCACAAAACATTCATCAGATGAAACAAGAAACCACCATTTCTACAGTAAAAATCCAAGAAAGAAAAATCCAAAACAGTACAAAACCAACAACAAAACATAGAAAGCATTACAACATGGGGGAAAAAGAAGAACACCCACAAGAAAACATCAGTTCATCAAGCAGTACAATGCAAGAAATGGCATCACAAACAGCTAAACAACAAAGAAAACACAAAATTAGACAAAAGGGGTTCCGAAAATGAGCATTATACCTTCCAAAATCGGCCTTGCAAGAGCTGAAGAAGCCAAAAGCAACAAGAATGCGAGCAATGGAAGTGTTGAAAATGGGGGAGAAGCCATTTTTGGGGTTTAGAAAGGAAAATGGGGAGAAGGGTTTGAGTGGATGAGAGAAGAAATGGGGATTTGGGGAATGGATTTATAGAGAGAGAAGAAGGATTAAAGCAGGAAGAAGCGAGGAAAGAGAATTCAATTTTAGTAGAAATTCGCGTTTAGTGATAGGTTTTAATTTGAATGCAACACTGAAAATTTGAAATTAAATTTGGAAAAAAGATGAAACATTGCTTGTATATTTGTCTGGTTTCTTTCAATTCGATACCGATTTTTTCTCCATAATTCATGGACTTGATGAAGGTGGCAAACTTGTCATTTCACAGATTTTCTCTAACAATACAAAATTAGAATATTCATAGCACTTTCAGAAAATATTTGGTCATTTTTTGTTTTAATTCAGTACATTTTTAAAATATTTCATCCATAGCAGCATTTGTGTGTGTTTTTTTTTCAATTTTGACTCTCATTGTGTATTGATTGAAAACTAAAACTGTATGTTGTAATGGTTGAAAGTTATCGAAGGCATTTATTGAAAATTATACCAATTTAACACTATGGCATTGATTAAATACTGTTTGTAGTATTGATTGAAAACTATATGTGTATCAATTGAAAAATATCTATTACATTAATTGAAGTCATTAGGTGCATAGACTTTTTTGTCTTTTTACTAAATCCACTCCAATTTTCTGTTATGCATGAATTCCTTTTAAAAAGTTTATTTTACAATTTTTTGGATTTTTTTATTATACATGAAAAATCTCCATGATATATGTGTCGAATAAGTAATTATGAGAGAAATTATTATCTATATTTGAAATGTAGAAAATCATCATTAGAAGAATCTTACTTAATTTGAATTCAAAAAATGATTATGAAAAATTAAATAGTAAATATGAAAAGAATGAAAATGGTTATAAAAAGAATGAAAACTAATTATAAAATAATGAATAATGATTATGGATAATTGGGTAATTAACAATGTGCATAATTATTTGAAGTAGTTAAATGTTTTTTTTTTCAAAAGCTTTATATTGTTGTTGATGTAATTAAATTTACTCCAATTTATATATTTAAATTTGTTGATAGATTGATTATTTAACATTATTCAAGAAAATATTAAAACAAGAATTTGAAGGTTTAAGCTTTTAGATGGATTGATTATTTAACATTATTCAATAAAATATTAGAACAAGAGGTTGAAACCTTTTGGATGGATTGATTATTTAAATTTAAGATTTTGTTAAGTGATGTGAATATTAAAGATGAATTACAATAGTATTTGAAAGTTTTGCACAAAATAAAAGATTTAAAAATGTTTTTTTTTTTTTGACGTGATGTAAATATTAAAGATGTACTTCTTTACCAAAACTTTATTGAAGTAGGTAAGATTCCTATGTTGGCTGTTAAAGTGGAGATTATTTCCTTTAATTTCGTGAATAGATTATATAATGGGGTAGCTCATTATTTGACCTGGTCGAAGATCAATATGTATGACCAAAAAATATTTGGGATATCATCTTTTTTTTAATGAAAAATTGATGTGTATCATATAATATACTCAAGATTTCACTAGCCCGTCTCTTACGTCGAAATACACCAAAAGGTTTTCAATATTAAGTTCAACAAAAAAAATTTAGTGGTGAACAAAACAATTGATAACTCGAGCAATCTGAACTACCCAACTCAAATCATAAGAATTGGGTTATGATTTTATAATTTTCGTTGGGTTTGGTCGGATCGAGAGTTAACAATTTTTAGCTCGTTCCAACCCAAATTTAGAATTATATATAGTGTTTATGTTAGAGAAAGATTAATTAATAAGATAAATTCTTAACATATTGATAAAGAATATGTACTAGTAAAATATGCAACATAAGTTCAAGTATAGTTATCATGCACTTTTTATTTGTTTACATATTTACGGCTAGTATGAATTGAATTTTTTTATAGAGGAAAGAAGAGAATAACAAATTCACAATTTAATCCGACCAAAATAATATAAGGTTGGGTTGTTTTAATGCATGTGGTTAGACAAGTTAGAGAATTGACTAACTCGAAAAATTGGATTGATCCAAAAAAGTTTCCTAATTAACCTACCTAAATTGGACCATATATACCTTTAAAAGATTTTAAACTCACGTTGAAATGAAACATGCCTCAAAACCCGAGCCTTCGAACAAGTGCACTATTCTTTGAAGACAAAATATCTATAACCCTCCAATTTATGGTTTTTTTTTTTTTCATGATGAAAATGCTATGATTTTGGTTTTATAAAAATTGTTATGGTTTTTTTTTTGTGGAAAACATTGTTACCTCCAAGTACAGCTCCGACTTTTAATAAGATTGTTGTCAGTTAACTCTTGTGCCGTAATTTGTGAATCTTTTTTCCTTAAAAAAAAACAACAATTGCCAACAAAGTAAAATATTTACAAATAGATGTCTCCATCAGATTTTGGATGAAGAATTATTTTAAATAGTTACATCTTTGTTTAGATTGAGCTTTTTTGTAGTAGTATTAAAGATAATAACTTATTTGGACGTGAATTTGAAATGAGTAGTTATTTTTTAATAATTAAAAAAATGATTAAAATGTGCGATCAAAATGAATTATTTTAAATAGTTGGAAATGAATAATTAAAAATGTTTTGTTTGAAATGAAGAGTTATTTTGAATAGTTATAAATAAATTATTAGAAAGGAGTTGTTAGAAATGAGGAATTATTTTTAATAGTAAAAATGAAATTTTGTTTTGAGTAATTAAAAAAATGTGATTTTTTCTTTAAGATAATTAGTAAATACTGACCGGTTCACAACTGCTTGAATAAAATAAATACTAATCTGAACGAATAACACAATTAACCGACAATATTTCAAACCTTGAACAGATTAATACGTAAGTATACGCAGTCATTTGCATTCAACTGATAAGTTTACAAGTCATTCTCCACAGGGACTGGTTTATCTCTGAATAAATGCTAAATGAAAAGTCAAGTATGGAAAAGTAAAAGAAATATTGGTTATTTTCACCAAGTACAAAAATTAATAAACGTGTGAATGTGACAGAAATGTTGTAAACATTGAAGAAATTAACTATAACTCACACAATGCTATTAACTTCAGAAAGACAGACAATAATTAACAGAATGCTACGAATGTTCAATGCAAGAGTATTAAAATAAGAATGCTAGGAACACTAGGAAATAATCTAATGAGATGATAGGTTCTGGTTAAGGGTCTTTTGATTGTGATCAACATGCATCAAAGGTAAGTTTATGGTGAGAAGTGGACTCCACACAACACGTGGTCAAATGCTCTTTTTCAAGATGCATTCATACTCTTCGAGCTTAAGCTTCGCATCTATACTCGAAGCTAAAAATAATGAAATGTGCACTAGCGATGTGACTATTTCTAGCCTCCCTCTTTAACATGCAAGAGTTCTTAACATGAAACTAATGGACATGAATAGTAGTTCTCTAATCCCTCTCTCTTTCGAGATGAAGTGAAAAGCAAACATGAATGGATGGCTAGTCGAAACATGCTCTTAATTAAAAGTCCTACCACATCTTAGCTCAACATTCCCCACTTACCCAAGATACATGCATCACACACTCGTACCTTAACATTCACCTATATGCATTTAGCTCATGCTCATAATTAAAAGAACAGAAACAGAGTATAATACTGAGAGCATTTCACAGTAGAAAAATCAGAACCGAACAGAATGCTATGAGCAATGAAAGAAAAATTACCTACAAAGTATGTATTAAATAATGAAACCAAGTCTTACAAAACTAAAACTATTGCAACTGAAAGTAAAGAGAAAAAGGAAAGAAGAAAGCTTAGGAAAGTTTCCAAAGAGTGCCAAAATGGTCTCTAATGATGCTCATCCAAACTCCTTGGAAAAGTCCACTACTCTATTACAATAAAATTAAGTAGAAAGTAAGAAAACTAAGGAAACTAATGATATTTGCTAGAGAGAAAAATGGAGAAAACTACCCAAAAGAAAAGAGGGAATTGAAAATAAGGCTCTAAAATGGTGGCTCCTAGGTTTTTCAATTTCAACATCCTATTTAAAGCTCTAGGTCATATATGATCAATGACCAAGATTAAAAGATGAAAAACACATGTTTCCCTATCAAAATAGGTCATTTTGACACGTGTCCTAGGAGACAAACGCGTCTGCATCCTATGCTCCATCTGACATCCGCGCAGGAATTCTACTCTTTGCAGACAAACTGTTATTCTCGGTCGGCCGAATGCTGCAGACATTGGTGCGCTTCCGAATGGCTTTTCTTTTCTTCAATTAGACTCTTCTAGTTAACGCTTGAGTCCAAAGCTCTCAGCATTTTACAAATCCTGCAATGATAAAAAGTACTTAGCGAGAATAAGGATTTTTTAAATGCTATCGAGAATGCCTCAAACATTGACTTTTCAGCTTAAAACTCCAATTTATCTTAACTTTTTAAACCTTGCCTCTTATCTAACATACATTGTATTTTAAATATAATTATCTATCTTAAGGTGATTCTAACTACCAAATTAAGGTCATAATGTAAGATTCAAGATTAAAAATACCTTAAACTGGGGCTAAATAACTCTTTATTTGAGAGTTATCAAATACTCACTTTAAATCCTTGATATATTCAACAAACAAACCCCAAAATAAAAGTGGCTGAAATTAATAATTGAGTTTAAAGATTTCATTTAATTGAGAAGTCGAACTATTATTTAAAGATTTCATTAAATCGAAAATCTGAAATAATTGAGTTTCTTTCTCTTCCATTTCAAGTTTCAATTGTTTGTCATTAATGGCTTTGGTTGAGGAAGCAAGTAATTAATTAAAAAAAATGGCTGAAATTAATTATCCTTTTATTTTTAGTACTGAAATTAATTTAAATTGGTAGATATAATAGTTTTGAGTGAAGCTATGTCAGATGTTGTCTGTCAATATAATTTAATTTAATATATGGGAAAAAAATCACACTATTCATTAATATATGGGAAATTTCCTGCCTCTTTACCAACATATTTATTCTTATTCACAAGTGGTTTCTAAGTTATTTAAAATTTTATTGAAAATGTATAATATTGTTTGGCGAAAAAAATTAAATGTAATTTTCTTTCTTGAAATCTAATCTTTTTTTGTTTGAGATTGTTTTGAAATCTAATCTATTTATCTATTAATAGACTAATATTTGTCATAGCATATCATGGAGATTATTTATTGAGTTTTCTTCTTCTTCTTTTTTTTTTTTTTTTTTTATCATTATAAAGCAAAACATTTGAGAACCTTAGATTTGTTTAATCAAGTTTGATAAGGTGCTTCTAAATCTCATGGAATTGGATTCTCCCATGTGAAATTGGAGATCTACCTCAACTTAAATATATGGTTTTTATTATGATTTGGATACTTCATAAATCATACAATATGGTCAATTTTTGGCATAATCTACCCAAATTTATATGCTAGCTAAATTATAAAATATATCTTTAAACTTTGTCACTTGTTTGAAAAATATCTATATTGTTTTAAAATTTACAAATTTTTTTAAAGTTACAATATTATCTTTATTGTTTCATTATAAGTATTTCATTAATTAACTTTAAATAGAAAATCCGTAAAAATGTTAAATGAAACGATATCCTAGAATGCATCGTTTTCAAACTTAATCCATGTAAATATTTTCATTATTGTCACATTGTTTCAAGTGAATGGATAGATTTGTTGCCCAACATTTTAACAAGTTTTTATATCAATAAAAAGAATTGACGAAAAGACAAAAATACACTAGTGAACGAGAAAGCTCCCTAAATGAGGAATAAGACGAGCACAATTAGATTCGCTTGATATAAATAAAATATAGAAGAATGATATTCTTCCATACATATTATGTCTTCATTTGCTTCCACTGCCATTGTAGCCAAAGAGTAAGCTAAACCATTAGCCTCCTTTTACACCAAATAAAAGTCAAGTTTTGAAAACTGTCTTCAGATGACGAATCTCAGCCACCATACTTCTCAACTCATTTCTATCAAGCATGTTATTATTTAATAGTAACTATGAGAGAATCAGATTCCACCTAAATATTGTCAAAGTTTATATCCAAAGTCATACTCAAATAATTTCGAATAGTCATAGTTTATATATCAATAACAAAATTGAAATGTTCTAATATTGAATGATAATTCGAACATGGACACTTTTAGTCTATAATATTAATATTGAATGTTCTTTCATTCATGCTAGTAAAAAAATGGCTATTTTTCAATTCATGGAAAATAAATTTTGTTTATTGATTCATATGTCTCAATGAACTCGTATAAAATATATACTTTTAACCAATAAATCATATATTCGAATCTTATCACTCTCAATTATTTTTAACAAAAAATGTCTTGACAAGTCATCTTTAATTAGAAGATGGATTTTCCACCTTACAAGCAAAAGCACCGTCTCTAAACCAATTGTCTGGTTGATTGCTATGATTTTTAATTTATCTACATGAAGAGATTCGAATTTAGAAATTATTAGATATAAGTATTTTTGTTTATAATATTATCTTTACTTATAAACTATTAAGAATGTGTTTGAGACGAACGTGTTTATTTATTATAAAATGAAAGGTTATAAATAGCCTACATTTGAGATATAGGTTATTGTTAATGTCAAAATTTGGTATTCGAAATTAACACTAAATTTGTAATCTTCCTTGGGACGAGTCATCTACAAAACAAATACCCAAGTCAAATTTCTAGAGTTTTTAGAGCTTACCTATTTTATTTTACTCTTGACTTTTTATAGAGAGTACAAGACCCTTTTCTCATTTCTCTTCATGGACAGATTGAGGGCCTTTTAGGTTAGGCGACACTCGATAGAGCCAAGGGCCGAACTGGATCCATCTCGTTACAAATCCAGGGTTAGGCTGGTGCATGGCCCTTCTGGGTTTAGGGTCGGGCACTGTCCCAACACTCTCGAATCAATCCGACCCCACCCGGCCTAGGTGGCCTAGCCCGACCTTTCTTGGGACTCGTTTCTCGTGGGCCTCTACCTTTCTTGGGCTTGGGTAGCGCCCTTTTTGGCCTGTAAGGTTCTTGTGGACCTTATAGACTTAGGCCGAGATTTTCTTTATAACAATTATTATAACAGGAGTTATAATAACTGTGTTTTATGTCCAAAATAAGTGGCACAATGGTTGGTAACTTGGTTTTTGAAGGTGTGTTCTCCTTTTTTTTTCAAAAATAAAAATAACTGTGTTTTATATACATATTATTAATTATAACATAATGTTTTATTATATATAGCATGAGTAATCCTAACAAAATTGGAAGTTATTATATTAACCCACAAATTATTATAATTAGGTGATCCAAACACGAACCTCAACTTAACCCATTTTCAAACAGAGGCTCAGATGCCCATTTATATGTTGCACTCAATTGAGGGGGGGCTATTCTTGATCACTTCTCTCAATTATTTAATACTCAACAAATGATTAATAGTCTCACTTGGACCATCTCAACTTATGTTTGGCATGACAAAAAAACATATAATTGGGTCCTAGGCGATTTCATCCCAATTTTGATTTCTCAAATTGGAGAACTGAGTGAAGATGAGAGGGTGTGCATCATTGACTTTGCCCTACTTTATTATTGTATATCGTATTTTCCTTGCATACACTTTTTTTAAAGCAAGTAATGCAAATAGAACTTTTACATGTAAGATTTTAAATGAGATCTATTTCACCAACCAGGTTGGATTAAGTTGTTACAAATGTTGAAAAGAAACATTATTTTATGATTTTTTTTTTTTTTCCTTAAAGCAAAAATATCATAAAGAAAATAAAAGTTATGTGATTAAAAAAATAACAAGGACGTATCTTGGAATATTACCTCCAAATTGCTTAGGCATGAAATATTATTAAATCTCCTGGGGGACTGTGGTCTCTTTCTGTTCCAAATACCCTTTTTTTAACCCTTGGTCCACATACATTCAAACATTAAAAAAACAAAAGAAACAAATAATACTATTTTGATATATTACCTTAAATTAAAGGTTAAAAGTATTCAGTACTTTCATTTTCATACTATTTTAATTTTTAAACTTCCACGCATCTAATATTGGTAGTTTAATATTAATTCCCGAGATTAAATAAAATTAATAAAAAAAATGCAAGAAAAAAATGATAAAATTCTATTTTCAATTTTTTTAAAAGAAAGATTAGCAAGACAATTTATGGCCGATGAGAACAATAATTCAACGATATCAATGTATATTCATGAACAAAAAAGATCATGCGTTTAACCCCACTTCATTATTGAACTGAAAAAAATAAAAATTTATTTTAATAAAAAATTCAATATAGATGATTCTTAAGTTTTAATATACATATTTTTATAGGAGAAATTCCCAACCCATAAGACTCGTCAGCCCAATAAGAGTTCACGAGCTAAAAGGGGTTTAGCCCAAGTCCAGTAAAGTCCAAGACAAGTTCTGATAGGTTCAGATCGAGCTCAGGACAAGCCAGGGTCGAGCAATGCACAAACCACTTGCGACCCCCAAGCTAGCAAGGCTTCAAACCTTGTCCAAACCTTTAGGGTGGTGCCTCAATAGTCTGTCAAATTCGGTCTGTGACGTGTCATTCACGCGTATTATCCAAACGTGGCCTTATTTTGTATCACATGTGGACGGAAATCACCACACGTGGAGGAGAAACAGGGAAGGCGTATAAGGGGAACCCCTACTTAACACCTTGGGAAAAGAAGGTGAATGTAAGTGATTTTGAACCCCTAAACTCTTTAAGCCACACTACTCTCCTACCCTAAAATGATTTAGGCCTCGAAGACCACGTGGCTTACATCATACCGTTGTTCACTTCTAATTTCTATTTTGCAAGCACGACGTTTACCAATAATAAACAAATTTACGATTGATTGCAAAGATTTGAAATCCACCCTCAACACATACGAAATTAAATTTGGGCAGAAATGAAAATAAAATAATCATATTTAACCTTAATTAAATAAAAAATGTCGAAATGATTTATAAGCTAATAATCAACCGCTTACATGTTAAGCTTTCAAAAAAGAAAAAAAGAAAAAAGGTTACATTGTTAAAATATCCACCCAAATATTATTTAATAAAAAAATGGAAAAAATTGAGAGGGTTTGATTTCACTCGTTAAATTATGTCTTTAAAAAGTTGTGCCTTTCTAACTACAAAAAAGAAAATCATAATAATTTCCCATGAAAGAGAGAGCGGAGGATAAGGTCCTTTTCACGAAGAATAGTCACGCCCTCAAGTTATTCATTAAAAAAAAAAAAACAAAGAAATGATAACAATCTCTTGTTACATCGAATATTTATTTAAATTTCATAGTCTTTAATAGAGATTAGTATAAACTTATATCGCAAAGATCAATCGATAATAAAAGAAATGACACTTTCCTCAACTTATTTTTTTATTCAAGATTTATTCACATTTTCATTATAAGATTCTCAACCTAAAAATAATTATTTTTAATGATATAAGATATAATTTATAATTTTTTAAAGTTCGTTCCACAGTATTATGAAAAAAAAAAAAAAACTCAATCACAATCATGTCGTTATTATTCAATTTCATATTGGATGAAAATTAATTCACCAGCTTATTTTATATTTTCAATATCAGTAAGAAATAATGTTTGTTTAGGAAAGTAAGAAATAATGTTTTTTTAGTACAAGTAAGAAATAATGTTAAATCTAACACAACGATTTTTATTTTTTTTTATTTTTTTTTTTTATTATTTTTTTTTTTATCATACTTAAAGCGAAATCAACGTATTAAATATTTGTCTTAGAAATCAGATGTTTCCATCTTCATTGTCCCACCCTTATTAAAAGGAAGGAAGAAAAAAGAAAAAAAGTTTCAGAATTCCACCCAATATTGGTTGGCTCCAATTAATTTAGCACTATTAACACCTTTTCTTACCCATTAAAATAACAAGAATACTTGCTTAATGGTAAGTACGTAAGTATTTTAGAAATACTTACAATTTTAGAATCACATATTTTTATTTAAAAAAAAGAAAAATTAACTCTAATTAATCGAGAAAAAAATGTTAAAGTAGAGAAAAAATACAAAAAAGTAAAAATATATGATTTTAAAGTTAAGTAAGTATTCTTTTTAAAATAATGTCTTACAATTAAAATTTCATTTCCAACAAGAGTAGTATATCCAATGATCAAGAGGTCATAGGTTCGAAATCTCTCACCTCCAATAATTGTAACTCAAAAAAAAAAAATTAAAATTAAAATTTCATTTCGTGTATATATTGAATAAATGATTTTTTTTCATTAAGCTAACATATGTGTAGGCTAAATAAACATCTGACTTAAGCAATTGATTTTTTTTTTTTGGGACAAAATGTGGGGAGGGATATTCAAACCCCTAACTCTGATGATGTTAATACAAATTTTATGTTAGTTGAATAGAATTATAGTTTGATTGTCCATTAATTTATGACTTCCAATACAAAACAAATATTTGATAGTTTCATTGGTTTAATAATCTATTAAATTTAATAACAATAGTTTAGCAAAAATAAAGTAGGGCTAAACTGTAAATTAAATTTAAAAACGATACACGAGGTTAAAATTAAAAAGTAAAAAAGCGAAATCAATTTAATCTAGTTTAGATGCGATTGTTTAATTAAAAAATCAGAAGAAGAAGTTTTATAATATTAATATTAAGGGTGTGTTTGGACCTCGATTATGTAAACGGTCGAATTGATTATAATAATTCAATTCATGTTTATCCCACCATTTACTATAAGCGGTGATTACCTAAACTTGCATACTCATTTATCTAAATCTACGTGTCCGTTTATCTAAATTTTATATACATTATTTTTTGTTACATAACCAATCATTTAAATACCGTTTATCATAATTCATGTTATAATAATTTGTTCCTCAAAAATATCGCTTAAAATAACTCACTATTTATCATAATCTCCGTCTATCATAATCAAACCGTTGCCCCAAACACACCTTAAAGGTTAGGATGCGTAGGATATCAAATCATTTGAACGCTAACGTGCGCTTGCTACAGTGTCGCTTTACACGTTCTGATCCCATGTGCGCTGCCGACTTGTCGGTTGATTGATTAAACATAAATTAGATTTTTCAAATAAAAGGAAAACATAAAATAGAAATATAAAAAAAAAAATTTCTCAAAAAAAAAAAGGAAATATTAAAACAATTTAATGAAATGAAATTAATATTTACCAAAAATCAATCATAAACTGGCAATATTATTAAAAAAAAATCAGTTCATAACATTTAAGTGAAGTTTTTTTTTATTATTATTTTTAATTCAATAACATTAAATAGTGTAATCAACCTTTTACTCTTATTGTTTGATACATGATGTTATTGAAATATGAGAAGAATTTATATGTTGTCCAAGCATCATGCTACTACTAATGTGGTTTCAGTCACTTATTTTTTCTTTTTCTATTTTAAAGGATTATTTTTCAAAATTAAAAATAAAAAGAAGTGGCTAGCATTTAGCCACATTAGTGGTAGCATAGACATCATTTAAATTTTTCTCTTCAAATATTATTACATTTGAGTAGGTTTTTATATGGTTTTTATCATTTAAAATCTACAATTTTAAATTAATAATGTTCAACTTTAATAATAGTATGTTTTGTTGGCTCCCCTCCCCTAAATTTGTTTTAAAAAGAAATAATAATAATAGTATGTTTTTTTTTCTAATTCATTTTCTTTATAAGAAAATTCTTGTTTTTTAGATAAAAATTTAAATTTAAATTATATTATAAATATATTATAATTTAAAATTAATTTAATTATCATGGTAATTATCATTTTTATAGATGGTTTTATTGTTTGGAAGAATAAAATTGAATATTATTGAAATATGAGTAAAAAAAAAATTGAAAATTCGTTTAAGAATCCAATAAAAGTTTCACCAAAATTTAAGTATTAAATTTTTTTAAAAAGATTAATAATTATAAAGTGGCACGTGGCATTATTACGGTGCCGGTGGGGGTGGATGGGAAGCTGGCAGAACAAAGATTCTTTAATAAAAGACTAATTTAATGCTCATGGGCTGATTGGGGGCCTATTTCCCATGTGCACTTAGGCCCACTTTCTCAATCTCTTTTGTCATTTTGTTCCTTTTTTTGACTTTGCAGGCATATTTTAATTAT
>JBBMKA010000018.1:9405828-9422164 GCA_037833695.1 Sechiopsis laciniata
TCAAGTTTGACCATTTTATAACCATGCATGTTGAGTAAGAACCGGGTTTAGGACTATTTTAGAGTCGGGTTCTTACACAATAAATTAAACATATTTATCTTATTAGTCATTGACGTTTTGTAGGGAACTATAAATGCATTTTTTAATTTTTTATTTTTTTGTAGTTAAAAATGAACTTAATCACATTTTGATATTAATTATTACATAGAAGTAAGATAATACCCCTCAAATTTTGGACTTTATTATTATTTTTTTATGTAAAATAGATCTCATCCCTAAGTCGACTCATATAAATCTTGAAACTTATAGTTATTTTTTTGTATATACAAGCAAAACTCTCAAAATTATTTAAATTAATTTACCTCTTCCAAAAAAAAAAAAAAAAAAAGAACTTCTACTATAATTTTAAAGTATAACTTAATACATGACAAAATTTGAATCTCATTTTTTTAACTAGCAAAATAAGTTCAATATTTTTAAGTTTGTTGGAAATAAGTTTATACTTTTAAACCTATTGTAAACTATGAATAAAAATTTAATGTATAAATTATTTAAATTTAATTGTTGTTTTAATAAATTGATGTACATATTGTTAATATTAAAAAAGCACATTATTTTTTAACAATAATTTTTTAATTATAAATTTGTAAATACGATATTTATACTCTATCTCTAAACAATAGAAATTTTCATAAATTTTTTTGTTATTAAAGATAATTAAACAAAGTAGTAAAAAATATTTATTTTTTTATAAATAAAAATATTAAAATAAATAGATATATAAAAATAATATATATCTATTTATTTTAATTTTCAAAATTGAAATTTATTTAAATAAGCATTTGATATAATAGTAGTATAATTATTATAATTATATACCGGTATACTAATATATTTAAATAATATTATTATTATTGTTTCTTAAAAAAAATATTAAAATAAAAATATATCAAACATAAAATAAGAAAACAAGTTAAAAAAAAAAGATGAAAAAATGTTTAAAAAAAAGATGAAAAAATGTTTAAAAAAAAAAAAGATGAGAGGACATGAAGAACATCTTGGCCAAACAAGATGTTGAAACCTTAACACTTCAACTCATCTCATCCCAAAACAAAGACACTCATACATGCAAATCCCTCATCTATATATGAATTATTCTTTTTCAATAAAAGGAACTAATCACATCACTGGAGATCGAACCCAAAATCTCTAGTTTCAAAGACCAGCGCCTTATTCATTGGGCCATGGAATCATAAGCATTAAAACTGTTGAGATATTATTTAAATTTTTTTTTGAACTGTTCGATACCCCACAATTACTTTGTTTTAACAGTTTTCGATTGGTTGTTGTTCTGTTTTCATAACAAAAACCTTTTAATATTATAAATTAATCTATTTATGAAAATGTTGAGAAAATTATAAATTTGGTACCTACAAGTTAAAGAAAGTTAGAGTATGATTTAAAAAATCAGATTTAGACTTTATAATTTGAAAAAAATTAGAATTTAGTGTATATAATTTTAAAAATTAGAAGAAATTTTTTTTTTGATACTATAAAATAGCTCATGTGAATCTTAATTGCAGACGAATTAATTACGTAAAATTTAATTATTCATGTGACAATAATAAAATTTAAGTTAAGTGAATTGGACATAAAAATTATATCATTTAAACCTAAATAACTAATATATTCATACAAACATCACTGCCCAACCACCCCTCATATTTAAATTGATTAGGACTAAATTCTATGTTTTTCTTAAAATCATATAGATTGAGTTTTAATTTATAAAAACAAAAGGACTAAATTCTTAATTTACCCAAAATATTATTGTTAGAAATTTGCTCTAGAAATGTGAAGATTAGTCAAAATTTAGGAATAAGTAATCCGGATCGGGTTTACTCGGAACCCGAGCAAGTCCAATCCAAACCCGAATCTAAGTCCTAGCCGTTGTTGAACGTGAACTTACAAGAATCGCGCCCAAATTCAAATTCAAAATCTTGAACAAAACCCTAACTTCAATAAATCCCCTTTGCTTTCTCTTTCTCAATCCAGAATCTTTCAGACACCATCTCTGTGTCTTTTCTCTCTCTTCCACTTTCTCGCTCAAGAAACCTTATTCCGATCGCCATGGCCGTGGAGAAGAAGCGCCCCTTGCAGAACAGCAATGCCGCCAATGTCGACCAGATTCCGGCGGGCCCAAAGAAGACAATCGAAGAAATGTACCAGAAGAAGACTCAGCTCGAGCACATTCTCCTCCGGCCCGATACCTATGTTGGATCGATCGAAAAGCACACCCAAAATCTCTGGGTTTATGAGAACGACAAGATGGTGCACCGATCTGTTACATATGTGCCGGGTCTTTACAAGATCTTTGATGAAATTTTGGTCAATGCTGCTGATAACAAGCAGAGAGACCCCTCCATGGACTCGCTCAAGGTTGTAATTGATGCTGAACAGAACTGTATCAGCGTCTTCAACAATGGAGATGGAGTTCCGGTTGAGGTTCATCAGGAAGAGAAAGTTTATGTGCCGGAGTTGATCTTTGGTCATCTGTTGACGAGTAGTAATTATGATGATGCTGAGAAGAAAACTACCGGTGGACGAAATGGCTACGGTGCGAAACTTACAAATATCTTTTCGACTGAATTTGTGATTGAGACGGCTGATGGAAAACGCTTGAAGAAGTATAAACAGGTATAATTTGTGCATTCTTCCTCAAGAGTGATTTGTGTGCTTTATTTTGTCGCAATCTTGTGGTTTTTTGGGGGATTTATCCACTGATTTAGGGTTTTTTTTTTAAATGTTGATTTGTGTTTATATTTTTTAGATCATGGCCTGATATTATTAGCTCTTCTCTTCTTTGTGTGCATTTCTGAAATTCCAGTGTCTATAATACGTCTTTCTTTACTGTTAAAATACCGATTGAAGTATTTTTTTTTGCTTGAAATCATTATAGAGTGACCTAATGGTCAAGAGGGGCTTAAATAATTAAAAATTGGTGGGTTCAATCTATGATAGTCAGGTACTTAGAAATTAATTTCTTACAAGTTTTCTTGACATCAAAATGTTGAAGAATCTATTTCGTTGCTTGATCCATACTCCTGGCTGAGTCTCATTTCGAAAACTACTCTTTGAAGCTAGCTTGCTTTGATAGTTAAGAGCCGAGAATAACTAGTATGACAACCATTAGGCTGAAATTTAGAACTTCTAATTTGTTTTCATCTCAAGAGCTTCATTATGTGATGAATAACTAGTATATTTGCTTTGTGCATGTAAGGTGTTCTCTGATAACATGGGAAGAAAATCAGAACCGATCATAGCAAAGTGCAAGGAGGGTGATAATTGGACTAAAGTGACATTTAAGCCAGACTTGGCCAAGTTTAACATGACTCATCTTGAAGATGATGTTGTTGCGTTGATGAAGAAGAGGGTCTTGGATTTGGCCGGATGTCTTGGAAAGACCGTGAAGGTTGAGTTAAATGGACAGAGGGTCCCTGTTAAATCGTTTCAAGATTATGTAGATCTTTACCTCAAATCGGCATCTGCGTTCTCAACTGAACCTCCAAAAAGGTAGAGTTGTTAAAATTTCTATTTGTTAAAATTTATGTTTGAACTATTATGGATTTGGTATAAGGGTTTTATGACTTTTCTTCTAGGTATCACGTGAAGCCTAATGAGCGATGGGAAATTGTGGTGACTTTAAGTGAGGGGCAGTTCCAACAGGTATTTTTGTTAAATCAATGAATCACTGTAAGTTAACCATGAAATTGCAAGTTCTTACATTGGTGTTTCATGTTTTTTTATTCAGGTCAGCTTTGTGAATGGGATTGCAACTATAAAGGGTGGTACTCATGTTGATTACATCAGTAATCAAATAGCAAATTATGTGATGAATGCTGTAAATAAGAAGAACAAAAATGCTAATGTGAAAACCCACAATGTGAAGAATTATTTGTGGGTTTTTATCAACGCTCTCATTGATAATCCTGCCTTCGACTCCCAAACCAAAGAAACTTTGACCATTCGTCAAAACAGTTTCGGCTCTGCATGTGATCTTACGCCAGAGTTTTTGAAGAATGGTATGTTTATGTATTCATACACTATTAAAATGTACATAAATGCTGACTTGTTATTTGAAGTGTAAGATACTAATTATAGTAACTATTGCTATCCAGTGGCTACGAAATCTGGAATTATGGACAGCGTTCTCTCCTGGGTTAATTTCAAGCAAAGCAAAGACTTGAAGAAAACTGATGGAACAAAGACAGAAAAGATTAATGGCATTGAAAAGTTGGAGGATGCAAATTGTGCTGGAGGGAAAAACTCGGAAAAATGTACCTTGATTTTGACAGAAGGGGATTCAGCCAAGGCCCTTGCCGTATGTTGACATTTTTCACTTGCACATTACTGTTCTAGCAGCCCTCTTTCTCCATAGATGATTTATTACTTGGCTGTTGTTTGTTCCAATATTCACTTGCACATTACTGTTCTAGCAGCCCTCTTTCTCCATAGATGATTTATTACTTGGCTGTTGTTTGTTCCAATAGATGGCTGGACTCGGTGTAGTAGGACGAGATTTCTACGGTGTATTCCCGTTGAGAGGTAAATTGCTCAATGTGAGGGAAGCAAGTAACAAACAGATCATGGAGAATAAAGAAATTCAGTACATCAAGCAAATTCTAGGACTTCAGCAAGGGAAGGAATACAATAATGCCAAGGCTTTGAGATATGGCCATTTGATGATTATGACTGATCAGGTCTAATGGCTTATGATTTCTTTGTTCATTTGTATTTTTCCCTTGTGTGCTATTGTTAATAAAAATGACTATTCACAGGATCATGATGGTTCGCATATTAAAGGACTCTTGATTAACTTTGTTCATTCTTTTTGGCCTTCTCTCCTAAGAGTGCCGTCTTTCTTGGTTGAGTTCATAACACCTATTGTCAAGGTTAGTAGGTTTCCTTGATTAGTCCTTACTTTTTAGCAAGTTTGCTTTCATATTTAGTGTTTCACATTTTTATGACCTCTGCAGGCTACTCACAAGAATGGAACTGTGTTATCATTCTATACCATGCCTGAGTACGAGTCTTGGAAAGAGAGCTTGAGGAACAATGCAAGTGGTTGGTCAATCAAGTACTATAAGGTCGCTCTTCTTAGACTTAAAAATAGGAACTTCATTGTTTAAGTTGTAATACTTCACATTGCATTTGATCAATGTCTTAAAGAGTAAACTTGTTTTCCTAACTGCATAGGGGTTGGGAACAAGCACATCCAAAGAAGGAAGAGAGTACTTTGAACAACTGGCAAAGCACAAGAAAGATTTTATTTGGCAAGATGACCATGATGGAGAGGCCATTGAACTTGCCTTTAGTAAGAAGAAGATTGAAGAGAGGAAGAATTGGCTCCGTCAATTTGAGGTAAGAACATGACATCAACCAGAATCCCATGTTTTATTTTCCCCTTTGCTTGGAGTTTGTTTTCTTACTAACGTCACCACTTCCTCAATGCCTGCAGCCTGGTACTCATCTAGATCAGACAGGAAAATTGATAAAATACAGCGACTTTGTCAACAAGGAGCTTATATTGTTTTCAATGGCTGATTTACAAAGGTCTATCCCCTCAGTGGTTGATGGCCTCAAGCCTGGCCAGAGGAAGATCCTTTTCTGTTCTTTCAAGAGGAATTTCATAAAAGAAGCCAAAGTTTCTCAATTTTCCGGTTATGTATCTGAGCATTCTGCTTATCATCACGGTGAGCAGAGTCTTGCTAGCACCATCATTGGAATGGCACAGGACTTTGTTGGTAGTAACAACATAAATCTTCTTTTGCCGAATGGACAGTTTGGCACTCGAAATCATGTAGATATCTCCTTCATTCTTCAAGCTTGTATGAGTTTATTATGTTTTAATTCTGTTTTCATTTGTGCTTACTTTGAAATAATTCATTTTCTCTAGGGAGGCAAAGATCATGCAAGTTCTAGGTACATTTACACCAAGCTTTCCAATGTTACACGGTTCCTTTTCCCGAAAGACGATGACAAGCTTCTTAACTACTTAAATGAAGACGGCCAATCGATCGAACCAACCTGGTAAAACCTTTTTGTTGCTCTACTACAACGCATCTTTCCCTTTTTAAAGAATACAAATTTGCACAAGGCTTAGCATTGTCATTTTAATCTTTTTCTTTTGTGTTTTTAGGTATATGCCTATCATACCGACTGTTCTTGTAAACGGTAGTGAAGGAATTGGAACCGGGTGGAGTTCATATGTTCCAAATTACAATCCTAGAGACGTCATTAGAAATGTAAGACGCATGTTAAACAGCGAAACATTGTTGCCCATGGATCCTTGGTATAGAGGTTTTTCTGGAACTATAGAGAAAACTGCCACTAAAGAAGGAGGTAGTAGTTACACTGTTAGTGGAATTGTAGAGGAAGTCAGTGACACGACATTGAGAGTAATTGAACTGCCAGTTCGCAAATGGACTAATGATTATAAGGAATTCCTTGATTCTGTCACGAGAACATACAAGAATGACAAAGACAAAGATAAAGTAGCCAAGGAACCTTTTATTGAGGTAGAGAAATGATGACTGTCCTTGTTCATATGTAAAATTATCTTTGCATTTTTCTTTTTCATTGTGCACTAAGAAAATCTACTTTTGACAATGCAGCAAGCTGATCACCACAGCGATGACAAAATTGTTTCCATTGATGTTCACTTGACTGAGGAAAACATGATACTAGCCATGCAGGAGGGTTTGAAGAAGAAACTCAAATTAACTACTACTATCAGCACAAGCAACATGCATCTATTTGATGCAAATGGGGTGATTAAGAAATATGATACTCCAGAACAAAGTATGTTGTTGATTTATTTACATATGCAATATTCAGATTTTTGTATTGGGTAATTCATATTATTATAGATGTTAAGAGTTTTGTGAACTAACTCGAAATGTAATTATTTTGCAGTTCTTGAGGAATTTTTTCCCCTTAGACTTGAATATTATGAGAAAAGAAAGGTTAGTATCCTTGTATTTTATGTATTTTTCTTACATTAGGCGTTGGCAAATAGTGATATAAACGAAATTGTTCATTTTTTAATACAGAGAAATCTTTTGGAGAGCCTTGAAATGGAGTTGCTCAAACTGGAGAACAAGGTGAGGTTTATCCTTGCTGTTGTGAATGGAGAGATAATAGTCAGCAATAGAAGAAGAGTTGATTTGTTCCATGAGCTTCAAGCGAAAGGCTTTACACCCTTTCCAAAGAAGGCTAAATCGGTTGAACCGGAGGTTGCTGGAGCATCTAATGAAACTGATGAAACAGAGGAGAGTCCAGAAGTAAAAGGGGAACGGGTTAGCGATTACGAGTATCTATTGGCTCTAGCAATTGGAAACTTGACCATTGAGAAGGTTCAGGAGCTATGCAATAATAGAGACAAGCTCAAAGGGGAAGTGGAAGATCTGAGGAAGGCAACCCCCAAGTCTTTGTGGCTGTGTGATCTTGATTCTCTTGAGAAGGAGCTTGATGTAAGATGAAACTAATAATTTCATTAATTTCTTTCTTGTACTTCTCATGAACTACATTTTGCTTAAGATTTTGATTGTAATACAGGACATGGATAGAGCTGATACTATTGCAGAGGAGGTAAGAAAACAGCAGAGAAAATCAAATAATGATGTAAAGCCAAAGATCTCTAGGAATGCTGCACCAAAAGCTCCACGCAACAATAAGAAAACTAGCAATTCAGAAACTGTCACAGAAAGTATGGACACAACATCTAGTTCTGCAACAATGGAAGTTGGTAGGTTAATGGATCATCCTTCTCGGAATCTACATTGTTTGTTTGTTTTTGAATCTACATTGTTTGTTTGTTTTTGTTTTCTTTGCATATTATTAACCGCAATAAATTTTCACTTCACAGCAAGTAACGCGGTGGTGAAGCCTAAAGGCAAAGCAGCAGCTCCAAGAAAAGCTCCTGCTAAGAAGGTACCTACTTTGCTTGCCCATTCATCTAGTTGTCTTTTTGAAAACTCCTCATCCAATTATCACTTGGGAATAATATGATCTTGTTTTATGGTGGAATGCAGGGTAAAGCTCCAGTTGTCAACGATGATGCCGAAGATGATGACGAAGAAGTGCTTGAGCTTAAAGATCGTCTTGCTGCCTACAAAATAGAATCATCTCCTGATCGGTCGGAAGGTAAAAATAATATTCACTCATTGTTTCCACAATATATGCTAATCTTTGTGACACTCGATATTGATTATATATAGGAAGTAAACAAAACTATAGAAGTTCAAACACTAATCGTTTATTCTGAACTACACTGAATTCAAAAGTTATATGGAGATAAAAATTGTGTGGTATTTGGTTTTTGAAGACCATCCTTTTCATTTTTCGGTTAAATATTGTGTGGCCTTGGTTTTCAAGAATTCTGCTTCTTTTTCAGGTTCAGGAAACTTTAGTATCAAGGATTGTACTTCTTTTTCAACTTCACTTTCAGCCATGGAAACTTAACTGCCGTGGATTTTACTTCTTTATCATTTTCAGTTAAAAAATGTTGTGGCCTTGGTTTTTTAAGATCATATTATATATCCACAAATTAAGGATTTTACTTCATTTTTCACCTTCAGCAATGGAAACTGAAGTTCCAGGGATCTTTACAGCTTTTTTCATTTTTCACCTTGGTTTATGAAGATCATACAACTTGATGATGAACAAGGATCTTACTTCCTTTTTCATTTGTTTGGTCCCAGACATGGAAACAGAAGTACCACAAGTACAGGCAGCCAATAAGAAAGAACCCGCCAAGAGAGCACCCGCCAAGAAGAAGAGTACAGCAAAATCTGTTCATATTTCCGATATCGACTCCGACGACGATGACTTCGAAATAAAGGAGGTAGGTCCTCCAGCAGCCAAGAAGGGAGGAGGTGGAAGAAAAATAGCTGCAAATGCCAAAACAACCAAGAAGCGAGAACCGGCGCCGAAATCAGGACAGAAACTGATAACCCAGATGCTGTCGCTGGCGCAGAACACCGGCATCTCGCCGGAGAAGAAGGTGAGAAAGATAAGAGCATCACCATTCAACAAGAAAAGTGGCTCTATATTGGGAAGAGCTGGAACTGAAGAAGAAGAAGAAGATGGAAATGAAGGGAAGATAATGGGGTCTGGTTCATCTGAGACGACTGAAGAATCCGCCGGAGTTGCGCCGGCGAGAGGAAGATCACAGAGAGGGAACAGAACTCAGGTGAGATATGTGATAAGTGATTCAGAGAGTGAGCCTGAAGCTGTTGATTCTGACTTTGATGATAAAGATGCGGACTTTGATGAAGATTGAAGAAATATGCAGATCTTTTTCTGGTGAGAAACTGATCTTTCTTCATGGCTTTGTCTGTAATATTTTGTGTAGTTGTAGAAAAAAATTGTGTAGGAATTAAGAAGCAAAATGATGCTTATTGTTGTGATGTCACAATTTAATGAAGATTTTGGGCATTTCAAAGATACAAACTTCATGACCAAATGGCTATCACTATCAAGATATTTTAGGGATGGTATTTGATATTTTGCAGGTGGTAACTAAAAATTGGTTAATTATTATTGGGAGGTTTAGTAGTTTGTCATGATCTACACTGAAAAATATCATTAAGTTACAATAATTGAGATGTAAATTTGAACTACCATCTTACTCATTGAAGTTATACTATGAAACTTTTGAGCTATACTCTTATGGCATATATGTATTTGATTTTAACACCATTTAAAATAAAAATTAAAACTCATTTACGAATACATATTTATGAATAATTGAACTAGTTGTACCTGTCTGTTTTTTTAATTTCATAATCAAACCTTCTGTGCTATTGATGTATATTACATTAACAAATTGAATTAATTTAGACAGATAACACCTTGATTATTTTTTTATTCATTGTATGAATATGAGAATTCAAGCCTCTATTTTATTGTTTCTAAAAATAATCTATTTCATTGGTTGAATCAATACTTTTTTGACAAATTTCTCAAAAAAAAAAAAAACTTTTTTGAAAATAAAGAAGTGTGATATGAAATTCTTTTTCTTTTCTAAATAAGATGGGAAAGATTTAAACGGTGTGAATCAACTAACAAAATTTGTAGTGATATCAATCTAATTTAATTTCTTTCCAGTTGCAAAAAAAAAAAAAAAAAAATTCCTTTCCTAATTATAGTGCTTGATTAGTGATGATCTCTTCAAAAATGTAAGGTCGCTCTCCATTAAAAATAAATAAATAAATGGACCGTGGAATTTCTTTTATACATTCAAATGAATAAAAACAAAAACCCATTGAAAAATCCACACAAAAGAACTTACTTGCAAAAGTTGCCAATTCCGAAGATATTTTAGTGTACACAAACAAAAATTATCCATTTCTTTCCCCAATTTATTCAAATTCCTCATTAAATTGAAACCCATCCCACAAAAATATCTCCAATTCCAAACTCCAAACTCCATTTTCTTCCAAAGTCCTTCCATTTCCATGGCAGCCCTCTCCGCCGGCCACCGCCACTTCTTCGGCGGCGGCGCCGTGCAGCTCAGAAACAGATCCAGCAACCCCAGATCAATGGCCCTCCTGTGCCGCCATAGCCAAGAGCCTTCAGATCCTTCAGAAGAAAAACCGAAGAAAATCCGAGAAAGAAAACAGAGGATTTATGCGTTTGTGGAGAGAATTAAGAAGATGGGAATGGAATTGAAGGAGAAATTGAGACCTCAGAGAAAAGGGGATTGGAAGGATTTGACATTGATGAGCCTTTCATTTGCTGTTTATGTTTATATTTCTCAGAAGCTTGTTTGTGCTTATTGTGTTTGGGTCTCAATGCCAAAACAAGTCTGGTAGAAGATTATGATTTTCTAGGGGAAGATTTATCACATCTCTTTCTTGGGGATTGTATAATTGGTGTTTTGCTGTAGTTGTTTGATATTTGTGTTTCATAAGTTTGGAAAATATTGAAATTAGACTGGTTTTTAGTTTAACAACAATGAAGATACTTGTTAAGTTATATTTTCATTATTATCTAGTTTCAATATGGTAGGATTCCAATATAATATTTATCTCTCCATGTAAGTTTACTCTTAAGGGCTTAATGCCCAAGACAACCTTGAGATCCAAAAAGCTATGGATTTAATTAGGATAGTTTATCAAAATATGAATTAATTTTCTACAAATTTTTTTAACATTCAAATGTAGTAGAATCAGTCAAATTATTATGTTAGAATAATCGAAATACACGTAAACTGAATCAAATACTAAAAAAAAAACGGAATTTACAAATGTAGAAATGGACTCTAATTTGTAAAAGTTTGAACATATTTATTAATACCCACCTCCAAAAAGTTCGAAAATTTCGAAACGTACGTAGATGAGCACACATACAAACTTATTCAATAGTTGTTTTGTAGTTTAACAATAATATTTAAATGAGAGAAGTCAATTACTACTCATTTGGGCAACTTATTCTAGAGTCAAAAGTTATCATAATTTATTGCTTCATTTTAAAAGCACATTCATACATATTTGTGCAGAAGAGAGAAGTGAATGTAATATTTCAAATGCTCAACTTAGTCAACTCATACATAATTTAGCCTTTGTGTTAACAACTGATGTTTGATACATGTGAAAATTCAAGACCAGAAGATAAACATATAGAATTAACTAAGGCCTCAGTTTTCCAACATCATATGCAGTTCTCAATCAAGTTCTTCAAAAGCTACATCTAGTCAGCATGGTGATTTTCGCGCTTGAAGAGACGGTAGACAACCGAAATCAACCATTGCCAAATAAGGATTAGTTTAGTAACAATTACACCATGCTTCGGTTTTGGCTCGGGTCTGGGTCCAAATATTCCCTTGTAGATCTCCTTTTGCTTTTGATAAACGGCCTTGTCATGTTCAGCAAGCAATTTTAGTTCCCTTGCTATTGCCTTGTCTTCGGGTGCGTACTTGCGTGCTTTTAGTAAGTCTTCCCGAGCTGCATCGGTTTGCCCAAGCTCTGCTCTAGCCTTACCCCGTCTGAACATGGCCTTGACATTGTTTTCATCCTCTGCCAATACCTGTTAGACATTAAGCCGCTTGGAACTTGTAGCACTCACATATATCACAAAATCAGATAAGGGACACATTTTACTCCCAAGTAAAGTTTGAGTTTGAGAGTTCAACAACAATTAGGACGAATTCGAACACATGGCTTCATGATTTTTTTTTTTTCTTTTTTTTTTGATAGGAATGAATGAAAAATTGGTGAGTTCATATCAAAACAAGAAACAATTTACAAATTACAAAAAAACACTTCCATTGTGCAATAAGCATAGAAAGGGTGTAATCACAAAAATGCTTCAAAAGATGGACCCAAAAAAGAGCTATATACAGTGTAGATTCCCTAAACTTGTCAAATGGAAGTTGAACCGCATATGTGTTTACAGAAAGGAAAGAAATATATCAAAGTAGATCGTGTAGTTGTCCTGCTCTCGTTCCATATTCAAAATTGGGAATTACCCTCTTTATCTTACTACATTTGATAGTGACAGCCAGAAAGCTCATGCAATATGAAATATCTGAATGCATTATGAACATAAGATCTTAAACTTGAGCTTATCGGCTATCTTTGAAGAAGTTATGACGAATCAAAAAGCTAAAGAACAAGAGAAACGGTTACACTTTAACCAGCTACAAAGCGTTGTATCTTACCATGCTACATTGTGCGATGGCTTCTTCATAGCGCTTGAGCTTTATGAAACAAGCTGACATGTTAAGATGGCATGGATTCTTAACAGCCAAAGCCATATCGCGGTACTTCCCGAACAACTGGAACATGAAATCATCACCCATATATGCTATGGCCTAAAAAGAAACCATAAGAAAACTTGTCAAGAAGACGAGAATTATCTTCTGGAATGTATGTGATGTGACGTGAAATTTAAATAATAGATAAGAAGAAAGAGAAGCATATAACCATTTCATATTGTTGCATGGCCTCTTCCAGTTTCTCCTCCTTGAATAAAACATTGCCATCCATCTTTCTGCGATCAGCTGCACCAATTCTTTCTTCCACAGTCATGTCACTTCGAGCTTTTCCCTGAGAAATACATAAGAGATTGAAAAAGAAAAAACAGTTAACTACTGTTGGATAGGGCCAGTGAGATCGAAGATCTCGACAGAGTGAGCTAGTAGCTACAATTGGAAACTTAAGTTTATGACTGTTCTAACCTCTTTGGTCTCATCAAACCCAATGAGCTCGACTTCATATAATACATCTGCCATCGGTGGAACGTTTGGGAAGGAAAAACTTCCTTCCTTTCCATAAGCTAACTCCCATCCCACGTGCAATAATGCACGTTCACCAGATTTCATACTGGCAACACCAGTACTCAAGCCAGTCATTTCTTTCTTTTCTGTTACAGAAGTATTAGGATGATATTATAACATATAAATGTTCAAATTACAGAACCGAATTGTTGAATCAGGTTAAATCACCCATCAACTCAAAAGTTTAATCTAATAGACTAGACTAAATTAATTATAACAACTTAACCCTCCCCCACTTGTGGGTTTGGAAATTTGAAAATGCCTAACAAGAGAAAAAAATCAATATTAATTACAGATGAAAGGATTTGGCAAGAGTTTGAACCCAGCTCTAATACCGTGTTGAATCTTATTAAATCACCAATCAACTCAAAAAATTTAAGCCGATCGGCAAGGGATAAATGTAATTATATCAACCAACCCAAATAAATAAAATACCTTTTCCTAATACAAGTTCAAGGGGCTGTTGTTCATTCCATGTGTCCTCAAATTTGTGCTGAGTGCTTTCAGTCCATGCCCGATAATGCACTGCACACATGTCAAGTCAAGCATACATCCATTAGATCAATGAATAGAAAATTCAAAGCGACTTGGTGGAGAAAATGCTTTTAAGGAGAGCAGAGATACAACAAAATGAGAATAACAGTATAATTCCAATGCAGGATGTTGGCTTTTCTATGCATATATTCAAATCTTAGGCTGAGCTCTAAAATTCCTACATCAGTACAAGCAGTAGACCATGCTATATAATCATAAACTTCGACTAATGAAGCTACAAAAGTCAACTTGGCGATAAGTGTAAATGCTGACAACTAATAACTTGAAATATGAATCAATATCTCACACACATGGAATTCTCTGAAACATCATGATCAAGGTACTGGAAAGTGGAAACTAATGAAGTTAGGCATAAGCATATATGGTACTTACAAAAGCATGTTGAATATTTGGACGGTTTCTGACCGTGACCTTCCTTAATAATCTGTTTTGTAACTTTCTCCTGAAGAATTTCCACTTCAGAATCAACTTTTGGTGGGGCATTGCCATCACTTGGAGGCTCCCCATGAACAACAGATGCACCTTCAGCTACTATTTCATTGTCATCATCTTGACCTGCATGGCATACAGTAGGTTCACAACCGTCAATCAATTTCCTTAACATGCACCAATCCTACTATTGGAATTCGTTGAATAATTTTTTTATTTCTCCATCATAACAAAAGTACTAGATGTTCTCAAATTGAGAAAATTGATTGCTTTTATACGTGTACAATACATCATGAATGACACCAAGCACCTATTTAGAGAGATTCCCCATTATAAATGGTAGTTGTCATTAAGAACAAGAAATGCACTAAAGAGATGTTTTTTTATAACCGTGAATCAGAGATTCCCCCACTACATACCTGGGAGCACCCAAATCCGTTCCAAGGCTCGGACCTAGGAGACAATAAGGAATTTTACAATTAAGCTCACTATGGGTTTCAAACCTAGGACCTCCAAGGGAGCTATAAGGATCCCCAAACGACACCATGTGGCGACCGAAGAAAAGAAAGATGAAACACGGAGAAACGAAAAGAAATGGAAAGAGACAATTCTCCTACATTTTGTACGTATGTCAGAAAGGGAAACAAGGGCCAGGGGAAGGGCAAGGAGGCGCGAGCAGAGCAGAGGTGGAAAAAAAAAGAAAAAGAAAAGAAAGGGAGGGGGGGATTAAAAGGTGGCCGGCTTGGAGGAGAAAGACATGGAGAATGTCGAGAGTCTAGAGAACAAGGAGAGAACAACCCTCTCGAATTGGCTGGTGCAAGTATTTTCTTTTGATTACTTGTTCTCCATTTTGATTAGTAGTTGTTTTTGTTACTCTCTATCGTCTGTAAGCAGGTTGAAATTTGGTTAGTAATTTTATCTTTAGTTGTTGTTTATTCTTTTATTCCGTGTATTTGCTTGCCATAGTGGAAGAACGCAGGTTGAAAGTTAGATACCTAACAGGAGCATAATTTGAAAACCCCAAACCTCTACCAACGAGGCCGCCCTTGGGGACAAAGAGATGTTCTTATTGGTAATCATCATCGCCTACTAATGAAAACCAAGAATAACTTAATCTATCCGTTCAAGGAAAAGTGGAAGTAGAAAATGATGGGAGAACCGAGAAGAATCCAGTAGTCACACTAAGATATTAGAGGAAGATGCCGGAGACGTTTCTTAAACAACTAGACATTTAGTATTGTTTAATACAGTAACTATTCACAAAGCTCAAACTCACACTTCATTCGTAATCAAACAATTAGTAATGAGGCTTTGGCAACTACCTATGTCGATAGAAAAAGGCAATGCATCAAATCTTTCCAACTTTGATAAAAACAAAATTAAAATGAAATGGGAATCGGAAAATGATGGATTCCATAGTCAAAATGTAACAAATTAAAAGTCAAATCAAGAATGTCCGAGGGTGGAGTATCCAATAAATTTGTCGTCATCCTAATAACCATGATTGGGGAAAATTAAGCCCCCTTATATGACATAAATGTAAATGTTAATCAAGTTAGAATTATCTCAATAGAAACCAACCGTGTCTTCTTTACAAGAAAGAAAAAACCTATCGGAAGTCATACTCTCTACCTAGCATTTTTATCTAAGAATGTTATAACTCTCAACTTCACAGAATTTTATCATTTCAACTGAATTCTTCACTGAGTTGAGAGGCTTAAAACATTCAACATAACAGGGGAAGAGAAAGTCAAAGAAATGACCTATATTATGTTTCTGTTGTTCCTGCTCATCATCCATGCTTCACCTAATAACCCAGATAACCCTCCAAAATATCTGCATTGAAGCAAATTGATAAGGAAAATTACAATTAACCAACAAAAAGTAGATTAAAATCCAATTCATGAAAATGAAGTCCCCCAAACAATCAAGTTTGTTAGAGATATTTATTATGTATATATATTTGTTTATTGTGTATTTCTAGTATTAGGCCCGTTAGGCCCTTTAGGC
>JBBMKA010000018.1:9422264-9457355 GCA_037833695.1 Sechiopsis laciniata
TTTTTATTTTTTATTTTTAGTTCAATTTAGTGTGGGAATTTAAATTCCCAACCCGTAATTTATATATTATGGCATTTGAAGTATACTTTCATTATTATTTAAATTTAAACTATGTTTTTATTGGCTATATAATACTTTAAACTAGGACTTTTTAATATATATATATATATATATATATATATTACACTGAATTTTTTTCCAAATTTGGGGGAAATATCTTTAAATGTAGTGAAAATTAGTATATATATATATTTAAAGATAAATATCTTTCAAAATAAAAATATTAAGAAAATCGACTTTAAGATATTTTTAACAAGAAAAAAAGTATATTAAAACCATTATCTAAAAAACACACTATAATTATGTATATTTCTTATTCATTCAAGATTATGTATATTTCTTATGTATACATAATTCTAAAAACAAAAAGATATTTTAATCATTCAAAATAACTCATTCAAGATCATAATGATTGATACATTCCAACAGTTGAATGAATATTTCTCTTTTTGTTTTTAGAATCATGTATATTTCTTATCAAATCTAATGAATTGTCTAACAAATTTAAATAAGATTTTATTAAGTTCAATTAATGTATGAAATATTTTCTCAACTAAAATTTCATGGAATTTCAATTTGCATTCTTTAAAAAAAAAAAAAAATCATGGACATCTTAGATTTTATTATCATCCCAAAACATATTATTAGTTCAGTTAATCAAGGACTCTTTTATAATTATTATTCTAAAATATTATTAATTTAAATAAAAGAGATATATAATTATTAATGATTGGAAGGTGAAAATTAATTGATTGGTAGGTGGAAGTTAATTGATGTGATTGAGATTCAAAAAATATATATACATAATATTAATTTATTAATGATTAAATAATTATGAATTTTAAAAAAGAAATATTGTTATTTAGGAGTAACTAACGGCAAAAAATAGGGGTTATGTGGCGTCTCTTGAAGAGACGCAAGGAAGAAATTTTATTAACCCATTTTGACAAATGGTTTGTCAAATGGACCCCTTTAGACAATTTACCCATTGATCTTCCTTGCTTGCTTGTTTCATACTCTTTCTCTTTTATGTAACTTTCTGTTACCCATATATACACACACACACACACACACACACATATATATATATATATGTATATTCATGACTTGGGCCAGTTTGTGTGCACCTTGACTAATGTCATGGGACATACCGCCTGGCCCTACATCATTTAGATGTCTAGTAAATTTGTACAAAATTAATTTTCAGGTAGGTAGTCACTATGAATTGAACTCATCACCTTAAACACTCTAAAACTCTCTTTGACCACTTGAGCCGCTCCATGATGGTTTCTTCTTGTTATCCATTTAAATCTTCAAGTTCTTCGAGGATAGCTTGCTTTGTCGTAGTATGATAATCATTAGGCTTGAGCATGTATAGCTTCTTAATGGAGATTGATTTGTACACTGATTTGTGAATTTATGTTCATTTGTGTTCATATTTTAGAACAAAATTGGATTAGTTGGTTAGTACACTTGCATCCAATGGTGCAATGCAAGCCCTTTTTCATGGTAATTTGATTGCAGTTATCTTGTGTAAGCCCTTTTTTATGTTCATTTGTCTTTATGTTTTTTGAGGATAGCTGGCATTTCAGTAGTATGATAATCATTAGGCTTGAGCATATATAACTTCTTTTCTACCAAGAGCTCGAGAGTAAACTAGTACCTATGCTTTGTGTATGAAAGGTATTCGCGTGTAACATGAGAAAAATAGGTAAGCCGATCGTAACAGAGTGCAAGGCGGGTGATAATTGGACTAAAGTGACGTTTAAGCCAGACTTGGCGAAGTTTAACATGACCTATCTTGAAGATGATGTTGTTGCACTGATGAAGAAGAGAGTGTTCGATTTGGCCGGATGCCTTGGAAAAACTGTGAAGGTTGAGCTTAATGGACAAAGGGTCCCTGTCGAATCATTTCAAGATTATGTAGATCTCTACCTTAAATCGGTACCCACATCCACATCCACGACCGAACCTCCAAAAAGGTAGACTAGTTGAAATTTATATTTGCAAAATTTACTGTTTTATGGATTTGGTTATAAGGGTTTATGACATTTTTTAGGTATCACGTTAAGCCTAACGAGAGATGGGAAATTGTGGTGGCCTTAAGTGAGGGGCAGTTCCAGCAGGTATTTTGTTAAAGCAATGAATCGCAACAGTACAACCACCCATAACATTGTTAGTTCTTACGTTGGTGTTGGCTGTTTTGTTATACAGGTCAGCTTTGTGAATGGGATTGCGACTTTACGGGGTGGGCCTCATGTTGATTACATCACTAATCAAATTGCTAATTATGTGAGTAAAGCTGTTAATAAGAACCAAAATGCTAATGTGAAGGCCCCCAACGTGAAGAGTTATTTGTCGGTTTTTATCAATGCTCGCATTAATAAGCCTGCTTTTTACCCTCCAAGCAAAGAACTTTTGGTAAATCTTGGGAACTGTTTTGGCTCGCCATGTGAACTTACGCTAGAGTTTTTGAAGAATGGTATGTACGCACAAACTATTAACATTCTACATAAATGTTGATATGCTATTTCAAGTGTGAGATACTGATTAATGTAAATATTATAATCCAGTGGCTACAAAATTTGGAATTATGGACCGCGTTCTCTCGGCGGTTAATTTCAACCAAAGCAAAGCCTTGAAGAAAACTGATGGAGCAAAAACAGAAAACATTAGTGGCATTGAAAAGCTTGAGGATGCCAATAATGCCGGAGGGAAAAACTCAGAAAAATCTACCTTGATTTTGACAGGAGAAGATTCAGCCAAAGCCCTTGCAGTAAGTTGTCATTTTTCCATTGCACATTGATGTTATTTTGTCCTATCTCTCCTTAGATTGTTTATAATTTGGTTGTTGTTCCAATAGATGGCTGAGCACGGTGTAGTAGAACGAGATTTCGATGGCGCATTGCCACTGAGAGGTAAACTGCTCAATGTGAGGTCTTCTGTCGTAAGAGTTGAGCTCATTACGCCTATTGTCAAGGTCGGTAGGCTTTGTTGGTTAGGTCGTACTCTTTAGAACGTTTATTAGGAACAACTTTACTCACAATCTTATGACCTTTGCAGGCTACTCATAGTAATGGAACTGTTTTGTCATTCTATACCATGCCTGAGTATGAGTCATGGAAAGAGAGCTTGATGGACAATGCAAGTGGTTGGTCAATCAAGTACTATAAGGTCGGTCGGTCGGTTTTCTTAGACTTGAATATAGTTCTTCATGTCATATTGTATTTGAAAGATATTAATTCTAATATCACAGGAAAAAGAAGAAAGAGAATACTTGGAAGAATTGACAAAGCACAAGATTTGGCAAGATGACCATGATGATGGAGTGGCTATTGAACTTGCCTTGGGTAAGGAGAAGATTGAAGAGAGGAAGAATTGGCTGCATCCTTTTGTTTTCATCTTATTTTGTTGTGGTAGAATTTAATCTGCCGCCACTGTTGAATGTAGCTAGAGCAGATCTTAGAAATATCATGATTTTTTTTTAATGAGAAATAAATTTAGTTGATGTTTGAAATTACAAAAGATGGATAGTTGTCTTATGTTCACTTCTAAATATTATTGATTTCTCTTAATTTCTGCTTTTTACGACTTTCAATTGCGTTGAAAATATGATTTTATGGTTTTATCTTAATTATAATTTAAAATCTATTGATAAATTTTAATAATAATAATAAATCTCTCCTCATTCTCTTTTTTCCCTTAACCAACTTCTTTTTTCTTTTCTTTTTTTGTAACTGTTCGTCAAGAAAATTGAACTTGTGATTTTTTAAAGTAAAAAACACATCTTTTTTGTATGAAAGAAACTAATCATGTCAATTATTCTTGAATCAAATTGAGTTTTAGCTTATTTCTTTTCATTAAAAATTATTTCAAGAAGTTAATTAAAAAAACTTTCACAAATTAAAAACTCGAGGGCAAAATATTTCTATCTTTGTAAGAGTAACTAAATCAATATATTTTGATTTTTGATCCTAAAAAAAAAAAAATCAATATATTTTGATTTCAAAAAAAAAAAAAAAAATCAATATATATTTTTTTAGATCTAAACCAATATGATTTTATCTTAATTATAATTTAAAATCTACAATTAAATTTTAATGATAAAAAAAACCTCTTTCCTCATTCTCTCTTTTTCTTTAACCTTTTTTTTTGAAAAATTGTAATGGATGGTCAATCTTAACAAAATAATTATAATTGTAGTTCAATTTAAAAATATTTGTATCCATAATCATAAATACAATTCAATATGACATTATTAATACTTATTAATACAATATTATTTATTATTGATACAATATTTTGTATTATCAACACATTATTATGTATACCAATACAATATTATATGTTATTAATAAAATATTGTGTATTATTATAGTATTATGTATTATTAATATTGTATTATTATTAATACATATGAGTGCTATTTTTTTAAAAGAAATTTGATGTTATCTGTAATTATTTTATGAATTTGACTAATCTTGTAAAAAAAAAATTTTGTAAGCGTTCCAACCACATTTTAAAATAAGTTTGAACTTACAAATTTTTAATAAAAAATATATCTTTTTTGTATGAAAGAAATAATCATGTCAATTATTACTGGATCAAATTGAGTTCTAGCTTATTTTTTTCTTTAAAAATTATTTCAAGAAGTTAATAAAAAAAATGCCATAAATTAAAAACTTGAGAGCAAAATAGTTCTATCTTTGCCTAAACCAACATATAATCTCAACACACAAAAAAAAAAAAAAAAAAAAAAAAAAAAAAAAAAAAAAAAAAAAAAAAAAAAAAACATGATTTAGAAGTTAATAAGCACCAAATAATTTTAAAAGTGAATTTGTTTAAAAAGACAATTATGTGTGAAAATTTGCTCTAGGAATATGAAAATTAGTAAGAATATGTGTATATATATAGAATGGGTCTAACGGGATACCAGGTTTTATTGGAACCCGAACTAGTCGGATCCAAACCCGAATAACATACCTAGCCGTTTCGCCCAAAATTCAAATTCAAATTCAAATACTTGAATGGTTGAGCCCTAACTTCGATAAATTCATTTTCACGCTCTCTTTCTCGATCTAGAATCTTTCAGACACCATCTCTGTGTCTATTCTCTCTCAAGAATTTGTATTCCGGTCGCCATGGTTGTCGAGAAGAAGCGGCCGCTGCAGAACAGCACCGCCGCCAATGTCGACCAGATTCCAGCAGGTCCAAAGAAAACTATCGAAGAAATGTACCAGAAGAAGACTCAGCTCGAGCACATCCTCCTCCGGCCCGATACCTATGTCGGTTCGATCGAAAAGCACACCCAAAACCTCTGGGTTTACGAGACCGACAAGATGGTCCACCGATCGGTCACCTATGTGCCTGGTCTCTACAAGATCTTTGATGAAATCTTGGTCAATGCTGCAGATAACAAGCAGAGAGACCCTTCGATGGATTCGCTCAAGGTTGTGATTGATGCTGAACAGAATTGTATCAGTGTGTTCAACAATGGAGACGGAGTTCCGGTTGAAGTTCATCAAGAAGAAAAGGTTTATGTGCCGGAGTTGATCTTTGGTCATCTGTTGACTAGTAGTAATTATGATGATGATGAGAAGAAAACTACTGGTGGAAGAAATGGCTATGGTGCGAAACTTACGAATATTTTTTCAACTGAATTCGTGATCGAGACTGCTGATGGAAAACGCCAGAAGAAGTATAAGCAGGTAATATTTGGCCATTTTTCCTGGAGAGTGATTTGTACACCGATTTACCAGTTTATGTTAATTTTGTGTTCATGTTTTAGAAGGAAACAATTAGCATCTTGTTGGACTAATTAGTAGTTTAAGCTCTTTTTCATGAGCATTTCTGGAATTCTGCAGTGTCTTTTAGATTCGTGATTCTATTAACTAAAGATACCATATACGTCTTTATTTTTTGAAAATATTGATTGTAATTATCTTGTGTAAGCATTAATCGTCTCATTTAATAAATTAGACTCTTTGGTTGTCATTTTTCCCTCTCTTGAGTTACCCATATGAGTCTTTAAGTTCTTGGAGGTTAGCTTTACAGTAGAAATCTAACCTTGGTATCTTGGCTTAAAATGAATTTGAACATTATCTAATCCTGGTGTATTGATATCTTGTTGCCCATTTTTCACTCTCATTAAGCCTTATAATTAGACTCTTTGCAGTAGTATTATACTTATAAGAGTTCAACATATTTAACTTGAACTTCTTTTCTAGCAAGAGCTCGAGAGTAACTAGTAACTATGGTTTGTAAATGCAAGGTATTCTCTGATAACATGGGAAAAAAAGGTGAGCCGATCATAACAAAGTGCAAGGAGGGTGATAATTGGACTAAAGTTACATTTAAACCAGACTTAGCGAAGTTTAACATGACCCATCTTGAAGATGATGTTGTTGCACTGATGAAGAAAAGAGTGTTGGATTTGGCCGGATGCCTTGGAAAAACAGTGAAGGTTGAGCTAAATGGACAAAGGGTCCCTGTCAAATCATTTCAAGATTATGTTGATCTCTACCTTAAATCAGCATCCACATCCACTACTGAACCTCCAAAAAGGTAGATTGTTGAAATTTATATTTGCAAAATTTACTGTTTTACATTATGTTTGACGGTTTGGTATGAGGGTTTATGACCTTTTTTAGGTATCACGTTAAGCCTAATGAGAGATGGGAAATTATGGTAACCTTAAGCGAGGGGCAGTTTCAGCAGGTATTTTGTTAAATCAATGAATCACTACAACAGTATAGGCTACCCATGACATTGCAAGTTCTCAAGTTGGTGTATTCTGTTTTGTTAAACAGGTCAGCTTTGTGAATGGGATTGCCACTATCAAGGGTGGGACTCATGTTGATTACATTACTAATCAAATTGCTAATTATGTGATGAATGTTGTAAATAAGAAGAACAAAAATGCTAATGTGAAAGCACACAATGTGAAGAGTTATTTGTGGGTTTTTATCAATGCCCTCATTGATAATCCGGCCTTTGACTCTCAAACCAAAGAAACTTTGACTATTCGTCAAAGCAGTTTCGGCTCTGCATGTGAACTCACGCCAGATTTTTTGAAAAATGGTATGTACGCACAAACTATTAACATTCTACATTAATAATGCTGATTTGTTCTTTCAAGTGTGAGATGCTGATTAATGTATATACTGCAATTTAGTGGCTGCAAAATCTGGAATCATGGACAGTGTTCTTTCGTGGGTTAACTTCAAGCAAAGCAAAGATATGAAGAAAACTGATGGAGCAAAAACAGAAAAGATTAGTGGCATTGAAAAACTTGAGGATGCTAATTGTGCTGGAGGGAAAAACTCAGAAAAATGTACCCTGATTTTGACAGAAGGAGATTCAGCCAAGGCCCTTGCAGTAAGTTGTCATTTTCCCTTACCCATAGATGTTATTTTGTCCTATCTCTCCTTAGACGATTTATAATTTTGTTATTGCTCCAATAGATGGCTGGACTCGGAGTAGTAGGACGAGATTTCTACGGCGTATTCCCACTCAGAGGTAAACTGCTCAATGTGAGGGAAGCTAGTAGCAAACAGATCACAGAAAATAAAGAAATTCAGTACATCAAACAAATTCTTGGACTCCAACAAGGGAAAGAATACACCAATTCAAAGGCTTTGAGATATGGTCATTTGATGATTATGACTGATCAGGTCTAATGAGTTCTGACTTCTATGTTCATTTACTTGTGTGCTATATCTACTTGTTATAGTAGTGGCTAACATCAATTATTCACAGGATCATGATGGTTCACACATTAAGGGACTCTTGATTAACTTTATTCATTCCTTTTGGCCTTCTCTCCTAAAAGTGCCATCTTTTTTGGTTGAGTTCATTACGCCTATTGTCAAGGTTGGTAGGCTTTTTTGGTTAGTTCTTACTCTTTAGAACGATTGCTAGGTACAAAGTTTCTCAGTCTTATGACCTCTGCAGGCTACTCACAGGAATGGGACTGTTTTATCATTCTATACCATGCCTGAGTATGAGTCTTGGAAAGAGAGCTTGAGGGGCAATGCAAGTGGTTGGTCTATCAAGTACTATAAGGTCAGTCTTCTTAGACTTAAATATACAAACTTCATTCTGTAAGTTGTAGTCTTCATATTCTATTTGAAAGATATTAATGTTTGAAAGCATTAAATTGTTTTCCTAATTGCATAGGGGTTGGGAACAAGCACATCCAAAGAAGGAAGAGAGTACTTTGAACAATTGACAAAGCACAAGAAAGATTTTATTTGGCAAGATGACCATGATGGAGAGGCTATTGAACTTGCCTTTAGCAAGAAGAAGATTGAAGAGAGGAAGAATTGGCTCCGTCATTTTGAGGTAAGAGAACATCACGGGGAATCCCATGTTTTTTTTTTTCATTTGCTAGGAGTTTGTTTTCTTACTAATATCACTCACTTTTGCAACGCTTTCAGCCCGGTACCCATCTAGATCAAACAGAAAAACTGATCAAATACAGCGACTTCGTCAACAAGGAACTTATATTATTTTCCATGGCCGATAATCTAAGGTCTATTCCCTCAATGGTTGATGGCCTCAAGCCCGGTCAGAGGAAGATCCTTTTCTGTTCTTTCAAGAGGAACTTCGTCAAAGAAGCCAAAATTTCTCAATTTTCTGGTTACGTATCTGAGCATTCTGCTTATCATCATGGTGAGCAGAGTCTTGCTGGAACCATCATTGGAATGGCACAAGATTTCGTCGGCAGTAACAACTTGAATCTTCTTTTGCCGAATGGACAGTTTGGCACCCGAAACCATGTAGATATCTCCCTCATTCTTCAAACTTTTATGAACTTGTCATATTTTATTTCATTGTCATTGGCTTATTTTGAAGATAATTCATTTTCTCTAGGGAGGAAAAGATCATGCAAGTTCTAGGTACATTTACACCAAGCTTTCGAATGTTACGCGGTTTCTTTTCCCAAAAGATGATGACAAGCTTCTTAACTACTTAAATGAAGACGGCCAGTCAATTGAACCAACTTGGTATAATCTCTTCCTATTCGTTGCCACTATAATGCATTTTCTAAGAAAAATAGTTTTGCAAAGGGCTTACGTTTTTGTGTTTATTAGGTATATGCCAATCATACCAACGGTTCTTGTCAACGGAGGTGAAGGAATTGGAACTGGGTGGAGTACTAACATTCCAAATTATAATCCTAGAGATATCATTAGAAATGTTAGACGCCTGTTGAATGACGAAACAATGTTGCCAATGGATCCTTGGTATGGAGGCTTTTCAGGAACTATTGAGAAAACTGCCACTAAAGATGGATGTAGTAGTTACACTGTTAGTGGAATTGTAGAGGAAGTAAGTGACACAACATTGAGAATAACTGAACTACCAGTTCGCAAATGGACTAATGATTATAAGGAATTCCTTGATTCTGTCACGAGGACATCCAAGAATGATAAAGACAGAGAAAAACTTAAGGATCCTTTCATTGAGGTAGAATTAGAATGACCAGTGCTCATTCATTTGAAACATCTTTTTGCATTTTTCTTTTCATTGTGCACTAACAAAATCTACTTTACCTGTGATATGCAGCAAGCTGATCACCACAGTGATGACAAAAGTGTTTCCATTGATGTTCACTTGACAGACGAAAACATGATATTGGCCATGCAGGAGGGTTTGAAAAAGAAACTCAAATTGACTACAACTATCAACACCAGCAACATGCATTTGTTTGATGCAAATGGCATGATTAAGAAATATGACACTCCAGAACAAAGTATACTTTGTTGATTTATTTACATATACAGTACTCAGATTGTTTTATTGTTCAATCCTGATATTTTTTAGGTGTTAGTCTTAAACTTAAAATTTTATTATTTTGCAGTTCTTAAAGAATTTTTCCCCCTTAGACTTGAATACTATGAGAAGAGAAAGGTGAGTATCCTCATATTTTTCAACTTTTCTAACGAAATTGTTGGCAAACAATGATTTCAACGAAATTGTTCATTTATGCAGAGAGTTCTTTTGGAGAACCTTGAATTGGAGTTGCTTAAACTGGAGAACAAGGCGAGGTTTATCCTTGCTGTTGTGAATGGAGAGATAATAGTAAGCAATAGAAGAAGAGTTGATTTGTTCCATGAGCTTCAGGCGAAAGGCTTTACACCCTTTCCAAAGAAGACTAAGTCTGTTGAGCTGGAGATTGCTGGTGCATCTGATGAAACAGATCAAACAGAAGAGAGTCCGGAAGTAAAAGGGGAACGGGTCAGTGACTACGAGTATCTATTGGCTTTGGCCATTGGAACCTTGACCATTGAAAAGGTTCAGGAGCTATGTAATGATAGAGACAAGCTCAAAGGGGAAGTGGAAGATCTGAGGAAGGCAACCCCCAAGTCTTTGTGGCTGAATGATCTTGATTCTCTTGAGAAAGAACTTGATGTAAGATGAAACTAATAAAATCATTCATTTCATGTACTTACAAGCTACATTTTGCTTAAGTTTTGTTGTTGTTGTAATATAGGAGATGGATAGAAATGATGTTCATGTAGATGAGGTAAGAAAACAGCAAAGAATAGCAAATAATGATGTGAAGCCAAAGATCACTAGAAATGCACCAAAAGCTCCACGTAACAGCAAGAAAACCAGCAATTCAGAAATCGCCATGGAAAGTAGTATGGACACAACATCTAGTTCTACAACAATGGAAGTTGGTAAGTCGTTGAATCATCTTTCTCGAAATCTTCATTGTTTGCTTGTTTTTATTGTCTTTGCATCTTATTAACCTCAATAATTCTTCACACTTCACAGCAAGTAACGCAGTGGTGAAGCCCCAAGGCAAAGCAGCAGCTCCAAGAAAAGCTCCGGCTAAAAAGGTACAAACTGCTCATTCATTTTAGTTGTTGTCCTTCTGAACACTCCCATTCAATGATCACCACGAAATAATATGATTTTGTTTTATGGTGGAATGAAGCAGGGTAAATCTGCAGTTGTCAACGATGATGCTGTAGCTGAAGATGAAGAAGACGAAATGCTCGAGCTTAAAGATCGTTTTGCTGCCTACAGAATTGATTCATCTCCTGATCGTTCGGAAGGTCATTTAACTTAATATACAAAGTATGCTATTTGTGACTTTCCAATATTAATTAGGAAGTGAATCGTTTATTATTATATTAAACTTCAACTAAATCCAATGTGTATGGAGTTAAAAGTTGTATGTGGCGTTGATTTCTGAATATCATTCAAGTCGATTTTTTACTTTTCAATTTAAGCCATGAATTCTGTAGTGGCATGGATTTTTACTTTTTCATTTTTCAGTTAATTTTACGTGGCCTTGGTTTCTGAATACCATATAAAGTTGATAATCAAGGATTTTACATCTGTTTCATTTTCCAGTTAAAAAATGTATACGGCCTTGGTTTATGAAGATCATCATATAAGTTGGTAATCAAGGATTCTACTCTTTTTTCATTTTGTCGGTTAAAATTGTATGTGGCATTGGTTTCTGAAGAATCATACAAGTTGTGATATAAGTCAAGGATTTTCTTTTTTTTTTTCTTTTTTTTTTTTCCAGTTTAAGCCATGGAAACTGAAATGCAATGGATTTTCTTTTTTCCTTTTCATTTTACAGTTAAAAACTGTATGTGCTCTTGGTTCTTAGAGATCAAAAGTTGATGATGATCAATGATTGTACTTGTTTTTTTCAGTCTCAGCCATGGAAACTGAAGCGCCACAAGTCCAATCGGCCAAGAAGAAAGAACCCACCAAGAGGGCTCCTGCCAAGAAGAAAGCAACTGCAAAGCCAGCTCAGATTTCCGATGGCGACGACACGGACGATGAGGAGTTTGAATTAAAGGAGACCGCCGGTCCTCCAGCCGGCAAGAAGGGAGGAGGAGGAGGAGGAGGAAGAAAGGCAGCTGCAAATGCCGAAACAACCAAACCCCCTGCAGCAGCGAAGAAGCGAGAACCGGCGGCGAAGGTGGGGCAGAAACTGATAACTCAATTACTGAAGCCGGCGGAGAACTCCGGCATCTCGCCGGAGAAGAAGGTGAGAAGGATTAGAGCATCACCTCTCAACAAGACAAGTGCCTCTGTTTTGGGAAATGATGATGAAGAAGAAGAAGAAGGGAAGATAATGGGTGGTGGTTCTGCTTCTTCTGAGACGACGGAAGAATCCGCCGGAATTGTGCCGGCGAGAGGAAGATCACAAAGGGCCAACAGAACTCAGGTGAAATATGTGCTAAGTGATTCAGACAGTGAACCAGTTGTTGCTGAGGATTCTGACTTTGATGAAGATTGAAGAAATATGTACACTTTTTCAGGTGAAATGTGTGCATGGTGATTTGTAGTGACGTTTTGGCAGAGAAAGTGTTATATGGATGTGGTCACAATTTAATGAAGATTTGGGTATTTAAAACAAATCTTCATTGTAAAAAAAGCTATCAAATATAGTTTTTAATGGCTTCACATTTTATTATCTTAAAAAATCAATACTTCAAGTATAATTACCAAAACTTAATTCTAATTTCTAATGTTATAAATGCTAATTATAATTCTAAAAATAAAAATATAGGTTAAATATAATTGTAGATTGAGTCAAATAAAAACCAGGAAAATAGAATAGATTTATTTTGAAGTTTCTTTTTGCTTGGGTTTACCTTTCTTTGTTTCTTTTTATTTTTTTTTGTTTTATAATAAATGCTAGTTATCTTATTTTTGTTGGATTATTTACCTTAACTTTCATCTAACTTTTCTTTTGTTGCAATATTTTATTTAGATATCTTTTGTTGCAATGCTTGATTGTTGCATTTTAAGAAAATGTTTGGAAATGTAGAAACAAAAAACTGGAAAAATAGAATAGATTTAGGATGATATTGTTTAGGAATTAATTTCTTGTATTTACTAAATTACTAACTACCTAATAGAATCGATTTTAGTAGTGTTTTGTGATCGTAGACTAAATATATGCATAATTTCTATTATAATTTCTTTCTAAATTATGCGGAAATGGGTTAAAATATCAAATTTCCTTCTTTTTAATGAATTTTGTTTCTCTTTTAATTTTTTTGTTTGGTCAATGATGCAATAAATTAAATAATTGAATTATGAGGTGAGAAAATTCAATTATCTTTTTAGTAGAATAACTGAGGTCTATTTATTACTTTATATATTTCTACATGTCATATTCAAATGCATATAAAATTGCTTGCAAAAGTTGCCAATTCCCAATTTATTTTTGTCTACACGTAACAAAATTTATCCATTTCTTTTCCCAATTCATTCAAATCTCCGGCATTGAATTGGAATTCATCGCCTCAAAATATCTCCAACCCTCATTTTCTTCCAACTCTTCCATTTCCATGGCCGCCCTCTCCGCCGGCCACCGTTATTTCTTCGGCGCCGCCGCCGCCGGGCAGCTCAGAAACAGAATCAGCGGCCCCAGATCGACCGTCCTCCTCTGCCGCCACAACGAAGATCCTTCAGAAACTTCAGAGAAAACGAAGAAAGAGCAAGAAAGAAAACAGAGGATTCTAGGGTTTGTTGAGAGATTTGAGAAGATGGGAATAAAATTGAAGGAGAAATTGAGGCCTGAGAGAAAAGGGGACTGGAAGGATTTGACATTGATGAGCCTTTCATTTGCTGTTTATGTGTATATTTCTCAGAAGATTGTTTGTGCTTACTTTGTTTGGATGTCAATGCCAAAACAAATGTGGTAGTAGAACATTATGAATTGATTTATTAGGGAAGGTTTGTCATATCTCTTTGTTTATGTGTATATATGGTGTTTTCTTGCTTGATATTTGTTTGTGTATGATACGTTTGGAAATTTGTACAAATTGTATTCAGTTGTTTGGATAAATTTATTTTCATGACCGAAAATTAGTCCTTCGTTCTATACTTTATTTTTTTTTTATCGAACCTATAACTTCATGATTATTAAGTTATACAAGTTGCTTATTAAATTATACAAGATGCTGTTAGAACTCTATTTTTGTGGGCAACTTCGCTCCTCTATACTCAAGAGCACTTACATTGTCCCAAGACTCAAACTCAAAGACATTAAAGAATTTTATAATTAAGCTCACTTGAGGATCTCGAACCTCAAATCTTCAAGGGAGCATATCTTGGAGGTCCTAAGCCTCAACCAACAAAACTATCCCACCAAGGCAAGAGTAATAATCCAATTCGGAAGAGCAGAATTTAGAAAAGGCAAAGTTTAGAGGAATTATTTTTTAGCCTATAATTTATGATGTCAAAACAATTTACTGCACACATTCAGACATTTGTGAAGAGAAGATAACTGAATGCATTAGAAATGTTCTACTCGGCCATTGAAAACCTTTGTGTCTCTGTGTGTGTTTTTTTCTATTTAATATGGGAAATTTGAACTCATAACCTATTAGGTTATAGATCAGTGACAATGTTCTTGTTCTTGTTGGCAAAAAACCTGTGTTAACAACTAATGTTTGAAAGAAGGTGAAAATTCAAGACCAGAACAGAAACATAAAGAATTAACACAGGGCCCAGTTTTTTTTTTTTTAAACATCATATGCAGTTCTCAACCCAGTTCTTCAAAAGCTATGTAACTAGTCAGCATGGTGTTTTTCACGCTTGAAGAGATGGCAGAAAAATGATATCAACCATTGCCAAATAAGGATTAGCTGAGTTACGATTACACCGTGCTTCGGTTTCGGCTTGGGTCTGGGACCAAATATTCCTTTGTATATCTCCTTTTGCTTTTGATAAACAGCTTTGTCATGTTCAGCAAGCAATTTTAGCTCCCTCTTGATTGCCTTGTCTTCGGGTGCGTACTTGCATACTTTTAGTAAGTCTTCCCGAGCTGCATCAGTTTGCCCAAGTTCCGCTCTAGCCTTACCCCGTCTGAACAAGGCCTTGACATTGTTTTCATCCTCGGCCAAGACCTGTCAAACATCAAGCCCACTTGAAACTTTTAGCACTCACATATGTCACAAAATGATAAGAGACACATTTACCTCACAATTAAGATTTTGTTTTTATTTTTTTATTGTTCTCATGGTACATACTATCTGACTCTACAACATTTGCATATCAAAGAAACTCATGGGAAAATATTTCATAGGTAAGTGACCAACATGAATTGAATTATAATTGTAAGGATTCCCAATGCCTTCTTTGACCATTAGGTTACCTCATCAGTTAAGTTTGTGTTTGTGAATCTTAGAGATGAGAAGTCGAGCCTATATTTGGTATATTGTCACCAAAACAAGTTTGCTCGTTACACAAATTCAAGCTTCTTAGCAACCTATTCTTACCATAATCCAAACTCGAGGTTTCTCAATACCAAGTTTTATAAACTTAAGCCTATATAAACCGTAAGCCACAAACCCCCAGATAGTTCTAATATTGGAGAAGAAAACATCTTGGAATTTGCATAAACATGCGTATTTGTCAAAAGAGATGAGGGAAATCTACCAAAGTAGATCAAATTATTGTCCTCCCACCCTCTTTCCATATTCAAAACTGAGAACTCCCGTCTTGTCCTTATACATTTAGCAGGTAAAAAGCAAATGTAATTTTTTTTTTTTGGAAACCGAGGAATTGGAGCTTCGCTCCACTATACCCGAGGTAACCACATCCGTCCTTAGACTAGGTACTGAAAGACATCGAAGAAATGAAGACACGGGAGGTGTCTACAAATTAATGTCACGGGTGAGTCTTGAACCTAGGACCTTGAAGGGAGCACACCTTCAAAGTCCAAGTCTTCGACCACCATGCTACCCCGGGGACTAGAAAGCTAATGTATTATTAAATATTTGAATGACACTATGCTATCTTTGAAGAACCTAGGATAAAACAAAAGGTTGTAGAACATGAAGAAACAAAGCATCATATCCTACCATGCTACATTGTGCAATGGCTTCTTCGTAGCGCTTGAGTTTTATGAGACTCGCTGACATGTTAAGATGGCATGGATTCTTAACGGCCAAGGCCATATCACGGTACTTCCCAAACAACTGGAACATGAAATCATCACCCATATATGCTATGGCCTAAAAAGAAACCATTAGAAAACTTGTCAAGAAGACGAGAATTATCTTTGGGAATGTTTGTGAAATGAAATTTAAATAAAAGATGTGAGGAAAGAGAGCGCGTAACCATTTCATACTGTTGCATGGCCTCTTCCAGTTTTTCCTCCTTGAATAAAACATTGCCGTCCATCTTTCTGCGATCGGCTGCCCCGATTCTTTCTTCCACAGTCATGTCACCTCGAGCTTTTCCCTGAGAAGTACATACGAGATTGAAAATTGTAAGCAGTTAGCTACTATTGAATAAGATCAATTGCAAACTATAACAGAATCTTACTTCTTTGGTCTCGTCAAACCCAATGAGCTCGACTTCATATAATACATCTGCCGTTGGTGGAACGTTTGGGAAGGAAAAACTTCCTTCCTTTCCATAAGCTAATTCCCATCCAACATGCAACAACGCACGCTCACCAGATTTCATGCTGGCAACACCAATACTCAAGCCAGTCATTTCTTTCTTCTCTGTAACAGAAGTATTAGGAGGATATCAGAAAAAACATATAAATGTTCAAATGATGGACCCAAATAAATATTACCTTTTCCTATTACAAGTTCAAGAGGCTGTTGTTCATTCCATGTGTCCTCAAATTTGTGCTGAGTGCTTTCAGTCCATGCTCGATAATGCACTGAAACATATGTGAGAGTCACTCATACGTCCATTAGATTGATGGATGAAAAATTCAAAGTGACATGATAAAAAAGGCTTTTTAAGGAGAGCAGAGATGTTGAAGATTGAGATTTTTTATACAACACAACTGTTGCTTGAGCAAAGATACTGCATAGTTCATACTACAACATTGTGATTAATCCAAGAGTTTCAATCAAAATCCATTGATGAGTATAGACAATACACAATAGAATTCCAATGCAGGATATTGGCTTTCTCTATGCATTTGTTCAAATTTCGGTTGAGCTTTAAAACCCCTACATCAGTACAAGCAGTTCAAGCATATGACAATCTTGAAACCATCAATCTCCATCAGTTGACCTTGTTAAGTAATGATAAAATTTGATTAATGAAGCTACAACAGTCAACTCTGTGATAAGCGAGAATGCTCACAGCTAATAACTTGAAAATATCACAAATCTTTTTTTTTTTTTTGAAACAAGGGTAACCACGTCCGTCCTTAGGCCAGGCACCGGGAGACATCAAAGGAGTAATGTCACAAAAAATATCACAAATCTAACACATAAAATACTCGAAAACATCATCATCAAGGTACTGGCAAGATACCGAAGTTAGGCATAAGCATATACGGTAGTACTTACAAAAGCATGTTGAGTATTTGGATGGTTTCTGACCGTGACCTTCCTTGATAATCTGTTTTGTAACTTTCTCCTGAAGAATTTCCACTTCAGAATCAACCTTTGGGGGAGCATTACCATCGTTTGGAGGTTCCCCATGCACAACAGCTTCACCTTCAGCTACTATTTCATTTTCATCATCTTGACCTGCATGCCATACAGGTGATTGGTAGGTTCACTAATGTCAATCACACTTCCCTAACATGAACGAATTATGCTACTATTGGAATTCGTTGAAGAAATTTTTTTATCTTCTCCATCAGAACGAAAATACTTGATGATTTCCTAAAAGCACGGATCTGGATATGAGACACAGATACAACATGACATGGACATGATAACACGTCATTTTTTAAAAAATCTAGGACATGGACATGACAAGAACACATTTATATGCTTAAAATTGAGTTTGATGTATTTTGCCCTCTAATTTTATTATATTTGTCCTTATTATGTGTCTATTTAGTATATACTTCAACAAGTGTTCAATAAGTGTCCGACAAATGTGGGACTTATATTGGTTTTGTACAACCAGTGTCTAGCACCATATGTATTGTGTTAAAAATGAAACTAACAAGTGTTCAAATCATAGATTGACCTTGTGTCAATTCAATATGACATAAGGAAAATAAGAGGAAATTAGTTGAATCCATTGTAGGCACCTATCTAGGAGTAATATCCTACGTGTTTCTTGTCAACCAAGTGTAGTAAGGCCAGCAATTAACTGGTGAAATTAGTCGAGGTGCACGTAAGTTAGCTCTCTAGTATGTCATTGTAATTCCTTGATGCCAGAATCTTATAACTATCAACTTGACAAAATTCTAGTATTTCAAGTTAACTATCAACCACATACTGAAAAAAAAAAATTCAAAGAAATAACCTATATCATGTTTCTGTTGTTCCTGCTCATCATCCATTTCCTCACCTGCATTGAACCAAATTGATTAGAAAAATTACAACTAACCCCCAAAAAGTAGATTAAACCCCAATTAATGAAAAATGAAGTCCCCCCATAATCGCATACCCCATGTGATACAAATCAAATACATTTTTTTTTTCTTGAGCTTATGAAATGAAAGAAAAATTTCAAACATAAACTCCAAACACCGAGCTCAGTATATAGCACAAATACCAAATGGAACAGCATAAATTGATTCTATAGTTGGGAAAACGCTTTAAAAAGCTCAATAACAATCTTCTTTCTTTCTATATACAATGCAAACGTTCTTTCCAGCAGATTTTCTTAGCAACCAAACACGGAATTGAGAGCGATTGTACAAAAGCAAAATGCAAAGAAGATAAATTGAGGTTAGAGAGGGATCGAAGAACTTACGCAGAGTCGAATAACCCCTTTTTTGTTGGTGGGTCGATTAAATTTTGCCAAGATCTTAAAGAGATTTCTCACAATTTGATTTTCTAAAGAACGGATTTGAAAAGTTTCTTACTAATTAATTTGCAGAGCGAAGAACGCGAAGTAGAGTGAATTGCAGCTGCTGTGCCCACGCTTTTTCATGTTCGCGTGTAATACACGTCATTCTAATTTTTAGTTTAAATAAGATGCCTCACTTTTATATTTTGTTTCATTTTACTTCACTTTCAAAATTTATTATATTTTTTAGTTAAAATAAATAAATAAAATAAAACTGATCCTTAAAAATACTTTACTTATTTTTTAAAAAAATCATCATCTTCTTTTATAAATATTTGGAGTATATCACATTTTGTGTTTGAGTGCATTCAAATTCTGAAATTTTAAATAAGTGACAAATTTTTTTGTTATCTATTTTAATTATAATTTTTTAAAAAAATAAATGTTTCATCTATAATATAATTTTGGGCATTTTTTTTTATAAATATTTCAATTATGTCTTTTCTGATTAAAAACTGTCTATTACCCTTATTGAAACTATTTGTGGTATTATATGAAAACTCTCATTAAAAACGTTTATAGCATTAGTTGAAGATTGTTTATGCATAAGTGTACTGATTTATTATTATATGCTGCATTGATTGAAGTAATTATACTAGTGTTTTTTTTACTCGACACTCCAATTTTTTGTTACATACACATTTCTTATCAAAATTGCTATTATATTAAATATATATATATATAATAATGCCATTTTAAAATTATTAATATTATTGAACAAATTTTGATTTATATTGAGTTCAAACGATCCAACTTTAACTTTCTTTTAAAGTATTAGACTAAAATTAAAATTTTGAAAGTTCATAGAACAAAATAAAATAAACATTAAAGTTTTAGGGATTAAAATTATATTTTTGAAAATTGAAGATCAATTTTTTTTTTTTTTTTAAAAGTAAAGGTTCATATGACCAAGATTTTTTTTTAAGTACAAGTTGGAGAAATAGGTGACCATAAATCCTATAAAAATGAAATTATTATTCTCAAATAAATAAAAATCAAATAGCAAATTTTAAGATTAAATTCATAAGTATAGAGTTGAATGACTCAACACCAAACAATAAAACACCGTCTATTTCGTAAAAATAAAAAAGTTATTTTGCCACTAAAAAAGAAAGAAAGAAAAAAAAAACTGAGAAGATCCAAAAGGAAAACGCTATATCCAAAAAAATAAGTCGAACGGGGCGCTGGATTAGGGGCGGCCATAAAAGGTTGGATACTACGCTTCACATTTCTACGCCGCTCAATCTTTGTCCGTCTCATCTCCGCCGCACCGCCCACCGCCGGAGGTGTTAAGTACCGCCGCCGCGATTACTATATCTTCACGTAAACCCTTACATTCATCTTTTATAAATCTACAAATTAAGCATTTAACTCGCTTGCATATCTGCAATTGTCTCTGCCAACTGCTAATCACTTCGTCCTCTCCCCTAATTGTGTAAATCATTGGTTCTGTGAAGGGTTATTCTTAAAAGGAATTCGTAGCAGTTTTTTTTTTATTTTTTTCTTGTGTTTATGTTCATTATACCCATGTGAATGATTCTGCTTCAGGTATTGGGTAGTGTTTGCATTGTTGTTTTAATGAACATGTAGGGTAGTTTGATTCGTTTTTCGGGTTTTCCTCCACTCTTAAAGCCTCTCAAGTTGCTCATGATCAGAGATTTCTGAGGAGCGGACTGTGGTATGAATTGAGGGATGATGAAGTTTGCTGGATGTTCTGTTACAGCTTCTTTGACTCCTATCCAGTCTGTTATTCAGAAGAATCATCCTAGACTGTCAACCAGTGTTTTGCCGGAGAGTTTATCAAAATCGAGTAGTTGGTCTTCCGGAATTCAGAAAATTCGTCAAGGTTCAGAAGCAGATATGGTTGCTAGACGCTATTCCCCTCCTTGGTTTAGGTGAGTTTTTCACATTATTAGGGATTTTTGTTCCTTTAATGTTTATGTATAGTGACTTAAATTGGCTTTTATTCACTTTGTCAGTGTTGCTCCTATGATGGATTGGACTGATAATCACTATAGAACTCTTGCTCGTATGATATCAAAGCATGCATGGCTTTACACCGAGATGCTTGCTGCTGAAACAATTGTGTATCAAAAAGATAATCTTGTAAGTTTGCTGGTGGAGTATAGCTAATTTATCGAAACAACTCTACTAAGTTATGTTGCTTTTGTTTATTAGCAATGCGCATAAGAGACAGATGTCATTTCCTTCATTTTCCACTTTTTACCTGAGGTTTTTAAAACTGTCTGCAACATGTTGGATTAGTAATAAATTATTCGAGGTAACCCTCCCTCATCCTTGCTAGGAGCATTGCCTCCTTGTTAATACATCGTGCCTTTAATTTCATAGAAATTGTTTCTTATAAAAAAAAGACTAAAACCCACAATTTCAAAGTTCCCTTAAACCCTATTCTGAATTACAAGCCCCAAAATTAGAGGTAAATCAGCTTACATGGACAATGATTTTGTACTGCAATGGGTGAGGAGGCTTATATCCAGCAAACAACACATTTCCATCTCTGTCAAGATTCCTGTTGTGGTTGCTTTAAATTGGTGAGATCTACATCATACAAAGCTCATTGGAGACTTATTTGCTCCACTTTGAATATCATGGTTGAACTATTTGATTTTTGTCTGGGTAATGGAGTGTCTACATTGATCTGCTGATTCTTGGCTTAATTGTGGTGTTATTATTAGAGCTATTCCTCAGCTCTTCCATCTTATCGATGCTCCAGAGATCTCTGCAGCAGATGTTTTGTTTAATGAGTCTCATAAACGGAATTTGAGATTTCATAGAAATTTCTCTGATTTAGAATTGCATGAATGAACCAATCCATCGTGCTCTTGGAACCCATTCATTTCAACTTTCAAGTTGTTCCAGATTCTTGGTATTTGGTCCATTGATCCATCCAGGAATTGTTCAGTTCATTCTTTTATGGAAAGCTTAGTTGGTGTTTAGAATCCGATTGTTAGACCTCTTTATTTGGCAATTTAGAAAGATTCTTGCCCAAAGAAAAAAATCCTTTAGGAGTTGACTTGGATTGCTATTAATACAGCTAAAAGATTGCACAATAGAATGCCTTATTAAATCTTTTGCCCACTTGGTGTGCTATGTATCAAACAGATGCAGAGCGTCAACCTCACCTTTTTTATTCTCTGTTCCTTTGGTGCCAAATTCTGGATGGCTATGACGATTTTTTAGTGTTGACTTATCCATGCCTTTTTTCCAAATTATATTCACACTTTTCTAATGATTTTGGTGGGCCATTCCTTTGAAGGAGTGAAGAAATTTATGTGGCTGACTTATATTCATGCTTTCTTATGGCTTATTTGGGGTGAAAAGAATAGTAAGATCTTTTGAGACGTTTCATTGTCTTTTGATCGTTTCCTTTGAGTTGATTATCATAACTATGTATTTTTTGTGTAAAGATAAGCATCCTCTCTCTTCTTATAGTTTATCTTATTTTATTTTCTATTGGATTTTTTTTGTAATTCACATTCGGGTGTTTGGAGTTTACTATATTTCATGTGAAATCGTTTCTTATTAAAAAACATAGACCATTCTTTTCATGAAATCTTCATTTATTTTGCACAGGACAGATTTTTAGCATTTTCTCCAGATCAGCATCCTATTGTCCTGCAAATTGGAGGAAACAATTTGGATAACATTGCAAAAGCTATTGAACTCGCCAACCCTTATGGCTACGATGAAATCAATTTAAAGTTTGTTTTTTTTGTTTACTTGTCTTCATATTCTCAGTTTTAGCTTCTACAATAAATTCCTAAATTCTCATATTCTTATATCTATATATATATTTTTTCTTTTAGTTGTGGATGTCCAAGTCCAAAGGTAGCTGGACATGGGTGCTTCGGTGTTCGCCTTATGCTAGATCCAAAGGTTTCTGGCTGTGTGCTGGCTATATTTTGATTTCAATCATCATGCACATTTTGTTTTCTTCAGCTTTGTTTCTGACGTAGGTTTTTCGTGTTGACAAGGAAAGTTTGTTGGTGAAGCCATGTCAGCAATTGCTGCTAAGACGGATGTCCCTGTAAGCGTGAAATGTCGAATTGGCGTCGATGACAATGATTCATATAATGAGTTGTGTAAGGTTTCTAGTCTTTTTTCTCTCTCGTTAGTAAGCACCGACTATTGCTTCTTTTTTTTATATTCGTGAATGTCCGGACCATCTTACACTCACCTCTACTATTCTCACGGGGCAGACCGTCTAACCCTACAACATTGGGTTGTCAAGAAAACTTGTAGGAAATTAACTACCAGGTAGGTGACCACCATGGATTGAATTCATATCCCAAGACCTTCTTTGACCACGAAGCTAACCCATGATGGTTAGTATTTTCATTTTTTGGTAGCTCAACCATAGAAACTACAACATTGGAATGCATGAGTGAGGATAAAACATGCTAAAAAGACGTTTGTTGATTTTGAATTCCAAATCTTTATTCGAATATTGGGTCCGAGTCATTACAGATACTTTTTTTGAACAGTCTAGTTTGATGAACATCATGTGGCTTCTTAGTTGTTGATTTCTCCTCTCATGTCTAGTACCTTTTGTTACAGGTTGATTTCTCCTCTCACGTCTTGTATCTTTTGTTTCAGGTGATTTTATTTACAAAGTTTCTTCTTTGTCACCAACTAGGCATTTCATAATCCATTCCCGCAAGGCACTGCTCAATGGTATTAGCCCAGCTGAAAATCGGGAAATTCCTCCTTTGAAGTATGGGTTATTAACAACTTTCTATAGGCATTAAGGGAGCTTGTTATTTTTGGTTGGATTATTTTAACTGAAGACCATATAATTCTTTTACCAATCTATAAAATAATAACTAAAATCCAAAATAAATGTTCAGTGGAAAAGGCCAAAAGAAAATGATTTATAATACTGACGTGGTCACAGGTACGAATATTTCTATGCACTGATGCGCGACTTTCCGGACTTGAGATTTACAATAAATGGGGGCATTAAGACAGTTGATGAGGTGAGCCTTTTTGCTCAGCTAACTGGACCTAATGTATCAGAAATTGGATTTTCCCAGACTATAAAACCGTAAAAATAGATGTTAAATTCACTGCAAATAGGCTTTAGCCTAGTAGCTCATTGAAGACTGTAAAATAGATAGCTTTGTACATGATATGGTCTCCATTGATACAGCAAAGGTATGATGGATACGCTTCCATTTTCAATGCCTTGCATCGAATTGTAATTCTACAGTCCACATTAAATATTTACACGTTGAAATGACCTAAAAATAGTTTATTGGGAGTTCCTTTCCATGGAATGAGAGTTCCTTGTGGTAATTGGCAGCATGCATTTGATAAATTTAATGTTCATTTATTTTTAATGAGTTTATACAGGCTAATGCTGCTCTGAGACTAGGAGCTCATGGTGTAATGATGGGCCGATCTGCTTACCAGAAGTATGTTTATGCACATTTTGGAAATTACTCTCGTTTTCCTCTTTTGTTTGCTTATTATTACAAGTAATTATAGGCAATTTTGGGCATCCTTTTTAAGGTATAAGATAGTTCTAGTCACATTTAGTTTCAACTTTCAGTTTCAACCATTATCAGTATAACTGTATAGTGACTGTTGGATTTAATGCTTAAAAATTCTCATTCTTTATTATCTGATTATATCTACTCTACCTGTGGATGTTGGGTTTAGGGTGAAGTTATTATAGTGAAAAAAAATTCTATAACTTGCGGCATGCTAATGTTTTTTTTCTTTCTTTTTCAAATATATATTTTTGAACTTTTTAAAATTGAAATTACTATAGATGGAATAATCATCAAACTAACGTTATTAGTTTGGTCAATAATATTCCATCCAAAATTTCGCTGATGGCCGTTATTCATCCTCCATAGCCCTTGGCGTACTTTAGGACATGTAGACACTGCAATTTATGGTGCGCCTAGCAGTGGTATCACACGTCGTCAGGTACGATAGTAAACTTGTCTTTGAAATGTGAAAAAAAAAAAAAAAAAATGTCGTGCTGCACTGCAGCTTGAAAGTTGATTATTATCTCAGTTAGTTGTAAACTTTTCTATCTTCTAGGTCCTTGAACAGTATCAAGTATATGGAGATTCTGTTTTGGGTAAATATGGAAATAATAAACCAAGTATACGAGATGTTGTGAAGGTAAGATCTTGTTGGCGGTTTACAGCCTTTTAGGATAGTTTTTTAAACACAATTTTTGTCTCCTATTTTCAGTTGTTCTTGTTTCTTTTATATGTCATGTATCTTTTAATTCTCTATATATATATTGCAAGTTCAACAAATATGGTGAGGAAATTTGAACATGTGTCTTAACTACTCAACAAATATGGTGAGGAGGATCGACTTCGATAGGATTTCCTCACCTTTATCACTTGTCTTTGAAGTTTCATTCGGTAGTCGAGGTGTTGTCTCTTGTGAGGCCTTCTCCCTCACCCCATCTGGGATTCAAACACCCCTGATCTTATAGGAAGACATCGTATGTTAAGGACTTTCTTTCTTTGTTGGAGGAGTTTTGGAGGTTTTTGGGCATGAGAGATATTCTTACCTGGTGCCCTTGTCCCTTTAAAGGGTTTTTTTGCAGCTCCTTTTTTCGTGTATTGTTAATCCTGTTCATCGCCTTTTGCCAGTGAGCTTGAACACTTTGTATAAGGTGGTGAGAAAAGTGCCCTCTCTAGTAGGGCCTTGGTGCTACATTCTTTGTAAAAGGGATGTGGATGTTCTTTGGTGATGCAAGATGCCTTCCTTGGTCTGGAGTAGACTTTTTGAGGAATTTGGCCTCTCCATGGCCAAATAGAGTGATGCAGAGATTTATTGTAGAGTTCTTTTTTCATCCTCTTTTAGAAAGAAAAAAAAAAGTTTCTGTGGCAGCGGCAGGATGGAGTATGTGCTACTATGTTTTTCAATTTTATTTTGTTATTCGAGAGTATCCAGGTCAGCTTATGCGCACCTTGACTATACTCATTTTTCACGGGACAAACCGCTTCAACTTACAACATTTTGCTCTAAAAGAAACTTAAAGGAATTAATTCCTACAAAAGTTACCACATGGATTGAATCCATCACCACTTAGATTTCTAAGACATTGTTTGACCACTAGGCCAGCCCATTGAATTGGATCTCTAGAGGATGTGTGGTCTCATTAGATTATATGTTTCTCTCTAGGTTTTATCAAAGCCATTTTGTAATTATTTGTTAGATCAAATTGTTTTGAATTTGAGATCATTTATGTAGGCTTCTTCCATTTATTTTAGATCAATTTTAGATCAAATTGTTTCTTTTGAGGATGTGTGGTCCCTCATTAGATTATTTGTTTCTCTCCATCGAAGCCATTTTGTAATTATTCGGAGGTCAAATTGAATTGAATTTGAGACCATTTATGCAGGAAATGCCTTTGTATCCTTTAATTTTTATCTCAACGAAAGCTTTGAAGTATTGTCTAAAAAAAAACTACTCTCGGCTGTGTTTAGTTCAACTTTACTTATTTTCAGTAATAATAAATATGTGATCTAAGGGAGTAACAAAACAACCTGGTGTTCATTCCGAAAAAGAATAATGTCTCTCTCTTTTCCTCCCTCTTCTGCGTCAACCACTCCCTCTCTCAACCCCTCCTGCTGTTTACGATGTATGTAGCCATCAGCTCCGATAACAATTCCACAAAGCTCGACAGACGTGGCTGTTTCAAAGTACCCCCGAAAAACTAATATAGAAAGAAAGACCTACACGATAGACGTTGATGGCCGTTACAGAGGTAAAGATTTTTTAAACTACAAAGGATAGAGCGTTTATCGTATCCATCCACTTGTCGTCTCTAAACTGGCTCCAATCAACATTCACAACCCTACTCAACACAGCCCTCAACCATAAGTTCTTCAAAGAGGAAAGAAAAGATGATTACACATTATGGGTTGAGAAAACCAGTAATAGGAAGGGATACTTAGCAGAGGTATCAAAACACAACAACAATTGAAAAATAACCAAGCTGGTTATTCCTATGGGGGAAAATAGATGGGGTTGGAACCACTTTTATACATTGTTATCAGTATCCAAGAAACCATCTTTAAGCCCAATAACCACCAACATCCAGCCATCAATACAGAAGGAAATGAAGGGTATTCCCCCTTCCTTTCAAGAGCTTAGAGCCAATAATTAATGCACCCACAGCTGCTCGACCTTCCTTCTACTTAAATGCTCTCACTAAGCACTCCAAGAGAACAGCTCCCAAAAAGGAGAATACTGCGGTTAAGCCGACAAGTACCAAAGAGAATAAATCTCTTAAAACAGAGTGGGTTATCCGTCCAAAAGAAGCATCTACTGCCCAGATAGTCAATACTCCTCGTTCGACATTGATGAAAGAACGGGTGGAACCAACCATTCTCCTCTGTAAATCGCCACCAAAATTCGTACTAGAGGACATTTTCTTCTCGGCAGAGTTTGGAACAAACCAACCAGTCGGAATCCATGGAGGTTCTTTGCCAGAGTTTCTACAGGAAACAGAGTCGATTCTGACAACTGGTTGTGTGATTGACCAATCAGCGAATTTAATGTGTTTGTAGGGTGACAACCCATCGAAGTATGCTCCTCGTTATTGTCCAAAGGACATTATTATTTTCGATACAAATCTCCCCCTTTGCCCTCCGGGTAATACTCTGCCCCCTGCTCTCACTGCCCTGTCCTCAATGTGTGGAATAATCAACAATGGGCAAGTCACCATGGGTCCCATTCTTCTCTATCCCCACCATAGGCCTCACTTTACCCGCTCTTTCTCTGCCCCTATTTTAACCTTACTCAAACCAAAATTTCTTCTAAACAAACCAAATCACCCCATTACCATCAACAACAAACACTCCTTTTTTATTTCAGGCACCAGACACTCCACCAACCCCCTTTCTCTCCCGTCCATTGAGGTCGACCACATCTCCTCTCCTTACCCATCCTCTCATGCTTCCCCTCAAAACGAATCATCCCCTCTTCAGATATGCTATCCATCACCACCCCACCCATCCTTCTCTCTAGAGGACACCAGATCCTATTATAGGGCTACACAGAGGGGTAGAAAATTTGATCCATCTATTCACCCTTCTGAATACTTAGAGATTTTCATCTCATGGTTGAGAACTATGGGCTTGGGGATAGCTCATCTTCCGGCGAAACTGACCAAATAGATATGGGAGAACAGAAAAAAAGAAAAGATGTTCAGTTTGATTAATAAAATGTATACCAAATACAACTATGAATCACCCAAATCTGAAGCACAATGGGGAGGGTCGACTACTACTTTATGAATTTGATCTCCTGGAATGTTAGAGGCTTGGGTTGCAGTGACAAAAGGGCCCTTATTTAAAACATGCTGATTAAATACAACCCTACCATTATTATTCTCCAAGAAACCAAGAGGCCTTCCATCGACAAATCCTTCATCAAATCATTGTGGAGTGCTAGAGATGTGGCATGGTCCACATTTGACTCAAAGGGTGCATCTGGTGGCATCCTTATCATGTGTAATGATCCATTCTGTAGAATATCTGACATTAAACAAGGTACTTACTCCTTATCTATTTATATCTCTATGGCTGATGGATTCTGTTTTTGGCTCTCTGACATATATGGCCCATCCAGCACAGAACTACACCAGCATACTGGAAGGAACTTGAAAAGCTATCATTGGAATGTACTGGTCCATGGATATTGGGTGGTGACTTAAATACTATTAGATGGTCTTCTGAGAGATCTATTTACAGGAATCCTACTGCTGATATGAAGAGCTTCAACATTTTCATTCAAAGTATTCCACTGATAGACATCCAGCTATCAAATGAAACTTACATCTAGTCAGACTTCAGATCCCCCCCCGCCCATTATCTAAACTCAACAAGTTCCTGGTCAGTGAAGAGATTGTTAGCCACTTCAAAGACCTCAATGCTAAAAGGCTGGACAGACCGACATCAGATCATTTCCCCATATAATTATCTATTGGTATTTAAAAGTGGGGCCCTACTCCCTTCAGATTCCACAACATATGGTTGAATCATAAAGATTTTTTGCCTATGATGGAATATTGGTGGATCAACAACACCCCCTTAGTGGTTGGCCTAGTCATGGTATTATGCAAAAGATCAAAGAATTAAAATGGGTGGTTAAAAAATGGAACAAAGACATCTTTGGTAATATCATTGACAAGAAAGATCAACTCACTCTTGAGTTGGCTATTCTAGATGATTTTGAAGAGACATCCATGCTTCAGGTGGTCCAAATTGAACAGCGTGCATCCATCAAAGTTCAGTTGTTGTCTGTTGCTACCAAAGAAGAGATGTTATGGAGACAGAGTTGTAAATCAAAGTGGCTTGAATTTGGGGATGAAAATTCGGGTCTTTTACATAAGATCGTGGCGTCCAGGCGTAGAAAAAGTGCCATTGTGGAAATTCTATCTGCTAACGGTGTCAGCCTTATTAGAGATGATGAGATTGAAGAGGCCTTTATTGACTTCTACACCAAGCTATACACTAAACAGATCGGCCATATTGATTTACCGACCGTTATTGATTGGGCCCCTATTAGCGAGAGCCAAGCTAGAGAACTGGAGAGGCATTTTAGAGAAATCGAGATTTGGGAAGCTATTAAAGATCTTGGCACTAACAATACACCTGGTCATGATGGATTTATAGTAGAATTCTATAAAAAGTCATGGAACACGACATATTAAGAGTGTTCGACGAATTTTTCAAGAGTGAGATCGTAAATGATAGCCTTAATGAGACATATATTTGCCTCATCCCCAAAATCACTAATGCCAGAAGTGTATCTAATTATAGACCTATCAGCTTGATCTCTTGTATGTATAAGACACTGGCCCGAGTGCTCTCCTAAAGAATGAAGAGGGTGCTTCCACACACGACTACTGAATTTCAATCTGCATTTATTGATGGGAGACAGATTTTGGATGTCATTCTCATTGCTAATGAATTGATTGATGAATGGAATCAAAAGAAAAAGAAGGGAAGAGTTATCAAACTTGATATTGAAAAAGCCTTTGACACTGTTGACTGGTCTTATTTAGACTCTATACTAAAGGTAAAGGGGTTCGGTAAAATATGGAGGAAATGTATCTATGGATGTATCTCTTCACCAAACTTTTCCATCATCATTAATGGAAAACCTCGTGGTAAAGTATTAGCATCGAGAGGCTTGAGACAAGGAAACCCCCTTTCACCTTTTTTATTCACTCTTATTGTTGATAGACTTAGTAGAATGTTGATGAAGGCTGAAGCTGAAAATAGAATCCAAGGTTTTAAAGTGGGCAATCCTCCTACTCACATTAGCCACTTGTAGTTCGCTGACGACACCCTTTTGTTCTCCATATATGATCTAAACTCCATTGATGAGTTATTCAAGACTGGGAAATCCTTTGAGCTATCATCTGGTTTAAAGATAAACGTATAGAAATCTGAAGTGCTTGGCATCAACCTCGATGAACAAGAAATTCTTGATATAGCTACTAAATATGGTTGTAAAGCGGGTATCTGGCCCATGACATACCTCGGTCTCCCTCTAAATGGAAACCCAAAAGCCACATCTTTTTGGGAACCGATTATTGAGAAAATTGAAAAGAAGCTTGCATCGTGGAAGAATTATCATATCTCAAATGGGGGAAGACTTACTCTCATTCAAGCAACGCTATCAAACCTCCCTACATACTTTATGTCTATTTTTAAGATGCCAACCAAAGTTGCTAACAAGATGGAAAGGCTATACAGCAACTTTTTATGGAAGGGATCCACTGAATCTAGAGGTATGCACCTTGTGAAATGGACCGACACTGCTCTACCTAAAGATCAAGAGGTTGTGGAAATACAGAAATTAAAAGTCAGGAATGAGGTCCTTCTATCTAAGTGGATTTGAAGATTTTGTAATGAAAAATCTGCCCTGCGGAGGAAGGTGATCGCTGCTAAATATGGGGTTGATCCGAAGGGAGTTAAACCGAAGGAATTTAAATCAACAATATATCGTGGACCATAGAGGCACATTGGGACACACATACCTCGCACTATGGGATGTATATCTTATAAAATTAAAAATGGAGCATCCACATTATTCTGGAAAGATGCATGGGTAAATAAGGCCCCTCTTTGTCAGCAATTCCCCCTTCTCCCTATCAAACAAGAAAGGTATGAGTGTTAAAGAAGGATGGAGGGAGAACAACTCATCTTGGAATTATTGTTTCAGAAGAGCTTTGAAAGATGAAGAGATTAATGAGATATGCTTTCTATCTAGTCTCCTTTCCAATATATACGCATCATTGAAGGACAAGACACTTGTGTTTGGAATTTGGAGGCTACTGGGGTTTTTTCAAATCAATCACTCATCCATCAATGGTTTTAATGAACGACATGCTCCTTTTATATTGGCGGCTATATGGGAGGAAAAATTCCCCAAAAAAGCCAAAATTTTCCTTTGGGAACTTTTGAAAAAGGCCATAAACACGAATGATATGCTTCAAAGAAGAATTCCTAACATGTATATCAATCCCAGTTGGTGTGTGATCTGCAAAACAGCCATGGAAACCCAACAACATCTCTTCATACGCTGTCCATTTGCATCCAGATTCTGGGATTTCTTGAGAGAATTTTTCTTGGCCTATGATTCTACCTGGGGACACTCAGTTCTCTTTTACAAACATCACTTCTTGGCCATCCATTCAAAGAGAAAAAGAAACTGTAGTGGAATAATTTTGTAAGAGCTTTCTGTTGGAATGTATGGAGAGAACGGAACTACTGAATTTTCCAGGATAAGAGCTCAAACTTCCCTAGCTTTATTGAAAATATTACAATTACTCATCCTGGTGCAAACTATCTCCCCTATTCCATGCCTATAGTTATGATATACTATTAAGTAATTGGAGATCTATTTTGTAATTTACTGTAAATGTGCCTTGTAATTTCATATCTATGATGAAATTGTTTCTTATACAAAAAAAAAATTAATATGTGATCTTGTGAACTCCTTAATCTTCTCATTGCCCTGTACCGATTGACAACCTTTTTAACCGTTGAATATTGGTCATATTTATGTCCATTGGGCATTTGGAAACTTTCCCATATTTCATTTAATGAAATTGTTTCTATTGAAAAATATATATATATATATATATTGGTCACATTTATGTCTTATAAGTTGCTGTTTTTTCTTAATCAATACTGACTGGAATCTAGCAAAACACATCTTCATCCCCACACAAGCATCTTGTAACTCACTAAGTCTCTTTTTCTGCTGCAGCCGCTGCTTCACCTTTTTTATACGGATCCTGGGAATGGTCCGTGGAAGCGTAAAGCCGATGCCGCTTTTCAGTACTGCAAGGTATTTTAATTTTCTTTGAATCGTTCCATGGTGGATATTTTACTTTTGATTTTAGTTTTACCAAATTTTGAAAAGTTCAAATGTAACACCACTTCTATCCCCAACCAGGATTTCTTTGCTTGCATTGATTGTTATGGAGGTTTTCGATCCTTAAAACAACCCCTGCCTTCTAAATGCTTCGCTGAATAGCTTCTAACTGAATTGCTATTTAACCGTGTAGACCATCAAGTCATTTTTCGATGAAACACTTGTGGCAATACCAGATTATATATTGGATGCTCCTGTCGCAGAACCTCTAGCTGGACGTGAAGATCTTTTTGTCAATACGCTTAGTTTGATGCCTCCTCCATATGAAGATATGAGATAGAGAGCAAAAGGTAGTAATAGAGGCTTAATTTTGTATAATTGTTGTTTAAGCCATGTATAATAGAATAATCTTTGAATACATTTTTCACTTATTCAATACAAATTCATTGATTGGTGGATGGGGGGAATCAAAGAAGTTGCCCTTGTAAACTGTCCATTCACATTTTAGTGGAATGGGTTATTTTAGGCTTTTGCTCTTTTGTTGTAACTTGTATTAAACTACTGCTTGCCATTTTTAAGGTATTTGATTTCTATCAGGATACCTTACAATTGTGGCAATATTCAGTTGGTCCAAAAATAGAGATAAACTAGTGGGTAATCCTTTTAGTCACTGTGCACACACATCTACATTCCTAAACAACTATGTTGGAAGGAAACTGAGGAGCTTTGTTGCCATGGCACAAATGGCTACCCACAGCAGCTACTGCAATGCTTGGCATTTCGGCCCGTGCTAACTGGCCCCCAGCACCCACCAGAGACTAGGCGTAAACGCAACTGAAACGAAGGTCAATTGTGTAATTGATTAAGAGAGTAGCAATGGAAGGAGGGATTTGAAGTTTGCTCAGTTGCAGTGGCGAGGCAAAATCGGGGATCCGGGTCTCCCGACTTGAATATCTATGCTCTTGTTTGTGTAGCCATGCCAACCGCCAAGATCTGTTGCAAACTAGAGTATAAATGGGGGCTTAATTCATGGTTGTAGTAAATCTAGGTGCTGATGCAATCTCTTTGGGGTAAAATATATTTCTTTTCCTCCCTTATGTTAAATATCAAGTTTAATAATGTTTATTATGGTTGAGATAGGTGGTGAGCAATCAAAATTAAAATCTCAAAAGTTGCTGAACTTCATGATTGTGTGTTGTTAATAATACTGATTGTGAATTTAGAAAAACTTAAAATTATACCTTTTAAGTTTAGGAATTGTATCACTCGAAATTCTGAACTAATAATTGTATCAAATTCGATCTTTACACTTTCGTAAGTTAATCTATAGATCATCCATTAATGATTATACCCTTTCACTTTTTTTTAGCACTATAACTATTTCATTAAAAACTTTTTTTTTTTCAAAAGAGTAGTCAACTTAAAACTTAAAATCACTTGAATAAATACAAATTTTCTCCCAATACAAACTTGATTCGCCCTCCAAAGGGTGTGTACAATTTGGTAAAAAAGAAAATGTGCCTACTTTTAAAATTATCTGTAATGAAATGCCCGGAATTTTTTATTTTATATATATCAATATATATTATTTTATGTCAATGAAAAAAACGTTAAAATTAAAATATAATTTTAGTTCAAATAAAAGTAATAAAATAACTAAAATAGAATTCTAAAAAGAAAAAAGAAAATTGATTTTTTTTTTTTAATGTTCAAACTTAAGTTTTGGGCCACACCTCTTAACTTGGAGGGAAGAAAATACTAAAGAGTGATAATGAAAATGGAAAATCGATAAAATCGAACCGAACCAAACTAATTCATTGAATCGGTTCGAGTTTTTCATATAATATTGGACATATTGGCTTTTATTTAGAGAAAACCAAAAGTTTTTTTTATTGGATCGATTTCTATTTGTAAAAACCAATACAAACCGAACCGAACTAATATTGATTTATTTACTTACATTTTCTTTTTATATGTTAGTTAAATTTTTTATTGGTAAATGACAAATTATTTTTATTTTATTTAATTATAAATTATGAGAATTGTTTTAGGAAAACAAAATTAAAATATGAATTGAAAGTAAAATATTAAGTAAAATAGTAAAAAAGAATTAAACCATGAGAACCGAATTGAAGAAAATCGAGCCAATGATTTACATTGATTCGATCCCTCTTTATGTCAAGTCAATTGGATCGATCGATTATCGATTTGACCTAAAAATCAAGAAAAACCAAACAAATAATTTTGTCTTTTGTTGAACATTGATTCTTTTTCACTCCACAATCACCCCCAAAAAAATACAGCCTATTGGAAATGATATTGTTTTTTATTTGTTCTATTATTATATTATTATTTTTTAAAAAAATGGTTCTATTTTAGGGTGTGTTTGGAGCAAAGAAAATGGTAATGATTAAGGAAAGAATAGTAATGAGGTGAATGATTATGAAAAAATGATTATTTGTATTTGACCTGTAAGGATTATGAAGAAAATGATTATTTGTGTTTGAAATAAAGATAATGATTATGAAAAAAATAAAATAATGAATATAATATGAATGAAAAATAGTAATGTGATGTATGAAAAGTTATCGAAGAGAGAATAAAAAAAAAAATTTGAAAAACATGATTATGAAAAAATGATTCTACCCAAATACGAAAATATACTCACATTCTTGTTCTTGTTTTTTGTGGCCCAAACACGGCCTAAATCTTTATAATAAATAAAGAAATAGAACCACACCAAAGTTGCCGTACGTTCCTTAATCCACTTAAATGCCGCAGTCACAATTTTCATTCTGAAAATAAATAATATATATATATATATATATATATTTTTTTTTTTTTTTTTTTTTTTTTTTTTTT
>JBBMKA010000018.1:9457455-9483775 GCA_037833695.1 Sechiopsis laciniata
CGTAAAATTATTGTGTCGATCTTTCTCTTCTTTTTTCTTCATTTTATTGTTATTCTCAATCTCTTTTAGCTGCGACCTTGCTCTATTCGTGTAAACAATCATAACAGTTTAGATTGAATGAGCTAAATTATAAAGAGTAGGGCACATATGAGAAGGTTTTCTTACTTTTCCTAAGCGAGACAATACGGGATCCTCAACAAATGGTTCACAATCACAACTATCAAATTGAACAGCATAAAAATGATTATAAAGGATGAAAAACGCAATAATAATCATCTTCTTCCTTTCAATAGACAATGCAAATTTTCTTTCCAGCAGACTTTCTTGCGAATACACAGAAGCAAAATGAAAATAACAGAAACTGAAGTTGCAGAGAGGGATCGAAGAGCTTACGCAGAGTCGAATTCGGTGTGTTTGTGTTGGTGGGTCGGACAATTTCGCTTGTATTTTCAAAGATCGAAGAAGTTTCTAGAGAGGGTTTCTCGCAATTTGATTTTCTCTTAAGAACAGATTTGAAAAGTTGGAGCTTATTAATTGCCACACCAACAGAAGACCTCAACACAAAGTAGACTGAAACGCAGCTCTTGAGTCTATGCTCTTTCCTCCGCTCGTGTATTACACGTGCCAACATATTCATATCAATATATTTTAAAAATATATAATTTATTTAGGAAATTTGGTTGGAATAAATTATAAAGTTTTTTTAAAAAAATATATATATATATATATTTCATTTACAATAAAATTATTTGGATACACGGGAGCACACCTTTAAAATTTAAGCCTCAACTACTGTGTCAATCATGAGAGACATCTTTTAATTGAAGACACCTTTAAAATTAATTGGATACATGGGAGGTGTTTTTTCTAAAAATTGTTATTTATAGATTTTTTTTATTAAACGTGGAAAATCCTCTATTTATTTGGTAAAGGTAATAATAAATATACACACAAGCTTCATGTGTGTAGTCCATTATGTCTTCACTTCAAATCCAACATCTAATGTGACCTTTTAGAAACTTTCATAATTAAAAATGAGGAGTTATTTTAACTAGTTAAAGTGTATATTTACGATCAATGATGGTGTTAGAATAGATTTCAGCTTATAAACTGGAAAGATGTCATTTTGTGTATAGATCAAGGAGGTATGGGCATACAAGACTTATCTTTGAGAAACAAAGACTTAGTTGCCAAGTGGATTTGGCGTTATTGCCATGAGAAACATGCTCTTTTTATTCTTGACATAACTTAATTCTATCTGCTTTGGTGGTCTTTTTGGAAAAGTAGAACCCGTAAGAAATTTGAGTAAAAATAGGTTAAATTTCAAAAACAAAAAATAAAAGACCAAATGATTATCAAACGGAGACTTAATTATTAAATGTACACTAATGTTGATGAACTACTTTAATCAACCAAAAGTTTTCATCACAGTATTAGAGGTTTCAATGTAGTAGTCACTAACTTTGTCAATTCAGCGTTTATAATATACCAAATGCATAGGTTTATTCAGTTCTTTTTTTTTTTAAGTAGATTTTTGAAATATAAGAGAGTAATCAAATATGGCCTTCTTTTAGGTAAAAACACGTCATTCAATTCAAATAAGGTAAAATCATGTCTTCTCCATTTACTATTAGAAGATATTGTCAAATCTGTTATCCAATTTCATCCCTGTGATATGATGAAAGTTTAACACCTATCAATATAAAACACTAATAGTAAACAAAAAATACACCGACCAAATTGAAACTTTTAGAAATCTAAACACGGTCATGTCATGATCAAAGAGAATCTTGAAAATCCAAAAGATTATAAGTTCAAAACATAGTGTCACCTATTTATGAAGTAATTTTCTACAAATTTTTTTGACATTAAAATGTTGTAGCGTCAGATAGTATATTTTGTAAGACTAGTCAAAGTGCGTAAGTAGGCTCGAACACTCACAAATATTAAATATCAAAGAAAAACAGCACACAACCCTCCAGAACAAGAAAATACAATTTAACATTCAAACGATTCAAATACATAGTCATACCAAAACAAGTTTAGTACATCTCCCATTTCCAAGTTACAAGATGGTTTCGGTAATCTTAAATAAAACAAAGCAAAGTTGTTGAAAATCCATTTCACGTCAGTAACCATTTGTCCTGTCTCTGCATCTTGAACTGAGCTCCACAGGTTTTTTTTCAAAACCAAATCAGAAGTCCCTTGAAAACTTTGCGAACTCAGCCTGCAAGAAAGAAGTTTTAATGCATATATGTTTCAGTTTCAAGTACCTAACTTTGGAAGATCCAAAACTTTGCGCAGCTCCAACCAGCCATTTGATTCGGTTTTCAGTTCAACTTTTGGTTTCTCTAATGACTAAGTTGTAACTATTTTTTTGGAGAAAATAACCATAAACTAGCTATATGCCCATTTGATAACGTTCTTGTTTTCCGTTGATGACTACATCCTACTATGTATTGAAGTTATCTGTTCCCTCTATTATCTTGTTTTTCGTTGATGGCTACAGGCTACCATAGATTGAAGTTATCTGTTCCCTCTATTATACTCATGACTGCCCCCAAAAAGTGGCGCGGCGGTTGAATGCTTCCAAAGAGTGACTGCCCCCCATAGATTAAAGGTGTGCTCCCTTGGTCCCAACTTCGAGACTCACTTATGACATTAATTTGTAGACAGACACCTTCCATGTCTCCATTTCTTCGATGTCTCCCGGTGTTTGACCTAGGAACGGAGATGATTACCCTAAACCGAGTATAATAGAGGAAAGCTCCAATTTCCCGGTTTCCAAAAAAAAAACTCATGACCAATATTGACCACTAGGCTAGCCCATAATAGTTTAAAAGTGTTTTACATATTAAAAGCACTTCTTAAACTTTTGGTGTTTGTTTAGATTATAAGAATTGATCATTAAAATGTTAAAAAACTAAAAAATACTTTAAAGCCTTTTAGGACACTACAATGTTCCTTACAAAGTGCCAATAAAAGTAGTATTTTCACTCAAAATGAAAGCATTTTAATTTTCTTCAATAATCATCCCAAACTCCCCAAAGTATTACTTCTATCGTCCCTTTGATTCGATATCAATCATCCGCAGTTTCTTTTAACTAAGAATACAAGTTATACATCAAAACAAAGTTCAGAGAGATATTAGAGAATTCAAACCTCAAATGCAGTTCTCAAATGGTCGAGTTCCTTGTCCAGATCATTAATGGCTTGATTATATGCTTGCATTGGCGACGATTGACTAGTAGTATGGATCTGAAGAACGATAATAATCAGTTCGAGAGAGAATTGCATCAACCTAGAGATGCATGACATATATAGAGAAAATAATTCCATTCATTGGATCTTTAAGAGAGAACATTCCCAAAATATATCATTCAGATGCAACTTCAGGTTTCAGCATACCATATTCATGTGCACAATTCATACTAAAGTATCAACAGATGATAACCATCCAGTTGGTAGTTCACTTGAGAGTTATAATAACCAAAATAAGAGAGAAAACGTCACGGGCAGTTAGGTTTGAAGCCAAGAGCTTAAAGGAATACTTATACCCTTGCAGAGGTAAGATACTGGATAGTAGGAATGGATCTTAGAACAATTTTAACGCCATACTACAAATATTTAATAAAAGCACCCCATCAAGCATATAAGGATGAATCAGATAAGTTATATCCATCCTTATTCCTCTTGTTTCTTATCTAAAATGATACTTAAAGTGAAACATTTGATAAGGTTGGTCTGTAACTTCGGGTTTGTTAATCAATTATATGTATATACAATATGCACTGAACCATAGACGGATCGATCCATCTACACTATGAAATATTCAGCAAACAATCTATATACCAAACATTTTTTGACATGACGATTACAAGTAGTAAAACAAGCACCACACATTAAGTTTAGCTAGAGAAATAATGATGATAACAACAATAAGAATAATATCCCAGAAGTTCAGCAACTTTGAATGTCTTGTTTTCCAGCTTTTGATGTCCTAATGGTTACATAATGAACGTCTCCAAAATTCGAGACACTTGAAATTACATCGTTTCATGGTTGAAATCCCATCAAATTATGTTTTCAACAGAAGACAAGGCATACAGTTAGCGGGAGGCATGGATGGTCTTCTTTTTTTTCTTGAGTTCAGCAACAATTGGAAGTGAGAGATTTGAACCCATGACCTGTTTCCATTTTTTTTTTTTTTCATTAACAGATATCCTCATCACCCTCAAAACCCAAGTTTGTATGCCAAAAGTTTTATAGAAATAAAAAATCTGATATTTTATTAAAACATGCATGAAAAGGTGAAACACAATGACACCCCCTAGCACTCTAATCATAATCAACTCCTATTAACAAGCTCATTGGATAATCAATGATATGCTCTAATCAGATTACCAACGGTCGGAACAATGGTCTTAACAAAGTTCAGTTCATTCTACAATTCAGTGGGCAACTGCCAGCTGAGTTTGCACTGCCTTCTAGCTTGAATTTAGACACTTTGAAGCCAAGAATGAGCTATTTCTATCTTCAAAATATCAGAATTAGCAATGACTCATTAAGCTTATTTTCTGAACCATATCCACAAAACCAAGAAAAAACATTTGATCAAAGTGAAAATATTTGTTAAACCACTCCTAAACTCAAAAGATTACTCGAATACATCTTAACACTCCTCTTCGAAACTCGAAAAGTGGGTCAATCAACAAGCATTGAAGGGGAAATAACATTGCAGCTAACAGGAAGCTCATACTAATACATATCCTCCACAATACTCACACAATCAATACAAGCACCAACTAAAAAGACTTAGACCCACAATTTCAAAGATCCCTTAAACCCTAATATGAATAATAAAAGCCCAAAATAAGAGGAAAATCAACTGACCCGGACAATGATTTTGTACTGCAAAGGATGAGGAAGCTTATACCCAGCAAACAACACATTATCATCTCTGTGCAGCTGCCTGCTCATCAAATAAACCCCATTATCAGCCAAACACTTAAAAATTACAAAACAGTAATGTCAAAGATTTTCAAAAGGGTCAACATACATGCGGACGATGTTTCCAATTGTGTGTTCCTCTCTCTCAATGGTAAACGACGCTGCGTTTATGATCTTGGTGTCTCTCTCGTATGAAACCCTGGAGAAGAAAAGGCCAAGCAAAAGCGAAAGAGAGTGAGAAAAGTTTGAACAGAGAAGGGGGTAGAGTGTTTGTGGAAATTACTTTTTCGTGCCCTCTGGGACGACGAATCGCTCGTATCGGTCGGGGGCATTCATGGCTTCTGGTCTTCTTCCTCTTCTTCTTCTTCTTCTTCTTCTTCGCCCAGTGCGAGAAAAATGGCGAACAACAAGCTCTGGTTTTCTTCTTGTCTTAATTTGTTTATAACGACGTCGTTAGTTCGAAAACCAGGGTTTCTTGTTTTGCCGTGTTTTCCGAAAACAGGATTTCTATTTTGCCGTGTTTTTCGAAAACAGGATTTCTTTTCTTTTCTTTTCTTTGTCGTGGTTTTTGGGACCTAATTTCTCTCGGCAAAAGATTCGAATAGTGAAAAATCGAAATTATTTAGTAATTTAACCTAAAATAAATCTCAATGCAATTAGAGATATCTATCCCTAAAACAGAGATTTATAAAAATAAGAAAAGAACAAAAAACCCACAATTTTAAATTTAGGTTAAATAATATAACTAATTTTGAGGAGCTAAACGAGAATTTAAAATTGGGAGACTAAGATAGAATAAAACTTAAATCACAAGGATAAAATTAAAGGTTTTTTTTTGGAAAATAAGGAATTGTTTTACATAGATAAACTATTTTTTAAGTGTCAATTTTTCCAAAATTTGTATGTAAATCTAAAATATATGATATATAAAAAGTTAATAATGTACTTATGATTTTATGACTATCAATGTGAACTCTACAAATCAAACCTAGAACTTCAAATATTAAATCTTAAACTCTTACACTAAATATTGCACTTTAACCAAATAGATTGGTGACGCATTAGTTATCTTGTTTGGTGTTAAAATCATTTCAGTTTTATAGTCACGAATTAAAATCGATATTTGACTCTCATATTATTTGAGTGCATAGTATTCTCCTTGTAGTCTCCCCAAATTTGTACTGTAAAATAAAATACTATACTCTAACCATTTCCTTTAAAAAAAAAAAAACTACAAACACTAAATTTCAAATAACAAACCGTGAACATTAAATACTAGCGCTAACTATTAATATATTTTCTTAAGATTAGATCAAAGATATCTAATCTCAAAAAAAATATAAAATAAAATAAAATCAAAGACATTAATATATACTTAAGGATTAAAAGAGAGTTTGAATCTCCCACACCTAATTGTCGTAAAACTAAAAAAAAAATGTTATATATATATAAGAACAATGTGAAAAGTATAATTACAGATAAAAATATCGTAAATAAAATGAAAAGTGGATTTATAAACGTGACAATTTACCTAAAAAAAAGGTTAAAATACTATTTTGGTCCCTAGATTTTCATATTTGTTTTATTTTAGTCCCTCAACTTTCAAATGTTTAATTTTGGTGCCTAGACTTTCATGTGTGTTCAATTTTAGTCTCTCAACTTTCAAATGTCCAATATTAGTCCTTGGACTTTCCAAAATGTTTAAAAATAGTCCATACAATTAAAATAATGTTAAAATTGTGATGATGTGGCAAAAATATAATCTAAGGACCCGGCCCGATCTAGGGTCTCAATCTAGGTCTCTACTATAAATGCATGGGCTTAAAGGGTAACAACCAGACATGTTTAATAAATAATTAAAAACAAAACTTTCATTTATTAAAACCTCACAAAACAAACCCAAGTTTAGAAAATCAGTTCATCAGGGTACCCTAGTGAAAACATGGAAAGACATATAAATCTAATTGTTGAAGTAACCATGCCTCAAAACCCAGCTCATGCGGATAGGATAATGACGCCAACATAAATTAACACTCAATAAATAATAGACACATCTCATGTTCATCGCAGCTCCAATCAATCATCCCTATGCATCTCGCAAGTACCTGTGGAAAACCACAGAGGAAATGGTGAGTCTTTAACTCAGTAGAATCCCTGGACAGAATCATTAAGCACATTTATGATAGCAACTCTACATATTTTATCAATAACAAACAATGGGCACGAACCCATGGACAATCATTGGGTACACAACCCTTGAGGCACATTGGGCGCAAACCCCGGATAGTAATAATGGGCACTGTTCGCAAGATTCACACGTGTCGGGTTAATTAAGATTTTGATTGAATGAATAATGATATGGAAGATTCATAGTTTCGCCGAAGTGAACTGTATTCCAACTTGACTAAATGTGTGATCTCCTACAAATGTGCAAGTATATCAGTCTTATTGTAACAAGTTTTAAGTAAGTATTGATAACTCTCAAATAGAGAGTTATTTATTCCTCTTTTAGGGTGTGTTTATGGAAGAAATCATGCATTATTATCACACTTTGATGCTAGAATCACCTTAAGATAGAGAATTATACTTAAAATGCATTTCATGTAGAATAAGAGGCTAGGATCAGAAATATTGAAAAATGAAGAATTTTTGTGCTAAAAAGTGGATGCTTGTAGCATTTGCGTTAGCATTTCAAGAATCCTTGTTTTCGCTAAGTGCTTGTTATCATTGCAAGGTTTTTGAATGCTAAGAGCTTCGAGCCAAGCGTGAATCAGAGGAAAGATCTTTAAACAAAATTTGCATGATAAAGCTCTGTGATGCCTTCGGCATTGGAAAAGCCAGATTGCAGATGTGTGCAGCATTCTGATGACTAGAATAATAGTTTTCCTGCAAAAAGCTGCATTCCTACGCGCGAGTCAGAAGTTTCAGGATCAGCAGACATGTTGTCCCCCTGCTATATGTCAAAGTTGGTTGGCTGTTGAGTGGAAATCAAAGCATTTTGCCCTAGAATCTGAGCCGTCGATCTTGGGATGAATAAGAGGTTATATAAGGTCGTGTTTTGGGGAGAAGAGAAGCAGAGCCAGAGCCCATTGAAGAGAGCTGCTGAAATTATCAAGCCGACTCAGTGTTTGCAGCATTCTTTTCTGTTTTTCTGCATTTTCTACCTTTAGAACATTCTATTTTTCCTTTCTTGTAGCTGGTAGTTATTTCACTGTAGTAGATGATTGAACATTGGTTTATGGTGTATTGGTGCCTTGTTTGGAGTTTATTTTAGCTTGATAAAGTATTTTCGAACTTCCTTCTTGTTAGTCTACTTGCCACTTCATTCTTACGTTTCTGCTACATTATGGTTGTTGGAATCTTCTCTTTTGCTATTCTTTTCTGCATGATGATGAGCCAAACTCATATAGGTGAGGGTTGAGGGTAGAGTGTGTGCAACATTGTTTTGAGGTAAATGAAGGATGTTGAACTAAGTCACAATAGGCATTTAACTAAAAACATGTTTCGACTGATCATCCATTCATGTTAGCTCTTCGCTTTATCTCGAAAGAGAAGGGGATTAGAACTACTACTCATGACCATTAGTTTCATGTTCAAGAACTCTTGCTTGTTAAGAGGGAGTCTAGAAATAGTCACCTCACTAGTGCACATTTCATTGTTTATAGCTTTAAACATAGATGCGGAAGCTCATGTTTGAGGATAATGAATGTATCTTGGAAAAGAGCATTTGATCACGGGTTGTGTGGAGTTCACTTCTCACCATGAACTTACTCTTGATGTATGCACACACATTTGAAAACCCCTTAACCTGAATCTATTATCTTATCTAGATTATATCTCTTATTTTCTGTATTGCTGTTTTTGCAGCTTCATATCGAACGTCTGTAAACATTGTGACCGTTGTCTGTTGCATGTTTCTGTGAAGTTTAGAGCGTTGTATGTTTGATTGTTAATTTTCCAGTGTCTACAACATTCATTTTATTACTGTATTCACACAGTTGTTAGGTATTTAGTTAACGTAAATGCCCACCAAATTTTCCTTTACTTCCTTGTACTTGACTTTTTTTATTAACACATATTTTGAATTAAAGCAAGTCTCTGTGGAGAATGACTTTTATCTTATCGCTTGACTACGATTGACTGCGTATACTTGCGTATAATCTGTTGAATGCTTGCAGCATTGTGTGTTCATTGTGTAAAACATCCAGTTTTTTAGTTTATTAATTAGGCAGTATCAACGCGATCAAGTATCAGGTCATTCTCCATAGGGATTTTTTGTCTTGTTTTAAGTTCGTTTTCATGCAAGAGTTGAAGTAACAATGTTGTTGATAAAAATGAATGTTGGTCGCGATTGAATAAGCGAATAAACGAGTAACAAGTTAAATATATGAGGTGAAGTATCGGAAGGGTTAAGGATTAAAGGGATTCGCTTAAACAAAGCGGCTAGTGAAGTCAAACACTAACAGAGATCCCTTTGATTTTCTCGAACCCTGCATTTGGCTCTTTCGAGCACTTAGTTTGATTTTCTCGAATTCAAACAACTATTCTACCAAGTTAACATCAGGCGAACCTTATCTCTAAGAGTTCTTTAATTAGTAAGCAAGCTTATCAGTCCTAATATCATACATTTAAGTTCGCTCTATCTTAACTCTCTCGAATTAACACAGAGTTCATACTAAGAGATGTCCACAGGGTGGGGCGGGGCACCGGCGGGGTCGGATTCCCCGCGAGGATTTTTTTTTTCTTTTACATTTTTTAAATATTTTTTTGGACAATACTTTTAAATAACTAGATTTTCTTAGAAAATATCTATAAATTTCAACTATAATGTTAATTATTAAAGAAAAATATTCATATGAATAGATAATTTCATCAACAAATATATTTTTATTTGAAAATTAAAGGGGGTAAAGTATAGAAAAAAAAAATTAAAAAAAAAAAAAAAGCAAACGGGGCGGGGATTGGGGAATCGGGGACGGGGAATACATTCCTTGTCCCCGGCTCCGATTAGCCCACAAAGAATTTTTTCCCCCCGACCCCGTTCCCCGCCCCGTTAAGGGCAGGTCCCCACGGGGACCCGGCCCCGCAGGAAAAATGGACACCTCTAGTTCTATTCGCTAACTACTTCTCTGTCGCAAAATTCCTTACTTCCCCAAAACCTCCCGACAACAAGTTTAGCTACTCATAGCAAAAGGAAATAATCTTAAAACAGGTGAAAGACTAAATGGCATGTTTAACGCAAACATAAATATAAACAGAAATGAAGAGTAGATATTAGAAAATTCCTGAAACTTTGAACACTGAAATATTCTGACAACTCCGGTTACAAAATGCTACAGCTACTGTCTTGAAAGCAAAGGAACTACAACTACGACTAACAACAGAGCCCCGCGAACTTGCTCGTGGCTGGAAAATTCAACGTAAGTAAAATTTGATCGGACGAGAAAGAATGGAACAAGAAACTCTTCAAAGCAATTTTTTCGACTCTGAATTCGAGAATGATATCGGCTTATATAGGTCTCCCGAAAATTCACTCCGACGTTTGCTCCACGATCCTCCCTCTGCAAAAGGCTGCTCTGCTCTGACGCTTTTCTGCTCTATGATCCACTTTGTCGAATGCGTTAGAGCCGACATGAATTAACGTTTGAGATGAGTTTGCGAGTCGTGGATCTTTGCCACGCGTCCTTGGAATAGATATTTTTCGCTTCGCTACATTGTCGCTGCTACGATCACAGGTTGAATTCTTTGGGTTGCTTTGAGGGTTTTAGTTTTGCTGAAGCGAAACTTTCCTTCATCTGCTTTCCTTCGCTCTGTCAAAGTGTACTGCAAACAATCAACAAGTATCAATTCTTTTTTTTAAACACTTAGAAATATTTTCATTCATTTTAAGCATGTTTTGCCGCAATCAACTTTTAAATTTCATTTTTAGTAGACTTTCGTTAGTTGTTTCGCTTTAAGCTTCGTTTAGGTTTGTGGGAGCGAACTTCAATACTCAATCAATCCATTTCAGGATTTATCTTCTATAAATATCTTAATTTAAGCTACTTTAACTCTCAGTTCTTGAGAGTTATCAGGCACTAAACCCCTAAATAATAATAATGGGCATAAACCCTTAAATAGTAATAATGGGCTTAAACTCCTGAATAATAATAATGGGCATCAACCCATGAATAGTAATAATGGGTACTAACCCCTGAATAGTAATAAAGAGCATAAACCACTAGAAAGTAATATTGGGCATAAATTTCTGAATAATAATAATGGGCACAAACCCATGAATAGTAATAATGGGCACGAACCCCTGAACAACATTGGTTTCTTCTATGATTAACACATGCATCATAAAATTGTTATCCGTGTGTAACATTTACAACATGTTTACCCATCAAGATATCTCAATCAAAACAATCAGAGTATCTGCATTAGTAGAGCCAACAACCAAACACTCATGTGTAACATCTATAACATTCTTAACTAATAGGGTCTCACATATACACAATATTCTCATCCAATAAACAGTATGTATAAGACCGTAAACAATTCTGTTATACAAGCATGTCGTATCTACCAGATATCCAAGTATCATATAAACAGGAATATCAAACAGTCAATTATCCATGAACTCATTCAACAGTCGTACTTATAACATACTAGCTAACAGTTTAAGCCTGGGGTTGGATGAAGAATGCCCTTAGCTTGGTTGAAATCCAAAGGATCTACACAAACCTCCAAGTCATAGCACTCTTACAAGCTTTTTGAGACTTTCGTGACCTACAACAAGCAAATGGGTTAAAACTAGCACCTTAGACCCACACAATCGAACTCAGAACGTTGAAATTACCTTAAATACAAGGGCGAAAAAAGTTGGGCTGTTGTATATAATAATAAAAAATTACATAAGTATAATAAACACTGTTCATCTTCTTCCTCATTTTTGAAGCTCTGTTTTTTCTTTTTCTTCCATTTTTGTTAACAAAATCAAAAGAACAAAGAAATAAATCTAAGAGATCCACAATAGTGTAAGCGTTGACCATTCCTTGGCCAGCTCTTGGATGGGATACAACAAAGCTTTGCTTTGTAGTAAATCCAAAGTGTAAATATAAAATTGAAGCTGCTACAATATGAGTTCGGTTCGAGCATTTGGAGTAAACTTTCAAAAGTTATCATCAATTTCGACCACTCACAAATCCACTCGTTTTTTTTTTCTATATTCACTGTCCCCTTCTCTTTCCCAATCTCTGCACATTTTAAATCAATGTCTGCTGAAGGTTGTAATTATTCATGATATTTGTTTTTTTTTTTTTGGCAATTTAGGGGATGGATTGTGTTTGTTATCACCATTGGCTGCTGAAGCATTAAGTTCATGGAAATCAACTGCCAAGGATATGGCTGTTGCCGATCTATATCGCTTAAGAACTAGCCTTTCCTTGTCCATTTTATATTTCTTTCTTTTGATTTTGTTAACAAAAATGGAAGAAAAAGAAAAAATAGAACTTTAAAAATGAGAAAGAAGATGAATAATATTTATTATATTTATATAATTTATTATTATTATATTTTTACCACATCATCACAATTTTAACATTATTTTAATTGTATGGACTATTTTTAAACATTTTTTGAAAGTCTAAAAACTAATATTAAATATTTAAAAGTTAAAAAATTAAACTTAGAACAAATATGAAAGTTTAATTTAAAAGTTGAAAAGTTAAAATGGAACAAATATAAAAGTCGTGGAGAAAGAAAAAAATATATAAATTAAACAGAACGGGGCGCTGGACCAGGGGTAGACACAAAAGCTGAACAGCGCCTCACATTCCCATCTCCGCCGCTCAATCTTCGCCGGTCTCAACTCCGCCGCACGGTCCACCACCCTCCGCCTGAAACGGAGGCTGTCGAGTTTCCGCCGCCACGGTAACCATATCTCCAGTATACCCTAACCTTCATCTTGTATAAATCTGCAAATTAAGCGTTTAACTTGTTTGCGTTTTCTGTAATTGCGTTCAAACATCTCGTTGTTCTTCCGGTAATCAGATACTTCGACGAGGTCCAGAAACAGAAATGGTTGTTAAGCGTTACTCCCCTCCTTTGTTTAGGTGAGTTTTTTTTCTTCACATTATAAGTAAATTTCAATTTTTCTTGAATGAAACATACGTAATTGATTGAAATTGGGTTTTATTCACTTTCTCAGTGTTGCTCCTATGATGGAATGCACTGATAATCACTACAGAACTCTTGCTCGGATAATATCAAAGCATTCATGGCTGTACAGCGAGATGCTTGCTGCTGAAACCATTGTCTATCAGAAAGATAATCTTGTAAGTTTGCGGGAAAATCCTTAGGAGAATAATTACTTTATCAGTATTGCCAACTAATTTACTGAGTAGGGCTACTGAATTGGACAATGGGGTTCTCTTAGTTTACTAATATTTGGTCAGCAAGAGTGACCGTGCGGTTGTCTTTTCAATTTGTGGATTGCTCTAATCAGATTGAACATTTTGACTTCTGATTAATATTTTTGATCTTTCATTGTGAGGATGTGCTTAGTTTCCAAGTTGGCTTTGTTGCATTATCAGTCTAGGTTGGCGTTGGCCTAGGGTTTTCTCACTTTTGACTAGCATTTGATTGGTGAGAGAGAGTGAAGATTACCATTTTAGTCTCTATATTTCAAAATCAAACACTTTTACTGATATTTCAATAATTCTCAATTTTAGTTCATAAGATAACAAAATCGTTAATTAGACCAAGATGATAACTAGGCTACTTTTAAATTCTAATATATTGATTTAGTGATTATTTTGGTCTGTTGGGACCAAATAGAAACTACATCTCAAATCTAGGGATTAAAAATGTAATTTTCCTTTTTTTTTCTTTAAGGAGAGTTACCATCTTATTGTTATTGTTACCTTTTTAAGTTGCACATTTTGATATAGTAGGTGTTGGTGCCGTATGAAATTTTTTTAATTTTCTTTTTCATGATTAAACTTGGGTTGCATATGTTATGGTTCCACAATATCCTTTTTCTTGTGAATTACATTATTTAAAGACCATTATTTTTCATGTAATCTTCATTTATTTTGCACAGGACAGATTTTTGGCATTTTCTCCCGATCAACATCCTATTGTCCTGCAAATTGGAGGAAACAATTTGGATAACATTGCAAAAGCTATTCAACTTGCCAAGCCTTACGGCTATGATGAAATTAATTTAAAGTGTGTATTTTACTTATCGTCTTCATATTCTTTCAATTTTATGTTTGTAAGGTGCAAGGCGCAAAAAGGCTAGTTTTTTTAAGGTGTACTATACATAAAAACCATTGAAAAATCATTATGTACTGTATAAATAAACACCTTCATGGGCCAAAATGAACAGTAGCTCAGACTTTTAGTCTTTGAACATAGAGTTTATATATGTACTCATAATAAATGGAGCAAAAGCACCGTCTTTAAGTAAAGAAGTGAAAAATATATAATATTCAAGAAGCCGGAGAGGTGTGCCCCTTGGCCTCGTCTTTCCTACTAACTTCTTGAGTGCAAATTGCGTCTAGGTGCATCTTATAAAACTCTGGTTTTAGTTTCTATAATAAATTCTTAATTCTTTTTTTTTTTTTTTTGGATAAGAAACAATTATAAATTCTTAATCTGCACTTTTTCAAATATCTTTTAGCTGTGGATGTCCAAGTGCAAAGGTGGCTGGACATGGGTGCTTCGGTGTTCGCCTTATGCTGGATCCTAAGGTTTCTGGCCGTGTTGGCTATATTTTGATTTTAATCAACTTGCACATTTATTTTCTTCGGCTATGTGTTTGACCTAGTTTTTTTGTGTTGACAAGGAAAGTTTGTTGCTGAAGCTATGTCAGTAATTGCCGCTAATACTGATGCCCCAGTAAGCGTGAAATGTCGAATTGGTGTTGATGACCATGATTCATATAATGAGCTTTGTAAGGTTTCTAGTCTTTTTTTTCTCCTGTTAGAAAGAACATTCTAATGTTTTGCTTAGATTAACATTGTGATGTCTTGGGTTAGTATTATGATTTGAGTAGCTTAACCTCTAAAGTTGAGCCTGTTTAGTTTGGAGCAGTCCTATATCGAGTGATTTCATGGAAACTTTCCTAAGAAGCGTGTTAGTGAGGCCAAAACATGTTGAAATGATCTATGCCATATCTGGATTCGAAATCTTAATCTGATTCTTGGGTTTAGGTCATAACAGAATATTCTTTTTGAAAAGTCATTATAGTTTGATTTTACATCATGTGTTTGTGTCTTCTTAGTTGTTGATTTCTCCTCTCACGTCGAGTACTCCTTTTGTTTCAGGTGATTTTATTTATAAAGTTTCTTCTTTATCGCCAACTAGACATTTCATAATCCATTCCCGCAAGGCACTGCTCAATGGTATCAGCCCAGCCGAAAATCGAGATGTTCCTCCTTTGAAGTATGGGTTCTTAATAACTTTCTACAGGCTTAAAGAGAGCACGTTATTTTTGGTTCAAGTGTTTTAACTAAATATCATATAATGTTTTATACTAATGTATAAAATATTAACTAAAAACAGGCTTTCATGATTTATAATACTATACTGATCTGGTTACAGGTATGAATATTTCTATGCACTGATGCGCGACTTTCCAGACTTGAGATTCACAATAAATGGGGGCATTAAGACTGTTGATGAGGTGAGCTTTTCTGCTCAGCTAGGACCTAAGTTATCAGAAATCGGATATTACTAGAAGAGTCTAAAAATAGATATTGAATTCATTGCTAAACGGGGGTTAGTCTAGTAGTCTAAGGGACAGACAGTAAAATATATAGCTTCTTACATGACATGGTCTCCATTGATACAACAAAGATGTGATGGATACACTTCCATGGAATCAGAGTTCCTTGTGATAAATTGGCAGCATATTGTTAGGTATCCTGTTAAAAAAATAGTAAAGATAAGTTCTAATGCAATCTTGATAGGGAAATTACAATCTACAAAATTAATTGCCTTTTGAGAGGCTAAATTTCTCCTACCAATAATCTACAAGGATGGTTTTCACCGAAATTATACCTATCTTCTACATACTCATCTATTTATAACAAAATCTCTCTAGCTAATCCCAAAATACCACTTAATGTTCTACTATGATCCCCTCATATGGCATAATAGTACTACACACATACATTTGATAAATTTTTGATATCATAATTTAATGTTTATTTGTTTTAAATGAGCTTATACAGGCTAATGCTGCTCTGAGACTAGGAGCTCATGGTGTAATGGTGGGCCGATCTGCTTACCTGAAGTATGTTATGCACATTTTGGAAATTACACTCTTTTTTCTCTTTTGTTTGCTGATTGATAAATAATAAAGGCAACTTCCCACATCCTTTTTAAGGTATAACTTATAAGATAGTTCTAGTCACAGCTAGTTCCAACCATTATCAGTATAAGAGAACCGGAATTACAACTCCCGGGTTCTGTGCTTAAAAAATAGAATTCTTCTGTGATATTAAAATTCTGTATACCTGTGGGGGTTGGCTTTTTGGTAAAGTTATTATAGGGAAAAAAATGTGCTAGAACTTAACTTATGGTGTCATAGTGTTCATTGTTTTTCTTCTATAACGTCTGACATATTAACTTGTTAAAATTGAAGTTACTATAGAAGGAATAATCATCACAATAATGCAATTAGTTTGGCCAAGTGTTCCTATTTTTCAACCGTATTTTAGTATGATGTTTGAAATATTCTATCAGAGTTGGTTATGATATGTCTTAGTTTGACTGATGGCTGTTATTCATCCTTCATAGCCCTTGGCGTACTTTAGGACATGTAGACACTGCAATTTATGGTGCGCCTAGCAGTGGTATCACACGTCGTCAGGTACAAAAGTAAACTTGTCTGTGTCATGTATCATCCTTGTGCTTGAAAGTTGACTATTATCTCATGTAGTTAACGTTTACATCATCTAGGTCCTTGAACAGTATCAAGTATATGGGGATTCTGTTCTGGGTAAATATGGAATTCGACCAAGTATTCGAGAAGTTGTGAAGGTAATTGGAGGAATCCTCTGTAACTCTTTTTGGTTGGCCATTTCATACATCAATTATAGCATGCTGGATTATGATTTCTTTTGCTTCCTACATCTCCGTTTCAATGCAACTTTTTGTGTACCAATCACTAATCTTTTTTAACTATTTATTTATGTCATATTTATGTTTTATAAATTTCATTTTTCTCCTTATCAATACCAGTGTTTTACATAAGGCGCAGACTTTTTTACATAAGGCGCACTATATAAAAAAATACAATTTTTTTTATATATATATGTGTGTATACACAATAAAAACATTTTCATAGACATAAATGAAGTTCTAACCAAGAATAATATATAAAACATACATTACATTTAACTATTAACCTTCATTTCATGGAAAGAAATGAAATTTAACTAAGAATGTATACAAAACATACATAAGATTAAACTATTAACCTTTCATTTAAGCAAATGTTGTCTTTGTGAGTTGAAGAATTACGCAATTTAAGGTATTGAAATGTCTTGAATCAGTTATCTCGCGCTTATAGAGACTCTAAAACACAAAAAATTAGGCAAAAATAGTAAAAAGCCCCAAGGAAACACAAAAGCCCACAAGGCGTGTGCCTTTTGGTGCCCGGGGCTTCACGTAAGGCGCCAAAAGGCGAACGCATTATTAAGCGTGCCTTGCCTTTCCCAGGCGAGGCGCTAGGGTTGCGCCTTGGGCCTAGGCACACCTCGCGCCTTTTAAAACACTGATCAATACTGACTGGAATCTAGAAAAACGCACCCCCCTCCAAACACAAACACCTGGTATGGCAACTTACCAGTCTCTTTTATCTGCTGCAGCCATTGCTTCACCTTTTTTATTCGGATCCCGGGACTGGACCGTGGAAGCGTAAAGGTGATGCGGTTTTTCAGCACTGCAAGGTATGTAAAATATGCTAGAAGAGAATAGGTCATCTTAATATTGTATAGTGGATTTTGATGGAATGCACGTTATATTTTGTTCCAACTTCCTTTCAACAGTTTTATGGTGGATTTTTCACTTTTAGTTTTACCAAATTTTGAGTTCAAATGGGGTACTAAATTTTCACAGTATCTATCGTCAACTGAGATTTTTAGCTTGCATTGTTATTTTGAGGGTTTCTGTCCTCCTTTAAATATCCCCTGCCATATAAATGCTTGACTGAATAGCTTCTAATTGAACTGTTATTGGACCTTGTAGACCATCAAGTCGTTTTTGGACGAAACACTTACAGCAATTCCCGATTATGTATTGGATGCTCCTGTGGCAGAACCTCCACCTGCACGCCTAGATCTTTTTGCTAATACGCTAAGTTTGATGCCTCCTCCATACGAAGATAGAGAGCAAAAGGTAGTGTTAGAGGCTTAATTCGTATAATTGTTTAAACTTTAAACGATTGTATAACAGCATAATCTTTGAATACAGTTTTTACTATTATTATGGGGTAATCAAAGAAGTTGCCCTTGTAAACTGGTCATTCATCTTACTTATATTAATGGAAAGGGTTATTATTGTAGGCTTTTGCTATATGTTTTCTTGTCTTGAAACCACTGGTTGCCACCCATTTTCTTTTCCAACCATTAAGTTTCTCAAGGTGTCTGGTCCCTATCGGGATATATAAACGTAGCAATATGCTGTTGGGCCAAAAATAGGGATAAGATAATGGACCAATCCTTTTAGGCGCCACTATGCACTTCAACTACATTTTCTTAACTATATGGCTAGCATGGTCACTGCAATGTTGGGCATATTGGCCCGTGCTAACTGGCATCGCTCGTCCTCACGGAGCAGCCTCATTGATTGAAATTTGAGGTCTCTGAAGTATGTTCCCTTAGAGAGGTCCTAAGTTCGATACCTTTGAGGAGTTTAATTGTAAATCACTTGTTGTCTCATGAATTTGGCTGTGCTTTTGGACAGGCGCATGTAGCTTCGAATATATAGTGGGGTAAACTTTTGATTTAACATTTAAAATAAATTGGCATCCCTCGAGTTGCCATCAAAGACTAGTCCTAAATGCTATTGGAGCTTTGCAGGGAAATATACAATAGGCCAATGGAGTAATTGAGAAAGAACAACAATGGAAGGGAGGAATTTGTGCTGTTTGTTCTTACTCTAATTTCCTACAATATATTCATCGTTCTTTAAAAAAGTATGTGAATGTTAATCAACTTTAAAAAACAAAAACAAGCTTTTGAAATTTTTTTTTTTTGGTTTCTACAAATATAAGTGTCTAAGAAAAAACATATGGTAAGATAGTTATTGTAAACTTAAATTTTAAAAACTAAAAATAAAAAATCAAATGGTTATCCGGGCTCTAAATATTATGTTTTTTTTTTCAATAAATTTTATAATGGATTGAGGTAGGTGGTGACCAATCGAAGTTAAAATCTCCATGATTGGCGTGCTGTGACAAATACTTGACCACCATCATTGTTCTAATAAGCACATGATGTAATTTTTGGGGGGAGAAAAAAGAACAGGTTGAAAAGGAAATTTATTTTTGTTAAAATATCATTTGATTTATCCTAATCCATTTTAGTTCCCATGCTTACAATTTTCTAAATTTAGTTTTCTTATTTTCAATAAATTAGTTAATTTTCTTTTATATAAATTTGAGAATTTGTTGTAAGTAGCAAATTCTATACTTCAATTTTAACAAAAATTTAAAAATATTTCAACTTTTATTGTTTTCACTCAATTTCATTTGATTATTTTAAGTTAAATTGATTATTTTAATCCATTTAACTTGATTGAAACTATCGGTTTCACTTAATTAAAAATGAATAGAATATCTTTTTCAATTTTTGCTATATTTGAATTTTTTTTCTTCTAAAATTTTGATATTTATAAAATATCTTTTTTAAAAAATTATTATTCATGGTAAATCGTCTAAAAATTTAGTCTACATTAGTTTTTATATATATATTTGTTCAGTTTTCTAAAATAATAATTTTTGGAAAATATTTATCCCTTTGTGTGATGTTAAGCACAAACATTTAAGCATCTGTTTATGCAGTTTATGAATTTTAGAAAGTGTGACATATTCATAGTTTTTATTGTCTTATGTTCAATAGATTTTTAAGCTTTCAAATTATGTCTAATAGCTTTACTAATAAAATTGAATTTTATGTCTAATAAAATTTTAAATATTTAACTTTATGTACATTAGATTCATGGATTCTATAAAATTAAGAGGTTTACACTTTTCAATATTCATGTACTAAATAGACATAAATTTGTATCTCTTTTAGAGTTGCTTCGCTTGTTTTCGATCCTTACATAGCTTAGTTATTATCATTTCTAATTTCGATAAAAATTAACTTAAAATGACTAATCCTAAGATTTATAAAAAGTATAAGGTCTCACCAAAATATGCATGTAGTTGTAATTGACACATATCTTTCGTAAAAAATTTAAAGGTTCAAATTTCTTAACTCTCAAATATTGATATTGCATTAAAAAACAAAAGTATAAAGATCCAATATAGACATAGAAATGCATTCATTAAAATGGAATAAGGAAATAGAGGTCAATTTATAGGATCCAATATATAAGACTAAAATTATATTTTAACCTTTTTATATATAGAATAGAAATAGAGGTGAACTAGAGGATAGCTTACACCAATTACCTTTTCTATAAGGTAATGTGTACAATACTATATTCTAAAAGAGAGTAAAAAAAAAAGTGGATAATGGATTGGGAAATGCATTTACATTATCCAACTAATATATTTGTTGGCAGCATAGCTCAACCACAAGATATGTGGTTCGAGTCCTCCAATCCCTATTATACTAAAAAAAAAAAAAAAAACTTTGCTATCCAAAATTTTGTATCTTATGAGGAGCATTGAGGATAAACTTTCCACCTATTTTTCAACCTTACATTCTCACAAGAAGCAGTGGCAACTTCATTATCTCCTTGGGCAACCAAATGAACTCCAAGCAAAGAAATGGCTTGACAAGGGAAGTTTTTGCTGCAATCAAATTTAATTGCATCACCAGAAGCACTTGTTCCTCTTATGTTCTTGTACACAACATTGCTTACTTTCACTGCTGAACTCTGCATATTCCACAACAACAACAACAACAACAGCAACCTAGTAATTAATTTTAAGATTTGGTTTCAAACATTTTTGTTCCAAGTGTTGTTATGTCTCAATTATTTTACCTGTTCTTCACATGATCCCTTTTTGTCACAGTAGTTCTGGTCTATGATTATTGGGTTGCTCACATTGTTCATCACAACATTTTGAAACAATATGTTTCTAGCATATCCATAGCCTCCCTGCATAGGTATGATTGATTGTTAATAGTTTGATAGGCAAGCAAAATTGACTTTTCCAGAAATACCCTTGAATTTTGATTTTTATTTGAAATATATTTTTGTTCATTCAAAGAATGTTGGATGGAAAGTCGACAAGATAGTGACTCAAAACGCCATGATAGTTACTTAGATACTTGTCTAAATTAGGTATGATATGTTTCGTCTACTTTAACCTTTAAAAGAATAAATGTATTTTTCAAAATAAATAATATAGTTAATTTTTTATGTTTTTTAAAAAAGCTAATAAGTACTATTTTCACCTTTAATTTTTTTTGAATTATTACCTACTTTTCAAATATGTTTTTGCAACTCAAATTTAGTTTTGAAAACTAAAATATAGTTTTTAAGAACTTGTTTTGTTTTTAGAATTTGACTCAGAATTCTGATATTTATGTAAGAAAGATGAAAATGTGAAAAAAATAAAACCCAAACACAATTTTAATTAAAACACAAAATAGTTATTAAACACATGTCTCAAGTTATATGGGTCAATGGTAGGTCAAAAGTTTGGGTAATTTTTCTCTGTCAAATACAAAGAAGTCAAGAAATGAGGAAAAAATTTGATTTCTTTCTTCTTCAAGGTGGAATTCATTGTTGCTTAAAGATTATTACTTCACATTGAAAATCACATAATTTTGTTCAAACTCCAAAACTTTAAAAAATTTGATTCAAAATTCAAAAAGAATTGTACACTTCACATACCTGCCAAGTCTTTATTCTCACCCCATTGCTGGTTCCTGAAATCATTGCTCTATTTACTCTTATGTTTGAAACTTCAGCTTCTGAGTTTTTTGCCCCCAAACTTCCAATGCTACAATGGGATCAAGAAAATCAAATCAAAACATTCAAATATAAAACATAATGTTGACTACTTTTCAAATTCAAATTAAAATTCAAGACAAAATTAGTGATCTTGTGTTTGTTCGTTTCAAAATCACTTCCAAACATACGCTTAATTGGACGAGTACCTAATTCCATGACCTGGTCCACAAGTGATGTCTGTGGCTTCCACATTTCTTGACCCACTCACAATTGAAATACAATCATCCCCTTTGAAAAAAAAAAAACAAAAAACAAATGTTAGATCAATCTTTAGAAAAGAAAATATAGAAGTTGTTTCATTTTCTTTGGATTTAGGCTAAATCAGACAAATTACATTTGAATTTTGTCATTTGTTTAAATAATGCTTTTATTTTATCACAAGTTGCAATATTTCCCTTGACCTTTTATAAACATTTCAAAATTATGTTTGAAGTGGAAAATAATTAGAATGTCCTAGTCACATCCATGTTGTTTTAGGTCACTAATATTCAATTTTTTGTCTAACATTCTAACGAATTTTTATTTTATGGGTAGTTTTGAAATGTTTATGAAACATTAAGGGTAATATTGCAAATTTTGAAAAATGTTTATTTTTTAAACAAAAGACAAAAAATTGAAAGGATATTTATTTTTTATAATGTAGCTTTGAATTTACTATCCTTTTCCTTTCCCCTTTGTGTTGGTTGTACCTGTTCCAATGACACAGTTTCTTATTATAGCATTTTGAGTTTCTGAGACATGAATTCCATCCGTGTTGGGGCTATTTTCTGGAGCGATGACTCGAAGATTCAAAGCCTTGACATTGTTACATTTCTGAAATGTCAAATGCATCTGTTGTGCATTTTTGAACATCAGGTTAGCCACAACCAAGTTGATGCATTGGTAGAAAGTTACAGCCTGCACATAAGTAAGAGAAATCAAAACTCATAAACAAGCTCAAGCTTTCGGTTAGACGAGCTCGAAAATGATTCCAAAGATTAAAAGTATAGCGACGAACCGTGGGCGCACCCCTGCAAGGCTGCAGAAGAATCCAAGAAAAAAAACAGAATCATAAGCCTATAGTTCATCAAGGAAATGAAACTTACAATGTGAGATATATAGTTGGTTTAAAGTTGAGATAATTACAAGGTTTTCGTTCACTTTGCAAGAGTTTTGCCACCATTTTCTTCCATTCCCATTGATGATACCATTGCCTTCTACAACAAAGTTGTCGACTCCTTCGAATTTAAGCCAATGTCGTCGATCGTTGTCGTAGTCTGACATTCTTGGAGAAGCTTTGATCATTCCATTGATCTAAAAATGAAAAAAAAATGCTAAACTATAAATTCGGTCATTTATGATTTGAAGAAAGTTAGAGTTTTGTCTTTATGGTTTCAAAAACTAGTATTCGTCTTTATGGTTTCAAAAACTAGAATTTAATCCTTATAATTAATAAAGTCTAAAAAGTAATATTTGTCGTTCGAAAGAGTTGGTGGTTTGGTGGTTTTATTGTTTGGTAGTAATGCAGTCTAACACCATGGTCATGGTTCGATCTTGAGAGGATTTAGCTCTCATTTATTTGAGAGCAATAGTACCATCTTCCCCAATTTGTACTAAAATAAATATGTAGAAGCTTTTTTTTTTTTTTTTTTGACTTCAATAATAATTGGAGGTTGGGAGACTCAAACTTGTATCCTCTTGGTTACGAGATTGTACATGATACTATTGTTCTTATTAATCTAACAATTAGGAACTAAAATGACTATTTTATAGTTTAAATAAAAAAAACTGAATTCTAACTTTTTTTCAAACCATATAAATTTACATTCTAGTTTTTGAAACTATTAGACTTAACTCTAACTTTCTTATAATTTACTGAAAAAAAAAAAAAAAAGAGCACAAAAGTTCTAAAAACATGAAAAAGTGATATGTTTATACTCTCACCTTTAGTGTTAAAGGAGATCTACAAGGACCTGAAAAAGTGATTGGCTTAAGATAATATATCCTTCGTTTAGGAACCAAAATAATTGCCTTACTAGAAGAGCATGCCTCTTTCCAAGCTAGCTCAAATGCCTAAAAGAAAACATAATTCATAAAAGAAAATCAAATGGTTATCAATGAGAGAATCTTTAGTAGCAAGTTTGTCTCACGAGCATAATGCAAGAGTGGAGCTCGATACTCGATTTCGAGAAATGTAAATATGGATTTTGGATATGTTCAATTGTGTCTACCTTAGTGTCATCATCTTGTCCATTTCCCTTAGCTCCAAAATCATCCACATTCACCATGCTCGGCGAACTCGAAAGCGAGCTTTGTCTATCCTGCCTCGTCTTCGTCATTGAGCGATACAAATCAACATTCCATCTTGGTCTAAGGCTTCCAAATCCATGATCAGCAAGAAGTGGGTCCTCATGAAAACTACCAAAACAGAGAGAAAACAGAGGAAATGCAATGAAAAAGATGAAGAAATGGGCTTGTTTATCCATTTTCTTTATGTTTTTTCTTCACTTTCTAAACAAAAAAGTGTCAAAAAGATGAAAAAACTTCATGTTGGGGACTCCTTTAGCAGACAGTATATATATAGAAATGTTTTTGACTTGAAAAAAAAAACAATTTTTGTTTCGAAAAAACTTCTTGTGGGTGGATTCAAAAGCACTATGGAAAGATAAATGGAAGGAAAAAAAAAGCAAATCAAGGAGTCTAAAACTGCTGATTTTCATACAGAAACATTGAAGAAAACCAGTTTTGAATTTGATTAACTGAATTGCTCTTTTGCCAAACTTCTCTTTCCACCATTTTCGGTCCATGATGGACTTAGTTTTTGTGTGTAGAAATCGCCATTTTGAGACGTGTTTCATCCTCTAAACTCGTTTGGTACAGTTGCAGATTTGATCAGTGCTTCTGGTTTTCAAATCAGAGGCTGAGATTCAAACTGTTCTTGAGTTTTTTTTTTTTAAAAAAATAAAAACTGAAAAGCTTTCTAAGATTTTGAATCTTTTGAATTTACTTCAAAATTTAGATGGCTTTGTCATATTTGTTCATCTGGGTTTTTTTTAATCAAAAAGTTTTTGTTTATGGCTGAAAATGGTTTGTCCGATCAATAAGTTTGATATTATCGAAAACGTTGTGTCTGCAAAATAAAAGAAGGTTACATGTTGCTATGGTGTGAACTACAAAAGTTAGACTTGCTTAACATTTTTAAATCGACCTTTTCAATAGTTTGGTTTTGTAACCGAACTCGAGTTCATTATGTCATGTAATATTAGTTCAAACATTTTAATTTTTTAGTCTCTCGTAAACTCTAGATCAATTGGTTTTGAATTTTTTAAAAAAAAAATTCTGTTGTGCTAGTTTTTGAGATGTAAAAGATCTGAGTTTAAATGATGGGAATGAAATACTTGAATGATCTTTGGAAAGTTAAAATCAACTGCCTCATGCCTATTTATTTTCTAAGTAATCATCAATATCTCATAGTGGGAAGACTAAAAAAAGACCGTTTTGATTTTGGGTTGCTCCATTATTTTGAATTCATATCAGCATGAGTTTCACTTATTTGTTGAATATATTATAAATAAATACTAATGAAAAATGTGATATCATATTATATTTGATAGTAATTTTGAAGTCAAAAAACGATTTTAAAATGGAAAGACTAAGAAGACCATATTTTTATTTGTCCAAAAAAGGAGGTTTCTCTTTTTGTTCATTTCATCGAGATTCTTTTTTTTTTTTTTTTTTTTTTTAAAAAATAAATACTAATGAAAAAGGTGATAATATATTATATTTCAGAGTAATTTTGGAAATGAAAAAAAAAAAAAAAAAAAAAAAGTTTTTGACATTTTCAAATCACTTCTTAACATGCTTTTAAGCGATTTGTTGGATATAGCAGCTTCATAAGGTTCCTACAAGAAATGTCTTTACTGAGTATGACATTATTTTATGGCATCTAAAAAATATGAATTGAACTCAATGGGGTTACAAAAATGTCAACCTATTCATTGACATTCTATTTCTATTTCCAACAAACTTGCACCTTTAGGTCAACCAAAGTAGGCAATAGTTAGGAGGGTCTCAAAGAAAGAAAAATAAGGCTAATTTGTTTGGCAAATTGCACTTGTAACCCATTTACATTTGGAATTGTAGAAATTAAGAAGAGCAAAAAAAGGGAAAGAGAATTAGAGGGGTTTTTTTTTTTTGGGGG
>JBBMKA010000018.1:9483875-9509544 GCA_037833695.1 Sechiopsis laciniata
TATTTTTTTTTTTTTTTTTTTTTTTTTTTTTAATCTTTTTAATCGAAACGAACTGAAAGTATTTAAAAACAACAAAAATATACTAAAATGAACGAAACTGGAAACTATACCTCCACAGTACAAAGGCAAACCCTAATGGCCACAGCGTCGAAATCTTCAACAAAAAACTAGAAACAAAAATCAGACATTCCAACTCCAATCACTACCTAATCCGAAACGAAATATAAAGAAAATTACACATAAAAAAAAAAACAGATATAATTTGGAAATATGAGCTAGAGTTCCTCAGAAGGCCTAGCATCTACCTGAAAATTGGAGAAACTGGTTCCTCAACCTCTGCGATTAGCATCGGGAGCGCCAGTGATGGAGAAAAACTCCATTCTTCCATTTTCTTCAGATTACTAAAATTTTCCTCACCGGAACCCTAATCGGAGATGGCCGAATCGCAGTGTCGCCGGAGGCGGCGCCAGGAAGTGTAGGGTTTCGGGATCTATTTGTGAGAAAGGAGAAGCCATGTCTGCAACTCGGACGTCCTTCCTCGTGTATTTTATTTAGGGCTTACTTTGTGGTGGGAGTATGGGCCTCTCAACTATTTGTTTGGGCTTTTTGGCCCATCGAAAATCACTTCGGACACAAAAACTTATTTCTTATTACGGTCAACGACGATTGAACACAAAGTTCTGAATTTCTACACGCATCCGCAGACAATCGCACCTCTTCATAATTTTATTTTGTTTTATTTCTTTTCTTATCTACACAGTACAGGAAGAAAAAGAAAATGGATAACGTCCTCGGTTCTCATCAATGACATAAATAATATTAAATTCCGCAGTCCCACGTGACCACCCACGTGACATCCCTTCATTGTTTTCACACAAACGCGTGTCCACACTCAATCCTTTTCTCCCTCAATAAATTCGACACGTCGTTCCATTTGGAAGCCGACATCTCCCATAACTGCCGGACACGTGTCGTTCCCCAAATCCCATCTTTTTCATTTTTTGTATTTAACCAAATTTATAAAAGTTAAGGATTCGGTGAAAAGGGTGTTTGTTTTCTGAATTTTCTGTTTGTTACTCGGGAAAACGAACAATGGCTGTTGCTGAAGAACCGATTCTCTCGCGGTTGGACCGGCTTGATAATATGGTGGGTTGGTTCCTCTTTTTTTTCAGTCATTTGCTTTTAGTTTCTCGTGAAAATGACTGAAAATGAGGTTTTATTCCCTTGATGATTCGCTTTGTAGTTTGAAGTTCATGTTTTTTGCTTGGTAATTTTTTGTTATTATGTAGTATATTAAATTCGAGACTTTGAGAATGTGTTTTCAGTTTTCACATTGACCTTGGTTTTTTAACTATGAACTAAGAATTAAGAAGGTGTTTGGATGAGGATTTGATGCAGAGTTAAGTTCGATAAGTTATTTTAAGTAGTTAAAAAATGGGTGTGATAGTCAAAAACATGTTTGGATGTGATTTTTTTTTTTTTTTAAAAGGGTGCGATTTTAGCTATTAGATATTTATCTTATGGATCTTAAAAATGGGAAGGGTGTTCAACATCATGTTACTAAAGGAGTGTTTGGACCACCAAGAATAAAGAGGAGAATGAGAATGGGGATGATTCTCAGTGTTTTGGCCATCTAATCACGTTTTTCAAAAAAAAAAAAAATTTTCATTTTTCTCCTAACTACTTTTTTATTCTCTCCAATAACTTTGCATACATTATATCACTATTTTTTACTCACGTCATATTCATTATTTTATTTTTTCCATAATCATTACATTTATCTCAAACACAAATAATCACTATCCTCATAATCATTACTTTCACCCTAAACACAAATTATCATTCCCTCCATAATCATTCTCCTCCCCATTATCATTCTCTCTTTAATCATTATCATTCCTCTTGCTCCAAACACACTCTAAATATGATATAATGGGTTAAAATTTAAGTGGGTAGTTTGGATCCAACTCGAATGAATAAAATTTAAATTTGTATTTGATCCCAAAAATTATGATCCATCATGAACGTTTCAATCCCTAAATATAGATTTAATTCAAGATGTTATTTTCTATATGACATCATCTTGAAGTGACATATTTGAAATATCCATCTTATATCATATTAAAAATTTTAGAAGTTTTCAACATTTTTAAATGATATATAAACTGAACTATATTATCAATTATCTAAAAGTAAATGGTACAAGAGAGTTGGAAACTAATGTTTTGATTGATATAATATCTTAACTCCTTTAGTACTCAATACTTTATTAGGCTATGTTGATATACAATGCTCTAATCCATATGCTATAGCTATATTTTTGTTGGCTGATATGCAATGTTGGATTTGTTTTTCTAATGGATTTGGATATGATTTTTTAATAAAGTGTTTTGGGTAAATAAATTAATAATTTGGGGTATATGTTGTAAATTGGAATAGGTGAGGCGGTTGGAGGAAATTAGAGGGTGTGGGAAGTCTCCAAAGAGCTCGTGTGCATCCACTCCATCAAGTGGGACCCTCACCAGCGATTATCACACCTCGTCCGTTGATCTCTCGCCAAAAAGTCTGGAGAAGCACTGCCGTCCGATCAGCCACGTGGTTAAAGTCACCGAGCTCAAAGGAAGCCTCGTTGAGAGAATGGACAGTATAGAGGATAGAGTCCTCAAGGTAATTTAAAACCCTTATTTTTTTTAAAAATCTTTCCAATTAATATTTTTAAAAAATCTGAAAGTAAATTGGATTATTCAAATAAATAGAAGCAACATTTTGTTTTATTTTATTTTTTAATTCAACACCAATTAATGGTTATAAGGTTCTACATAATGTCACTCGATCTCTAATGTCACTAGATGTCTACTAATCTCTACGGCACAAAACAAAAAAAAAAACCGTTTTCTTTCGATGCATGGATTGGTTTTGAGTTCGATATTCAATGTTTTTATTTTTAGTATCTAGTTTTCTAAGTTTTTTTTTTTTTTTTTTTCCTTTTTGAATGACATATAAGCTTTTTGGTTCTTTTTTATAAATGTCTTTACATCGTTAGAACAAGAAATTGTGTTGCGATTATCATCTTTTCAAACGGAGGAGGATGGAGTGTTTTTTTTCTTCTTGGAACTTAGTTATTTAATTTGTTCGAACAAAATTGTTGCTAGAGAGTTTGCCTCTAGAGGCAAGTATTTACACTAGAACTCTCACTTAGTAATTATTCACACGGTGAATCTCCATATCTCATATTTTCAAGAGAGAACATCCATTAAATTTCAAATAGTCAATTATCATATAAAATACTTTAAGATATTTCTACTCCATTAGGGATTTCTCTTGTTAAGGGAAAGCTTGGGCTTCTTAACTTATGACAAAGACAAATTTTGAATATTTCATATAATTTTATGTTTTAACTTTTGGGTAGGTTTAGGTCGGTTCTTAGGTTTATTATTGTTTTTACTAGTTCAATTAAATTCAAATTCAAATTAACATGATTAACTAACGAAGGGAAAAAAAAGTTTTGAGTGCTGTGGAGTATAAACTCATTCAATCTTTCTTTATTTTTCTTTTTCTCTTGCATATGGGTTGAATTTCAAGGAGCAAAAATGAATAAATGCAACTTCATAGCTGAAATCAACTAAAAATATATATGGGTTCGGATGGTTGGTTTGGGTTGAATATTCATTTCAATGGGTTCTTGGTGGCCAATAAAGCTTAAATTCATTTTTTTTTCTAAAATTTTGTCAAATTCTTTTTTATTTTTTTTGTTATTTTTAATATTATTTAACGAATTTGATGAGTAATGTTAATTATTTATTTTTCATTGAATTCATTATTCAGCTTTGTTTGCAAATTGAGGGAGAGATAGAAAGGGGGAGAGATATGACGATGGTTGAGAAGAAGAAGCATTATAAGAAGCCCAATAAGAAGAGCTTTAAACAACTTGTTCAACAGTGCATGACAGGATCCTCTTCATCGGACCACAACTCATGAAAGTTGTTTTCATGTTAACTTAGGAAAGTTGTTTGATGACATGTTTTAATTTGTGTTTTTTTATTACCGAGGACGTGTTTTAATTCTCGTCGAGGTTGTATATGAAATTATAATATGATGTGTTTATGGAAGTACTTGTTTGATAGAGCACTTAGAATTACTTTAATTGTGTTTATGGATTAATTTATGGTTGTTTTAATGGCGTGGTACATATGAACTACTTGTTCAATGCTTCATCAAAAGAGTGATTAAAAAAAAAAGCTCTTAATGGAGAACTATTTTTTTAAGCTTAACAACAATCCTAGGGGTTAACGATTAGGAATCGGATTTTTTATTTTTTGTTAGGTTAATAACCATTGGGGGATAAAAAATTCGAATTATAATTTTTGGCGATAACGATTTGTTATTGATCATAGAAGATACTAAGAAAATGCAATTTCTTTTCTTGTGTACTTCTCTCCTATGCTTCTTTTTCAATAAAACTGTTGGGTATGATTATTTATGGAATATTATTTTGGTTTGGATATGATTTTACTTTTTTTTTTTTTTAAATGTAATAAAGGAAAATGAAACCTCCAAATATAGACTAAGATTATTCAAATGTTTTTGGAGATGTATTTCTTCCCTGACTTATATTTGATTAGTGTAAAATTAAGGATCAAGATGCATTTTAAATCTAACAAAACAAGACATATTAGTTGTGGGATTTTTTGTTTGCTTGGTTGTTTTTTTAATATAAGTTGAGGAAAGAGACTACAAACCCTACAAAAAATTTATTATTAAATAAATTTAAGCTAAATATTGAATTTTGGAATTGAATATGTGACTATTGTGTTGAAATCGATTACCACCAAACAATAAATTCATCAGGTCATTGTCAATTTGGTAATTTTTTGTTTGTTGTTAACATGATTTTAGTTTTTAAAAATAAAGAGAAAAGAAAATTTAAAATACAGGGGTAAGATGGAGAAATATAGGTCATATTCAAACTTTAGATAATTAGAAATGTATATTCTTTTCTAAATTTTCTATTTTAATGTATCATCCCACTAGATGCAAAATTAAAAACCAAGATGCATTAGTCCTAAAGCTATCAAGATGCACTATAATTATTTATAAAAAAAAAAAAAAGATACATATTGCACAGACCATCAATAATTCTAAAACAATTCTTGTAATAATGCTAATGAGAATAATAGTTCAACGATATTTTAATATATTAATAATCATGAAATACGTGGTTTGAATTCTTCAATGTCCCTTAGTCCATATGTTTCGAAATTGATCTATTTTACTTCTGACATTTTAATAATATTTACGTTTAGTCTATCGTTAGTTACATAAAATAATGTTTAAACTAATTGTTTTAGTTTTCAAATGAATTTATTTTTCCTTTTCAAAAAAAAAAACATAAAAGTAATCTAAGGAAATACACATAGTAACTAATGGTGAACATTATTAAAATATAAAATAAAAATATTTAATTTTAAAATATAAAGATGGAGAAAACGAAGGAGAACGAGTTGCTGAGTGGAGTGAGTATTTTTCTCCCTCCAAAAGGCAAATATTTGAAAAAAAGACCATGAAAACGGGCACCTAAAAAATGGGACTTAAATTGGGAGTGTCATTTTCCCCCTTTTCGGGTCCTAAACCAAACATGTACATGTGAAACAGGTTTATCCCTACAGTTGGGGAATGGGGTTTGTTTACTGGACAATCATTGTCCTCGTAGGACAATCATTAAGGATACTTACCCTTACTTTAGGGTCCCCTAGGAAATGGTGGGCCCTTCATTTGGTCATGTTCAACAAATTAGGGCTTTATGTATTTGATGTATGAATATCTCTTCCATTCAAATTTAGACCCATTTTATGCTTATATTTTTAATTTTGGTATAAATGTTTTATTTATTTACTTATTTTATGTATAATTTGTGGATTCTTGACAAATTGGATGTACAAAGAAAATACGTTAAAATTTGGTTTAAACAGGACGAATTGGAGGTTAATTGAATATTTGAGTGAAAAGATATAGTTAAAACAAAAATGTTATGTTGTAGATTCTTGAGAGAGCAAGGCGATATTGTCGCTTAATGTTTAACAATTTTTATATTTTAAATTATAACAATTGAGAATGGTGATTTTTTGGTCATTGAATGTTTATTGATGTCGTTGAACTACTGTTTTTGTTGGCGACTTCACTATATGAAAGATAGATTGGCATTATCAAAGAAGCTTCAAACAATATAAAAGTTTTATTACATAAACTAAAACAAAATTCCAATTTGTTTGATGTGGATTGGCAATTATTGGATTGTTAATTTAATTTGATGTGGATTATGGCCTAAACTAAAAATAAACGGTGTGAAATTGAAGGTAATAATAAAAACAAGGGTAAAATACCATTTTGGTCCCTGAACTATCATGTAAATTCAATTTTGGTCATTGAACTTTCAAAAGTTTAATTTTAGTTCCTAAACTATTATTTTTGTTCCATTTTAGTCTCTCAATTTTCAAAAGTTCAATTTTGGTCTTTGAACTTTCTAAAAAGTCTAAAAGTAGTCATTGAGTTAGAAAAAAAAATTAACTACAGTTAAAAATTGATGAGGTGGCAAAATAATAATAATAAAATTAATTTATTATCATCTTATTCACCTCTCTCTTCAGACCTATGGATTTTAATTTTTTTTTTTTTAAAAAAATAGAGCATAAACCAGTGCTCTTGCAAGTATCAGAGGTGGTTCCGGTGAGTTTGTTGGCAGATTAGGGGTCGAAGTATCATAGAATGGTGCTGGAGAGATTATTATTAATGAGGTCGAGGTATTTGAAGTTGTGAAATTTGAAAATGGTGGGTTTGATGTGACCCATAAGATTTGGGTGCATAAAGGGCGAGAGATTGAGAAATGGGAGGTCGCAAACTCTACAATAGGATTTGGGGGAGATGAAACAGTGATAATTTTCATCACATTTGACAAAGTGCTAAGTGCAACAATCTTGTTCGGGTATCCTTGAGAGGAAGAGGAGTTTTCTAGCATTCAAGCTGCACAATTCAACAAATAAAAAATTGAAAAGAGAGAAGAAGAAGAAGGTGGATGAAATTAATTTTGGAGGAGAAGTTATGCAGGTCAATCTTACCCACATTTGATGTTATAACATTGGAAAACTATTTGTTAAAAAAAAAAAAAAAAAAAAAAAACTTTAGAAAATTATAATTTTCTCCTCCAATTAAACTACCATTTTTTCTCTAACCTTTTTCATGGAAAATGGCATGTTTTGAGTTTTAGGGTAAAGGAAAAAAGAGTCTGTGGTGGAGAATGGTGAAGAAGATGATGATAGATTGATTTTATTATTATTATTTTGTCACCTCATCAAATTTTAACTGTGGTTAAGTTTTTTTTTTAACTCAAGAACTACTTTTAAACTTTTTAGAAAGTTCAAAAACCAAAATTTGACTTTTGATTGAGGGATTAAGACGGAACAAAAATAATAATTTAGAGACTAAAATTGGACTTTAGAAAGTTCAAGGACCAAAATGGAATTTTCATGATAGTTTAGGGACCAAAATGATATTTTACCATAAAAACAAAATTGATATGGTTTTGTGGGAGGAATTTTGTTTTTGTCTCTTGTTATAGACAAATATAGAGAGCAAATGAGAGAAAAATGTAGACATTTCTTGTTCTTGTTTTTTTGAGTTCAGACTCATTTATTTTTACATTAGTAACACCCCAAAAAAAATCCAGTTATATATATATATATAAAACTAGATTTTTATTTTTTTTTTAAGTTCATAGGCAGTATAATTTTGGAGAGAGAGAAAAATAAATCATTAATTTTATTTTAGTATACGAGGATGAAAGAACTCCAATAACATATCTTTCGTGATTGTTATAGGTCAGTTGAACTATGTTTACTTCAACCATATATCACTAAAGATAAAGTGTGCTTTCGAATGAAATTAAAAAAAAAAAATTGATAATTTATTATAAGTAGTAAATATTGGAGATACTCATATTATCCTACATTAAAAATGTGAAGACCATTCAACATCTTTAAATGATGATATAAATGTTAAAAATTCTTCACATTTTCAATATGATATAAGGTGGATATCTTCTATATGTCCCTCCATGATGGTGGCATATATAGAAAATATCGTCTTAGACTAGATCCAAATTTAGGGACCGAAACATTCGTTTGGGTTTATTCGCTTGGATCATATCTGATTTTTTTGGATGAGATATCCACTTAAATTTTACTAGCTTGGGTTGAATCTCAACTACAGATTTTAATCTATTATAGTACATTAAATGAAATGAATTTCCACATTAAAACTAATTTATGATAAAAAAAAATTAATTTATATATCATTAAAAAATATTGAATACTCTTCATCTTTTCGATATAAGGCAAAAAAACTATCTCCGATATTATTATGTTGTTGACAATTATGATGGGAAATTGATTGTCATTTAGAATTAATGACAAAATATTGTTAAAACTTATTATTAAAGACAAATATTTTAAAATTTTAAGGATAACATTTCTTAATTTTATATTAGAGGAAACGACCTGGAATAATATTTCGCCCCAACCTAAATATCTGCTACTTTAATTATGTTCATGTTCACATCATCGATTTTTTTAATTAAAAATCTATGTAATTTTATACATGTCAGGTTTCATATGGATTGAACTGATGTCGTAAAATTGAAATGAATTATCATTAATCAAAATAACTTATGTGGCATCACAATTCCATTATAATTCAAATGTCTCTTTTTGTATGGTTTCATATGTTACTAGAGATGTCCACGGGGTGGGGAGGGGCCGGAGAAGTATTTTTTTTCTCTGGGATCGGGGCGGGGATTCCCTGGCGGGGTCGGGTTCCCTGCGGAGATATATATATATATATATTTTTTTTTTACATTTTTAAATATTTTTTTGGAAAATAATTTTAAATAATTAGATTTTCTTAGAAAATATCTATAAATTTCAACTATAATGTTAATTATTGAAGAAAAATATTCATATGAATAGATAATTTCATCAACAAATATATTTTTATTTGAAAATTAAATGGGTAAAGTATAGAAAAAAATATTAAAAAAAAAAAAAATTAGACGGGGCAGGGATCGGGTAATTTTTCCCCCTCCCGTTCCCCGCCTAACCGGGGATTTCCCGCCCCGTTAGTGGCCGGTCTCCGCTGGGACCCGGCCCCGCGGGAAAAATAGACACCTCTATATGTCACCCACTTGAAAAAAATCAAATTTAATGCTATTTAAATAAGGATCATAATAATATAATATTTAATGTTAAGTTTTATTTTTTTATGCCTAAAAAAAGTTTTATACTTTATTTTTGTATAAAAAAATATTTCTTTTTAGATTACAATCATTTAGGTGAGAGGTTCAAATCCATAACTTCTTGGTTTTCATCATTTAGTGTAAACAAGATGTTAACTCATGTTTTTATTTAACATATATGAATTTATTATACTCTAATTATAATACATTAACTCAACCTAATTTTAAAGATGCAAGTGATTTTTTCTTCTTCTTATCTTTGTGATTTTTCCTTATTCCATAATTGATATGCTATATACAAAAAAGCATCAACTAAAAAAGAAGAAGAAGAAGTATAAACTGTATTTTTATTATGAATTATAAAGGAAAAGAGAGACAGAAATAAATAAAGGAGGGAATAAATTAAAGCTTTTTTTAATTGGAAATCTGACTCCACAAGGCATCACCAAGACAAAAATATTTATTTAAATTATTATTACTATGATTTTGCAAAGGAACAGAAAAAACGCCGTACAGTAATGGAAAATACTTCATTTTAAACAGAAAAAACACCATACAGTACTGGAAAAGACTTCATTTTAAACACAACCATCCATATCTTATGCTTTAATTCATATGGAAATTTCTGTAACAAGAGGTATTTTACATGCTTAACCAATTTGGGATTAAGACCAACTTTAAAAATAAATAAATAAATAAAATACTTTTACAATTAATATTTCCTAATAAGATTTGGTCAATTATATAGATTGAGTTTTGAAAATATTCCATTATGTCATATATCAACAGTCAGATTTGTCTGGATAAGAAGTGAATATGTCAATTAATATTCCATTCATATTTTATGTTTGAATATTTAAAGGAACGACCCTGAATTTAATTTTTATTTAATTTCTAAAAATACCCACACAACTTAAAGTATATTTCCTATATACCCTTTTTTTTTTTTTTAAAAAACATTTCCTTACATCCGATTTCATGATGTATGCTTGTTTGATTGGTTTACGTATTGATTTAGTATAGTTTTTTTTTTTTTTTTTTTTTTTTTTAATAATTTAAAAATATGGAAAATTGCTTTTACCGAATAAATTGGTGGCGTCTTAGTTATGTTGGTAGATTATAATTCATTTCAATTCAATTTTTGCAAGTTCGATTCTAAAAATAAAGGTGATTAATGTAATTGAAAAGCTTATAATAAAGTTATTTAAATATATTTTGTAAATTTTGTACTAAACCGACAAGTGAACAATATTCTTGATTTTTAAATTTTTTTTGTCTTATTTTCAATTTTATTTTTTAATTTGATTCTAAGGAGATTGATTTTTCTAACAAAAAACCGCATTTGCGTGAATAAAATAATATTTATAATATAGTTGTTTCATATTTTACATCTAAAAGTTATTCCATCAAATTTAAATATCAATATATATTTTTATTTTCCTTTAATATTTATATATTCGATTCGATTATATGTTTGTTCTTTTATCAAGAACTGAAATCGAACTAATTTGTTTTAATTTTTCTAAAATATTAGAATAAATGATTCAATATTATTATTTTTTAAATCGAATCAATTCATTAGAGATTTTGTTTGGTTCTCCATTTTTTATTTCTTCTCTCACCTCTAATCCACAATATTGTTCACAATTTTTATGAAAATAAACATAACAATTTTATTATAATAATTATTTTTATATAAAAATAATTATGATTGTTTTTTTTCAAATCACACACCATTTTTGTAATTGGCATGCATATATATATATATAGCTTCGCAAAAGTGATGTTAGTAATATTGTGTTGGGATGTTGACAAAGTTGTCCCAAGTTAGTTAAGCAATGGTAGATTGTGAATTTATAAAGGATAATACAATTTTTTTAAGTGAAACAATATCATAAAAAATGTACAAATTTAGGTAGAGTTGTCATCCTTATCAATTAGTATTAGAGTAATACCCCCAACTTAGCCATATAGGTAGATTATCCCGATGTAGAATAAAAACGTTTGGAGCCACTTGCCAGATTTGAGGGATACGTACTAGAAAATGTGCATTTCTGAAAGAAGAATAGTTGATATGAATATCATGTAGATAAATTGAAGTTGTTTAAGGAAAAAGTTGAATTTTCAAGTGGCGAACATAGAAGTTGAGCCTACAAAAGGATTTGACGAAACTTTGTACGAGGGGAAGATATAACCCTCGGTTGCCAAATAGATAGCGTGAGTACAAAGATAAGTTTGGTGAAACTTTGTTCAAGAGAATGATTGTTAGGATACAAATAAAATTGTCCCATATTGATAAAATAAGAGTCATATCATGAGTTTACTAGGCAAGACCTTCCTCCCCTCATTAGTATGAAGCATTTTTTGACGAAATCAAAATTGAGAGTATGGTTATTATCCTTACTATTTTGAATCTATATAAAAAAGATAAAATTGTACCTCTATAACTTTTTTTTCCTTTTTTTGAAAACCCCCTGTAACTTAAAATGCCAATTCAGATATTGTATTAATGTATTAAAATTAATATTCACACTTTTATAAGTTAATTTATCATTTTTAGTCTACAACTATTTAACCTTACTTCATAACCATTATGTACTAATATTAATGATGTAAATTAAGATCCCATTTAATAACTATTTGGGTTTTGAAAGTTAAAGTTTATTTTTACACTCATTTTCTACCATATATTTCATCTTTCATACAATGTATCAATTTTTTCATATGAATGACAACTAAATTTTAAAAACAAAAACAAACTTTTAAAAGTTACTTTATTGTTTTTTGTTTTTCAAATTTTGGGTTGGTTTATAAAATATAGGTAAAATGTAGACATCAAAGTAAAAAACACATATGATAAATGAGTTGACGTAGGTTTAAATTTCAAAAACCTAAAATTAAAAATAAAATAATTATCAAATGGAGCCTAAATAATTGACTAGACAAAAAAATTATAAACACAAAAATAATTACTTTGATGTACTTAATTCATTAACAATTAAGATCGATAAAGATTAGGTTTTAAAAAGTCATAAAAACTATTATCATTATTTTTTTAATATTTTTAAACTGTAAATTCTAATTTTCTCTGAATTAAAAAAACTAAAATTTTAATTTTAAAATCATAACCACTTGTTGCGACTCTGATGGAAAATTGAATTAAGAGAAATATTGGGGAAAAACTTTGATCAAGAACGTTGGAAACAATTTCACTGGGCCACTAGTGACTTTAATTTCTTCAATTTTAATTTTTGTTTTTGACAGTATTCAATTTTTTTATTTTGTCCGAAAGAGACTTTTTCGTTTTTATTTGTATTTTTGCATTACAAAACTGAAGAATTTGGTGCCTCTGTTCTTTACGACTTTTCACCTCCTCGATTTGACCCCATTTAACTATAATTGACCAAGTGACCACACTCCATTGGTGGACTCCAAACACCTCATTCCAATCCACTTAATCTCTCTCTTTCAATTCCGTTTTACTGTCCACCCGCTTAGCCAGTCAACACCTCGTCCTTCACTACAACCAAACCCCACCCTACTCCCACTGGCCCAACCGGTAATCCCGGTCCCAAAGAGTTCCCCTTCATTTGCATTTCATTTCGTGTTAATTTCAATGTCATTTTCCCTTTATTTCCTTACAACTCCCCGCATTAAATTTAAATTCCCCCAAAATTTTCCACTTCGCATTTCATTTCAATTTCAGACGTTACTTTCGTCTTCTTCTTCTTCACCATTTTTTTCTCTGTAATTTTTTTTCCCTCTTTGTTTCCTTCGCCGGCGCCGGAGATGAAGGCCGGAAACTTCTTATCTTTAACCTTCTTTTTCTTGTTCAATGGAGTGGCTTTTTCTTCCGCCGATCGATGAGTATCACTCTCGAAACCCGCGCCTTTCTTCTCTATCAGATCTCTGGCTGATTTTCTCTTGCTTCCATAAGATAACTGTGAGTTCACGTTTTGCCAGTTTGAATTAAGCATGGATTTTAATATTCTTGAGTGATCTGCGCTTTTTAAGTGGGGGTTGGGGTTCGGATTGGGGTTTATGATGTGTGATGTTCTAATGATGATTTATTGTAGTTATTTTGTATAGCTATTGTTTGTTTAAGATCCTGGTATTAGGTTGGATGTTACTAATCTGCTTTATCACCTTCGCTATACTTTTTGTGAAGGATTTACCTTGTTAATTTTGGGTTTTATTTCTGCCTTTGATTCTAATCTACTGTTTATCTGTGGTTTGTATGATTTTTTGATGTGTTTTGTTAGTCATATTATTGTGTGTTTTTTTTATTGTCTTGAAGTGGATGGTAGATTGGTAGATGTTTTATGGGTAGGGAAACCACTTATTATAGCGAAGAAAACAGATTACTCTTAGTTGAAACTCAAAACCTCAGATTGGAATCTTCACTTCCTCCTTAAAAATGTTTTTTTTTTTTTTTTTTTTAAATTTCAATCTGTTGATACTGGATTAGCATATAGTACTATAATACTGAATCTTATGTCTAATATCAATACAGCTTGCACTGAGTGTGGTCCCCTGTGGTTTACCCAACATATTGTTCTGAATATGAACTTCATTGATTTTTCATACATTTCAAAAGTTCCAATGGGTACCAATTTTCAACTCTTGGTTGATTCTTACTCTCTAAACTAATTTATTGTAGAAGGTTGTTATAGGCTTTGAGATATTTTAGTAAAGATTCATTCATAACCCTGTTATAATTTGTTTCTTTAGGATGGAAGATTTGACTTTCTTACCACCACTGATCCTAAACTAATCTATTGTATAAGGTAGTTATAGAATTTGTCTTGTTGCTCTCTAAACTTGTCTTGATAATCACTGTATTTACACCTTTCAGGCTTTATTGTATGTTTTTGACTCTATGGTTTTGTCCATCTTTTATAGCTATAAGACAAGTGAATAACTGTTTTTATTGGGTTACAGATATTTGAGTATGTGCGGTGGTCCAGATAAATCCAATTCTACATCTACTACATCAGCAAACTCGTCTAACCCCAAAGACATGAACCAATTAACTGTTGATTGTGAGGATTCTTTTTATAGCTTACTGGAGCTTGCTTCGGACAACGATGTTGAAGGATTCAAGCTTATGATGGAGTCTGATTTGTTTTCACTCAACAAGTCTGGACTCTGGTATGTTCGCCAAAAAGGCTCAAAACAAGTTGTTCATGAGCATAGAACACCCCTGATGGTTGCTGCCATATATGGCTGTGTTGATATTCTGAAAATTATTCTATCACATCCTGAGGTTGATGTTAATCTCTCGTCTTGTACCGACAAGTGCACTGCTCTCCACTGTGCTACTTCTAGTGGATCTGTGAATGTGGTTGATATTGTCGATTTGCTTCTATCTGCTGGAGCTGACACTAGCTCTAAGGATATTAATGGTGACCGCCCTGTGGATGTAATTTTTGTTCATCCAAAGTTGCAGAAGCAGAACACAATGTTCAAGCTCGAGGAACTTCTCAATAATCACTCAAATGGATCTATGGATGTGTCTAGTGTACATTTGTCAATCCAAACACCACTTTCCTCATCATCATTGGAAGATGATTTTCCATCTCCACCCAAGTCTATGTCTTCTCCCAAATTTATTGATGGGTTTGCAAACTCTACAAAGGAGAAGAAAGAATATCCAATTGATCCATCGCTTCCTGACATCAAAAACAGCATATATGCAACTGATGAGTTTCGCATGTTCTCCTTCAAAGTGAGGCCTTGTTCTCGGGCATATTCTCATGATTGGACTGAGTGTCCTTTTGTCCACCCAGGGGAGAATGCTCGCAGAAGAGACCCGAGGAAGTTTCACTACAGCTGTGTTCCGTGCCCTGATTTCAGAAAGGGGGCTTGTAGACGTGGGGATATGTGTGAATATGCTCATGGAGTATTTGAATGTTGGCTTCACCCAGCTCAGTATCGAACTCGTCTTTGCAAGGATGGTACGAGTTGCAATAGGCGGGTCTGTTTCTTTGCTCACATTAATGAGGAATTACGGCCGTTGTATGTATCTACTGGATCTGCCGTCCCGTCCCCACGTTCAATTGGGTCTGCCCCAACTGTAATGGATATGGCTACTGCATTGGGTCTGATGCCCGGTTCCCCTTCATCTGTGTCAGCTTTATCTCCATCCCCATTTACTCAGTCCATGTCTCCCTCTTTGAATGGCGTTTCACACTCTTCTGTGAACTGGCAGCAACCGAATGTACCAACTCTTCATCTTCCAGGCAGTAACCTCCAATCCAGCCGGTTGAGGTCATCTCTGAATGCCAGAGATATGCCTCTGGAGGATTTGAATCTCATGCCAGACTTTGACAATCAGGCACGGATTTTGAACGAAATGAACTGTTTCTCGCAGACTCGTCCTAGTGCTGTTTCTGTAAGCCGATCTGGCTGGACCCAAACTCTAACTCCTAACAATCTTGATGAGCTATTTTCTTCCGAGATCTCTTCTTCTCCCCGATTCTCTGATCCAGCCGCCAATATCTTTTCCCCTACGCGCAAATCAGCATTACTAAACCAATTCCAGCAGCAGCAGCAGAACATGTTGTCACCCATAAATACAAGGATCATGTCTCCTAAGAACGTTGATCATCCTTTCCAGCAGCAGCAGAACATGTTGCAGGCCTCTTTTGGTGTTTCATCACCTGGAAGAATGTCGCCCAGAAACACCGAGTCGCTGTCCCCAATGGGATCTAGGTTCTCTGCCTTTGTACAGCGTGAAAAGCAACAACATCTCCGCTCTCTCAGCTCAAGGGAACTCGGAGCCAATGTCCCGAGCTCATTGATTGGATCTCCTGTCGATTCTCTGCCGAAATGGGGGTCTCCCAATGGGAAGGTGGATTGGTCAGTTGGTAGGAATGAACTGGGTCAACTGCGAAGATCATCGTCTTTTGAGATGGGAATTAATGGGGATGATCCCGACTTATCATGGGTTCAATCCCTGGTGAAGGAATCCCCACCAGAGATGCTGAAAGAGAAGTTAGCAGCGCCTGGGATGGGCGGTGCGGCATCCGGTGAGGGCCTAACTACTACTAAATCACAATTAGAGTCCACTGATCATTCTGTGATAGGAGCTTGGCTTGAGCAGATGCAGCTTGATCAGCTGGTAGTTTAGTACAGCAAAAAAACAAAAGCCACTTTCATTTTACTCATGAAGAAAAGTATTTTACACCAAAATTCTTTCTGGGTAAGGTGAAGCTGAAGAGTTTTAATTAACAGAGGTGAAGTTGATGAATGTGGAGGAAGAAGAAGGGTTCAGATTTGATACTCCACTCCTAAAGATCCTCATTCAATTACTTACCATTCATTATTTTACATCAGTCAGTCAGTCCAGGTTCCATATTATATTTCTCTCATTTCTGCAATTTCATTTTCATCAAAAGGCTTCTTGATTAAAAGCTGTAGAAACCAAGAGCGTTATTTATTATCTTTTCTTTATTTTTAATTTTTCTATCTATTTATTAAACAAAAGGAAGAGGTTAAAATCATCTTTCAGGAGGAAGAAAGTGAGTTTCCTCTATATTGATGTAAAACTATTAATCTGAAGTATTTTTGTATGTTATTATTATAATTATTGTATTATTTATTATGAAGTCCCTCTATTGTTTTGATGTGAGATTTGTTTCTTAGAATGGAAAGGATGGACGATCTGTGATAGTGGCACTCTTCCTAATTGGATGTTGATTGCTTTGATTGAAGCTTTACATTTGGAATTTCATTCATCTCTTAATGTGGACATTAGACAAGGTCCTAGAAGATGGAAAGTGATTGAAAATGGGATATATAAGTTAGTTTTAAACTTAGGATTCAAGATCAATTATTTAAGGATTAATTTTATATGAGTTTTTAATGAGATGTGTCTTGAATAGTTATGAATATTAAAAAAAAAGACAAAAATTGAATATTTAATTTTATTTAATTTTTGTGAAATAGATGGAGATATTAAATTGTTCGTAATGTTGTGGGTGTAGTTGTCCATCTACTTCATGGGGCTCAAGTGGGTGTGCAACACTTTTTGAATGGTTCACCTTTTTTTTTTTTTTTTTTTTTTCTGGGATTATAGAATACTTTAATATATATATATATATATATATATATATATATATTATGTTTTTGGGATAATATTATTTTGATCGACTTTGTAGGACCCATTTTCTCTTGCCTTTATTTCATTTCTGATTGCTTGCCTTTTGATGCCTTTTTAATTGCTTCAATTACAAGTATTTAATTCTTTTTTACTTTTGAGTGTTTTCATTTGTTTGCTTAGAAATCTCGAAATATTGAAAGTTAGATAGGTGATTAATGTGACTTAGAACCTATTCTTTTTAGTAATTTGGTCAACTATTGATAATTATTTCCTTGGTTTAAATAAAAAAGAGAAATTGTATTGAGGGGATAGTTCTTACAAAATAATTATTAATATAATCAAATATTAAAATATTTATATCTATAGTCAAATCATAATAAATAGTCATCAATACTATATTATATATTATAAATACATATTATAAAAAAGTATGAGATAATATTCATTAATATTTATGACTATACTTGTTAATTTTTTTTAGAGAAATTGTATCGAGTAGGTCGTTCTCACGAAATAATTATAAATATAGAAACATTTTAAAATAGTATTAATTGTTAATAATACGTTTTAATATTGTATTATAAATACTTTTTTATACATATAATATAATATTATGTATTATTAATTCAATATTATCATTAATATTAATACATTATTATCATTAATATCAATTATTATGGTTGTTATTTTTTTTTAAATGACCATATTCGTAATTATTTTATGAGCAATACTTATATAAGGGTAGGTAAGTATTTAGAAATACTTACCACCAGTTTGGATCATAAAATTTTACACTTTAGTATTTATCTCTCCATGAATCAAAATCAATTTTTTTTAAAAAATAAAAAGATGTTGTCCAAAATGATGTTAAGTATTTCTAATATATTTATCTACACTTAGACAAGTTTTGCTTTTATTTTATTAATTTAACTATTTTTCGTAAGTTTTTCATTTTTTAAAAAAATGACTATATTTGTAGTTATTTTGTAAATTTAACTAGTTTTCTAATTTCCTTAAAAAAAAGGTTAACTTGGGATAATTCTTTATTAAGTTTTAAAACATCTTCTTTTATCATTTCTTTTATTACTGATTTTGAGTTAACTTTGTAGAATCCATAACATTAAAAATATGTTGAAAATGTGAGAAAATTTTGCAACTTTATAGTAAATATTAGAGTGTGATATTTAAAATTTATATTTCTTTTAGTTCAACAAAAGAAGAAACACTATGTATGATTTAATAATTAAGAAGATATAAGTTTAAGTTTCATTTCTTCTCAATGTTGTTAAACTAAAAAAAAAACTATGAATGGAGATTTATATTTACACATTCATAAGTAAATGTTGTTGTTTCTTAAAGAGTATTATTAAATAAAAAGTTACATTTTTCTAATATGATTTTCATCTCATGGTTTTTATTTTGAAAAAAAGCTACAAATTAATATGATTTTCATCTCATGGTTTTTTTTTTTTTTAAATTCTTTACTACACATGATTTGATATTCATAGAGCGTTTTGTAGGTATATTCACTTACACGAATTACTTTTCTAATTGCTATTTCTATTGATAATTCTTTTTTTTTTTTTTTTGGATTACAACAATTAGAGGTGGAAAGATTAGAACTCAAGACCTCTTAGTTATTGCTTGTACACGAATGCAGCTGAACAAATGCAAATAATTTTTAATTGTTATTTTGAATCAAATGAAAAATAACTAATATGTTGAATTTATTTGAATAAAACTGTCAAAATAATGTTTTAAAAAGATTCTCATTATTATATTAATGATTAGAGACAAGATTTTATAATTTTATTAGGTTTCATAATCGCTACATTTTTTTTTTTGAGAATTTCATAATAGCTACTTAGCTAGCTTTTATTTGATGGATTCCAACTCAGGCAGTTAATTATTTCCCGTTAATAATTCAAAATATTAATAAAAATGATTCGATCAATATTTATTTATTAATTTGAGTAAAATTTTTAAATAATTGATATTATCAATAGAAAGTCACGTGGAGATGTCCCTCAAAGTTCAATTATGTCCCAAATATAAATTTCCTTTTAATTATTTCGTGAAATAGTATGATTAAAAATATTATTAAATTGCCAAATAAAAAAAAGATTTCATTAATATCAGGTATAATCATTATTATAATTTTTTTAAGCTCCCACCTCCAAATGTTGTAAAAAAAAAAAAAGATAAAGTTATTTAATATAAGTCCAAAAACTTCCTTTTTTTTAATTGTTATTTGATCTAAATGGACGACAACATGATAATTTCATTGTTTGGTGAAAATCTAGTTCAATATCATAGTTACGGGTTGTGGGGTTCAATTCCAAGAATGTATATTTGATTCTCAATTATTTATGAGTAGTAATATCTTTTTTGTAGAGTTTGTGGTCTCCTTCCTTCAACTAATACTAAAAAATTATTATTATTTTTGTGAAATAGTTTCAAATATTAGGCCAAATTAATTTGTTTTCCTGCACTTCTATGATTTTTATGTAGTATTTTCCCTCCATTAAATAAAATGTTGTTTATTTCAAAATAAAAAAAATAAAAAAATGTTGTATGATTTAAAAATAAAATATTTGACTTAAAATCAGCTACTTGTAAAATTAAAGGTAAAATATAAGTTAGTTCTTGTGATTCGAAAAAAGTTAGATTTTATTTTTCATAATCTTAAAATTAGAGTTTAGTTCCCATGTTTTGAAAAAGTAAGAATTTAGTCCTTTAGTTTGAAGAAAGTAATAATTTAGTTCCTATGACTTTAAAAATTAAAATTTATTCCCTATGCCTTTAAAAATTAGAATTTAGTCTCTATGGTTTGATAAAACCGAAAATATAGTTATTATCGTACGTAATTAAATATATGAAAGCTATCTATTCGTAGATAAATGATATGAATTTTTTTTTGTTATGTAGTCACTTAACTCATTATTGTATCATTGACATATAAATAACTAATTTTCAAGTACTTAATTCGGGAATGATTAGAAACGAAAATGACTATTTTTAAATTTTATCAAATTATATGGACTGAATTTTAGTTTTTAAGACCATAGAAACTAAATTTTATATATTTTTTAAATTATAAAGACTAAACTCTAATTTTTGAAACAATCAAGTATAAACTATAACTTTTTTTCAACTTATATGAATTAATCTACCATTTTACCATAAAATAAAACTTTATTAAAAGTACAAAATAACATAATTTAGATTTTAGTGTGCCTCCAAAGATTTTTGAAAAGACTAAAAAAAAAAGAAGATATTTGAAAAGAAAATTGGTATAAACTCTAAGCTAATTCAATATTGTATGTTCTAGATTATCAATATTTATAAAAGGTTTCTAATATGTTAGATGCATGTTTTTTTTTTAATTAAAAAATATATATATAATTATGAGACAGAGGATTGTTAGATGAATGTTTTAAAGCATTACCCATCTAAATATTAAACACAAAATTGAAAAATTTTAGAATCTATTAAATATTCTTAAAACTTTTAAAATCTATTAAATAAATTTCCACAAGTTTATGAACCAAACTTACAATTAAAAAAAAAAAAAAAAATCACACTTATCATGATTTAATTAGAATAAAATTTTGTTGGTTGAGGGTGATAAAAAAGTAAGACAAGTACTATTAAAGAATCGGGTGTGATGCTTCCTATCAAAAGCTTTTCCAATGACCAATAAGCATTCGACACAACGATCAAAGTAAAAGTTGTATGATTTTCCAAACTACTACTCTATAGTTGGAAATGAAATTGAGTCCAATTTTAAGCTCCAATCCATTTCTTCATTTAACCATCTCTTCCATGTCTCTTCCTCCGTCGATGTCAATGCTTAGCTCAAACGTCGTCGTTCATACAACTTTTGTTTGACCCTATTTCAAAAACAACACATTATTTGTTGACATTATTTTTAATTGTTGATTTAATTTTAATTAGAAAATAGTTACCATGGTATAATGATGACTAATCAAAAGATAACAAGTTTAAGTATTTTCACCCGCAACTATAGTTGAGTTACTTCACGTATTTTTTCAATTAGTTCTAACCAATGGAGACCTTTTGATTGCACCCTAAAAAAATCAGTTTCCATCTAAATTATAAGTCAACAAATAGTATTTATACCTATGTATTTTTTTTGTTTTGTAATATACTTTCAAATTTGGTTAAGAGTTCAAATATTTTGTTGAGAAAAACGAAACACTTTGTCAATCAAAAAAAAAAAAAGAAAAGAAAAGCTCAAATAACATTAAGTATGTCATGGTATTTAAGAGGTTAAGAGTGAAATTCCCCTAAAAAAATCAAAGATTTTTATAAAGAATTGATGGGAATATAAGTAGAATTTGAAAAAGTGAATGGTTATCTAATAAAATCTAAAATATTAATAAATATACATAATTAAAAGCCATATAGTAAAAGGAATTTAAGAGTAATAAGTATGAGTACAATAACCATGGTGAAGGGACCTAGGAAAGAAGAGACATGAAAAGTTAAGTTAGAGATATAGAAAAAGAAAAGTGTTGTAAAAAAAAAAAATGAAAAAGGGATTACTTGTGAAGTAGCAATAGGGAGAGGCCCAAATAACATATGAAGAGATGGAGAAAGAATGTGAAGCCCAAAGAGCTTTAAAGTGGTTGTCCACAATTACATTCATTCATTCTGCAATTGCATGTTGGGATCTTGCTTCTACTCCTTCACCTACCACAAATTCTTCCATTTCTCTCACCTACATCAATCCCCATATTTTTAAAAACCATTATTATCTTCCATTTTTAATATAACTAAATTATAAACTTCTAAGATTGATTAAAGTTACAAATATAATATATAGTGTATGATTTTGAAAAAAAAAGAAGTTAGATCGAGATTTTCAAGATGGGTTTTAAGTTAGAATCCATTGGAAATGAATTGTGTAGACAAGTTACTTGATAAATTTAGGTTGAAGGAAAATAATGCATTCTCTTTCTCACATTCAAAATGAATTTAAAAAGATCAACACAAAAAAATTAACCAAGAGCATAGCTTTATGAACCTAATGTAATTAACATTTTCCACCCAAAATATTCTCAACAAAATAAAAACCATTAATATATATATATATATATATATATATATATATACTACACACTTTCAATATTTTATTTTTTTCTATTTTAAATGAGAGTAAAGTATCTCCTAACAAATTAATTCGCCTTATTTATTATTATTTAAAAAAATAATAATTTAAGAGTAAGTTTTTGAATATGTAAGCTTATTTAATTATTAGCTTAGGTATAATGTCACTGAAACTATGCTTCTTTTGCCATTAGCCTTATTAATAGATAGGCTCAATACATTTATATTAAATGTAAAGTTAAACCTTACTTATTGAAAAAAAAAAAAACATCTGAAAAAAAACCCAACCTTTTTTTTATATCTGTGCGTACAATTTAGTTCTAATGACATTTTCATCTTACTTCTCTTTTGAACAATATATAGATATATTTTAAAATCTTCTTTTGAACAATTTTAGATCTTTCATGCAGATATAACCTATAAATAAAATAGCTAGAGACATGGTGGTGAACCACTTTAAAAATACAAAATACTTATTACGAATATAAATGATCCGAATATTTCACTAAATATATTTCAATAATTATACGTAAATATTAAATTTGAAAAGAAAAACATAAGATAAAAATGCAAAATTACCTTAACAGAAAGAATGGGCGAGGGAGGTTTAGTGACAATGTAAAACACAAGCAAAGCAATTCCCATGCTAAAAATTGCCCTCCAACTCAATTGCAAGCAAATCCATGCATTAGAATCCTTATTCCTGTACGTAAAATACGTTTTCCAACAACTTCTTCTTGTCCTCCCATAATACTCTTCCTCTTCCTCGTTCTCGTCCTCGTCCTCGTGATTTTGGCCACGGTCATGATCGACAATGAGGCAAGCCTCGCCATTATCGGTCACCACCCCGTGGTTCGAGCCACGAGAGGACGAATAGTGGGAGAGGGTGAAGCGAGATACTTCTTGGGTCGGGTTGCGGTGATGGTCGTTAGGGGAGGTGTTGGAGCGGAGAGGCGAGTGGAAGGCCGACGACTCGTCGGGGTTTCGGATGTCGGAAGTATTGTCGTAGGAGAGGGTGGAGGAGTTTGGATGTAATAAGCACATGGATATGAGTGGAAGAGAACGGCTTCTTGCTCGTCGGCGGCCGCCATCAGCGGCTGAGAGATGATTTCTCTGACAAGGGAAAGAGCTAATGGGAGCTAAGGCCTTTTAAACTTTTCAGAATAAATTGATAATTTTTAAAAAAAAAATATTTGAAAAAACGTTTGCTTTCTAGAATTATATTGAATTCTGCCCATCTCAAAAGCAAGATATTTTTTCCCCCTAATACAAGATTAGATTGGAAATTCCTCTTGATAGGCTGACATTTTTCTTTTCTTTTACCCCAATTTTCAATTAACTATATAATACTAGAAAATTGTAGATCATTCCACATTTTCTATGACAATTTTCAATTTTTTAAAACTATGGATCGAAAAAGTTTTACTCACTTTGACTTCTTCATAAGAATTTAATCTACTCGAAATTGCCCTCCCCATGTCAACACATATACATCCATTTCAATTTCAATTTCAATTTCACATTAAAAAATAACTTTATTACTCACAATGTTTTTAATTCAAAACAAAGATTTTAAAGGTAGACACCTCAAGTTTGTAGAAATATCAATAAAATATTAAATCTAATGGGTATTATTGAAATAATTATAAATAAAATAAAATAATTAACACACATATAGTTTTACAACAATAATTGAGAGTGTGAGAAATTTAACTCATGATTTTTTAATTATTCGAACTCATGAATTTTAGGTCATTGCAGCTAAACTACTAATTTTATTAGCTTGAGTATTTTACTCCTTCAAATAAATTGATGTTTTAGATATTAATTTTAAATTTTTCTATGATATAATGAAATATTAGTTCATTCTTCATATCCATATTTTAATCTACTAATTTATGAAAATGTTCAACGTTAATTTATGAATTACACATCATTGAAATTAACCTATATAGTGAGTTTGTAAATATGGGTTAGTTTTGAGATTATGTTAATTAATTATGTGTAGGGTGTGTGATTGAGCTATATATATAAAGTTTTTTTGAGTTTCTTCATCATTGAATTTATCTATGACAATTATGAATGAGTATGATCAAAATCGATCAACTCACATTCTAACAAGTGGAGTAGGTAAGTCCGAACCACTTTAAATCGGTGTGCAACTTTTCCTCCTTTGTTCTTTCTTTATTTTGTTCTTAGATTATCTCTATTGTTTTGGTATTGATCTTCGATTAGAATTAAAATCTGGAATTTGGTGTTACATTCATAAAAATATAAATGCATCTATACTAGTCAGATCCCTCTTTTATTTATTATCTCAAACACACGTGTCAAATTTTAAAACCTAGAAATGTTTTCTTTCACTATAGCCATATTTTTTTTAAGAGAATTTGCTATCAATTCAGCAATGTTGTAAAAAAAGAAAGAAATAGAAAAAAGTGAAACCCCTAAATGATGGATAAACTAAGTGCAAAACAGAAAATAACCATTTTTAAAAAAGGATAATAATTTTGGGATCTCTGGTTTTACTTTACACCGAAAATGGCACCATTTTGAGAAATAATGATAACAAAACTAAGCACGCTTTATCAATTCTAAAAAATATAAATGCCATATTAACAATCTACTAAATACATTAACACCATCATAATCTCCATTAATTATAACAAATTCAAAACAAAATATTAAAATAAAAGTAGAGAGAGAGAAATATTTCTTGCTTTATAAGCCATAGGTGAAGACATATAGGGTAATGATCATAATGGTAAGAGTTAGAGAGAGAAAAATGAGAACTATATATATATTTGGCAAAGAAGAAAAATAAGAAATAATTAATAAAAATGAACGTATAGCTTTAATTTGCTTTTACATCAAGACATTATGATATGCCCTACACTCCCACTATAAAATCATTCCATCTTCTAAGTAGCTTTAATAACTACACCTCTCATTTACTCTTCCCTTTATATTGAGACATCATTATAGATATATATTATATAGAGATTTTTATTTTTCTATAAATTTTATAAACATGATATAATCATTAGTAGTACATTTTAGTCTAACAATATTGGTGGATGGTAATTTTGAATCTCTAGTTTATTAAAATAAATAAATAAATAAATAAATAAATAAATAAATAAATATAT
>JBBMKA010000018.1:9509644-9551582 GCA_037833695.1 Sechiopsis laciniata
CTATAAGGAATAGATGATGTGAGATACAATGATTGTAGAAAAGTATCATCTAAAAAGTTTTAATGACACTTTTTAAGTAGTATCATCTAAAGAGGATAGATGATGTGCGATACAATGATTGCAAAAAAGTATCATCTAAGACGTTTGTGATACTTTTTTATAATCATGGTATCCAAGTTTTGTATTAGTGAATTTAGTTTTTTTTTAAATTAAAATATAATTGAGAGTTAGGAGATTCAAACATGTAATCTTATTGTTATTATATTGTACATTATACCAATAGAGCTCTGCTCTAGTTGTAGTAGAATATCGATTGCAGCCTCAACAAAATAAGTTAAAAAAGAATTAAATTGAATTAATAAAGAAGATGATTCAAAAGAAAATGGAAGAGGGGTCCTTACTTGTGAAGTAGCAATGGGGAGAGGCCCAAAAGACATATGCAGAGATGGAGGAAGAATGTGAAGGCCAAAGAGCTTAGAATGATTATCCACAATTACATTCATTGTGCAATTGCATGTAAGGATCTTACTTCCAACTCCTGTTTTGTCCACTCCTTCTCCTAGCATAAATTCTTCCACTTCTCCCACCTACATTATTATTATGAATCCCCATATTTTTTTTACTTTAATTGCTAATTAAATTATAGACTTCAAAAGAAAATATAGACACATATATACCCTTCAACATTTGTATGGTTTGAAAATCAATTCTTAAATTGGATGCTACTTTTTTTTTTTTTTTTTTTTTTTTTTAAGGCATGAAGTGATCAAAAGGTGTACGTGTTTCAAATAAGCTAGATTTTTAACTTTCCACTTATAAAATAGTTAGCTTATAGTTTAAGACAAATATAATGTTATGAATATGATGAATCTAATATATCATTTAACGTCTTTTTTTTTTTTGAGTATATATCAAAGGAAGGGGACAAATACCAATTCTTGGTATTAAACCCGTGACGCTGGTATTGAACTAATTTACAACCAAATAATGAAATCATTGCGTCATTGATCCATTCGGTTAACATCGTTTTTTTTTAAATTAAAAGATAAAGTGAACATAATTCAAAATTAAAATCTTCTTTAAAAATCTTTCTACTTTATTTATGTACTTTAATCATAATATATGATAAAATATAACAATATAACTTTCCTTCCCCATAAGACACAAATGTCAACTAGTATTTATAACTTATAGAAAGAAAAATAATAGAGGTCAATCCTTTTTTTTTTCTATTTCTTTTTTGAAAAGTTAACCATCTAAAATGGAATAAGTTCTAAAGTAGTAAAACTAAAATATAGTACTTTAACCTTATAATTTAATAAAATAAAATAAAATAAAATATTCTTTTAAAAAAAATATCTGTAAAATAAATTTGGGTAATTTTTCTTTTAACTTTTTCAAAAGACAGTTTTTACTTTTTACCAGGCACCTTTCTAAACTTTTTGAGAGCATTATCTTAAAATATATTTTGGTAAATTATAAATTTGGTCAATAAGTTTAGTTATTACCATTTAAAAAACTAAAACTTAGTTTATATGTTGGACAAAATCTAAATTATAGTTATTGTGGTTGTAAATTTTTTGGCAAATTAAATACATGAAAAATATACATAATTGACATGATGACTAGTGCAAGTTAGTGATTGATTGAACAAAAAATTTCATCATTTAAGTTAACTAAATTGCACTATTTAATTTACATGCTATAAAAATTATTTTTTAGATTTTATCCATAATTAATTAATTTTTTAACTTCTCCAAAACTAAATTATGACTTTCTTTTAATAGAAGAGACTAAATTTATATAATTTACCCAATATTCTTTAACAACACTATCATGTGATTAGATTTGATTTTACAATCGGAAACATGTTATTTATTATTAGACTCCTTCTTTAGGCGACAATCGAGGTAAATGTTGATTGAAAGGTAGAGAATATATTGCTTTTCCTTATTTTCAAAGTGAATTTAACAAATATGACCTTTTCGATTTCAAAAAAAACAAAAAACAAAACAAATATTACCTTCCAAAAAAGAAAGAAGAATACATCATGTATTTTAACATTCTCTCTCTATTTTCAACGAGAGAATTTCTTATTTATCTAATTTTTTTATAAAAAAAAACCCTTAATTTTCTTCATACAAGCATGGTAAAACTTAACCAATTAATTAGCCTATTAATGCATTGTCTCAATACATTTATAAAATATATAAGATAAGATATATCAATACATTTACTTATTGTAGAAAAAGAACATACTTCACCAAAATCGACGTGCATAATATTTTTTTTTTTGTTGTGTGGCCAAAAAATGGGCACAAACCGTTGAGAACATATATGTATAATATATTATATGCATGCATAATAGGTTTAAAAAAAACACTAAACGGATAATGATATTAAATATTTAATATAAAAAACTTCATTAAATAATATCCAAAGAAATAAAATGCAGAAATGTTCTATAATAAAATAGGGAGATATGGTTATTGATACTATTTTAGCAGATTGTAAAGATATTATAGGTTCAACAATATATTGTTGATGATTGGGAATTAGTCTCTTCATTAGGGATCTATTTTTTCCATTGATTGAGATCATCTAATACATTGTACTATTTCATGTTACTTCTCTTTTGATATGACTCATTCCTTTTATGAGGATTCAACCTTTTTTTTAGAGGTTATCCCCCTTTTTATATTGCCTCTACCCTTTCAGAGAATTATATCAATTCTAGTGGGTTTTAGATGGAGTTAATTGTTTCTCAATATAGGGATGCATGACCAAACACATAAAAATGTAACATACTCACACACATGCCAAAATACTTTGGAATTTTACATAAATCTATTTCAACATTAGAACATAAATACCAACTAGAGTATAACTCTAGTGGTATTAGTAAGCTAGAGGTTCTAGATTTCAATCTCTCTAATCCTCAAATGTTGTTGATTTAAAAATTTAAATAAATAAATAATAGAAGAAATAATTTTTGGAAAATTACCTTAACAGAAATGATGGGTGAAGGAGGCTTAGTGACAATGTAAAACACAAGCAAAGCAATTCCCAAACTGAAAATTGCTCTCCAACTCAACTGCAAGCAAATCCATGCATTAGAATCCTTATTCCTATACGTAAAATACGTCTTCCAACAACCTCTTCTCCTCTTCCCATAATACCCTTCCTCGTCCTCATCCCCGTCTCCATCCTCACCATGCTTCTCGTCTCGATCACGGTCATGACCAACAATCAAGCGAGCCTCACCATTGTCAGTCCCGGTCCCATGGTTCGAGCCACGAGAGGAGGAGTAATGAGAGAGAGCGAAGCGAGAGGCTTCCGGGGTTGGGTTGCGGTGGTGGTGGTGGTGGCTGTTGGGGAAGGTGTCGGAGCGGAGAGGCGAGTGGCAGGTTGATGACTCGGCGGGGTTTCGGTTATCGGAGCTGTTGGCATGGGAAAGGGTGGAGGGGCTTTGGACGTAATAAGCACATGGATAGGAGTGGAAGAGAACGGCTTCTTGCTCGTCGGCGGCCTCCATAAGCGGCGGAGAGATGAGTTTCTGACAATGGAATAAATAGCATATAATAGGAGGGCTTTTAAACTTTTCAAAATAAAGTGATGAATAAAAAAAAAGTTGTCTTTTAGAATTATATTTAAATTGATATTTTTTAATATAAGATTAGATTGAAAATTCCTCTTCATAGACTGACATGTCATTTATTTTTCTTTATTTTTCTTTTATTTGACTCCAATGTCAATTAATTATATAATATTAGAAAGTTGTAGATTACTCCACATGTTCTATGCCAAATTTCAATCTTTTTAGTTATATATATTCTTAATGTAAAGAAAAAGTTGTGGAATGAAAAGATTAAAAAAGAAGTTTAAAATATGTTATTGGTTTGATTTATTCGAAGTTTACATTAATTAAATTATATGATTTTTTTTTTTTTTTGAAGAAAGAAACGATTTAATTTCCCAAATCTAATTTTGTATTTTCTCTCTTATTTCGACATTCTTTTATTTATAAATTTTAATTGGTGTATATTTTTTTTTATGTATGTTTACATAAGCTCACATTAATTGCTTTTTGATTGACATTTTCATACAAGTAAAAATTTAATCTAAATGTTAAGCCTAAATATTGTCTCTTGATTGTCAACCCACTGTTTATTTTATTTAAATATGATAAAATTTGACTATAGACATTCTATAAATTTAGTTGAAATGTGTACAAATAAATGGCCAAGCTTTATCGCAATTTTTTTGCCACATTTACTTTTTACCTATCATTTTAAAATTTGAATCAAATTTGAAGAAATAAAAATAATAATTTTGCCTTTTCTTTTATTATTATTATTTTATTTATTATATATGTACGTATTAACTAATTTAATTAGGTTTAGTTCTAAGAAAAAAAAATTAATTAGGTTTAAGTTGGCTTCAACTGTTCTGTATAAAAAAGAATGAAAAGCCAAAATGATGTATAAACAAGTGCAAAACAGAAAAGAACTTCTTTAAAGGAATAATAATTTTGGAACCTTAGGTTTTTACTTTACACCGAAAATGGCACCATCTGAATAATGATACAAAACAAAGCACGCTTTCATTAATTCTAAAGAATATATAAATGTCATTTTAACAATCTAAACACATTAACACCATCATTTCCATTAATAATTATTGCAAATGCAATTGTAAAAAAATAAATTAAAAAATAGAGAAAGAAATAGAAAGCAATATTTCTTGCTTTTTAAGCCATAGATGAAGGCCATATAGTGTAATGATCATAAGGGTAAGAGTTAGATAGAGAAAGAGAAGAAATAATAAAATGATTTATAACTTTAATTTGCTTTTACATCAAGAAATTATGATATGCACTACACTACCTTATAAATCATTCCATCTTCTAAGTAGCTTTAATAACTACACCCTCTCATTTACTCTTCTCCTTCATATTTAGACATCATTATATATATTATATGGATCTTCATTTTTCTATAGATTTTATAAACATATTCGAATTAATAACATCTTAAATCATTGACAGGCATGCATGCAAGTTGAACTAATATTTTTATTGACAAGATTTTTTTTTTTCATGACAAGTTGGATGAGGGGACCACAAATCCTACAAAAGGGTAGACTGCTCTCAGATAAATGAGAGCTAAATACCGATTTCAGGGATCGAACCTGTGACCATGGTATTGAACTGGATTTCTACCAAATAATAAAACCATTCGGTCACCAACCCTTTCGGTGCGTGTGACAAGATTTGAACGGTTGGTTTTTAGTCAAAAATATTAATATATGTCTTAGTTGATTAAGCTATGTTCATATTAGCATAACGACAATCATCATTAGAAGTACACTTGGGTTGAGTTAGGTTAAAAGAAAAATTTTCAATCCAACTCAACCAAATTAAAGAGACAATCCAACATGACCCAACCCAACTCAACTCAACCCTTTTTATTTTTTAATTGGATTGTGTTGGGTTGGGTTGGATTGGATTGGATTGGGTTATCGAGTTCATCAATACATTGCAAATATAAAGATCTTCCATCAAATTAGTCATACGTACACTATGCATAAACAAAACACAATTTTCAATCATTATCATATTAATATTAATTAAATGGGTATAAATATTAAATATGTAAAATATTCAACTAAAAGTCACCTACCATTAGGCATACATTCATAATTCATATAGAAGATCTCAATTATAGAATATAACAACAAATACATTTGATTTTCATGACAATTAAAACTAACAAAAATAGATGATATAATTTAGATAAAGAACAAAAACATATAGATGGATTCAACTTCCATAAAATAAATAGATAATTCAAACCAACCAAATATTGTGGAGAAAAAGTCCTAAAATAATAATAAATAGAATAAATACACGCATATACAATTATATTATAGGTAAAAATAATAATTTTGAACTAATTATAAATTTGGGTTAAATTGGATTAAACAAAATTAATTTTAACTCAACCAAAAAGCTAACATAACTCATGAAAATTTCATTTATTTAAACTCAACTCAAATAAGTTGATAACTCAACCCAACCCAACCCAATAAATTGGATTGGGTTGATTTGGGTTATTTGAGTTATCTGATTATTTAAATACCACTAACAATCATAGATTGGCCTAATAGTCAAGAGATTTTTGGGAAACTAAAAGACTATAAGTACAATAATCTATGATAATTACCTACATAAAATTTTATTTTTTATAATAAAATATTATAGGATTAAGAGTATGTCTCATAAAAACAACACCAATTTTAGTTTTTTAGGATTGGTATAGGATTTTTTTTTATTTTTTATGATATACAGAGTACAGGAATTGAACCTCTAACACCGTAATTGTTAATATATGATATCGGTAGAATTATATTATTGAATTAAAGTTAAGATGCTTTTTTATCAAAAGGAACATAACTATATATAGTAATTAAGATATTATAGGTTTGAAATTTTCTTCACTTCCAAAATTGTTAAATTATATATATAAAAGTTGGGATACTTTTTAAAGTTAGAGAACTTATTAAATGTAACTTGTGGTGGAGTGTGTATGAATCATAACTTGTTAAAATAGGTTTAATTGACAAACTTTTGTCAATATATAGTGAGATTTTTTTAATTGCTTTAAAAGTTTATACTTCAAATAATCATCTTCAAATTTAAACTCTCAGTTAATAAATAAGTTATATGCTTTAATAGAATGATTTGAATTTTTTAACCAACTATTATTTTTAACTAATTTCAATAAAAATAAATAAATAAATACTTTGAGACTAATTTTTTAGGAATTCTTGAAAGAAAGTATATATACTAAAATAGCCAAAGTGATATTTTGGTCTAGTAACAAATACAATAACGGTCCAGTCTTATATAATTTTTCAACATTTTAAATATATCACATCACAAATTCAAGATTCAAATACCCTATCTTCATTCTCGAAAAAAAAAAAAATGTCCCCTTACCTTCAACATCAAACATTACTGCGATTTGAAACCTTTTTATATATAATTTATAAGTTTATGAAAAAAACAAAAAGTCGCTTTGGCCGAGTGGTTAAGGCGTGTGCCTGCTAAGTACATGGGGTTTCCCTGCGAGAGTTCGAATCTCTCAGGCGACGTTATTTTTCTTTACATTTTATTTTTTCCTGTTAAGGTTATTTTATTTCTTTTCTTTTCAAACACATTTTTTTATGCGTTAACAATACGTTCATCGAAACTGTCCCGACAGTCTGCAAAACATTAATGCTGACTGTTTGATTTTAAAAGATTTTTAAAAAAAATATTAAAGTAATTTTTCAAAAGATTAAAAGTAAGAAAGAAAAAAAAAATTAGTCCAGCTTTAGTTTAATTTTGGTCATGTGTTAATTTTTACCTATACAATTCAATAATGCTCTATAATTTTCATCAAATTTAATCTAGTTGTTTACAACAAATTTTTAAATTACGAAAAATGGAAAAATGAAAATCAACTCTATTATTTTTCACTCCCAAAAACATTTACAAATCTTCATATTGTGTTTTTTTGTAGCATGAAAATTAGTATTATTATCAAATTAATTTGACTAAAAAAATTAAATTCAAACAAGCAATGACTAATTTTAAGATCAATTTAAAATACATGTACTAAATTTGAACGTAATCAGTTGGCTAGAAAAAAATATAATTAAATAATAAATTAATATTAAAATTAAATATTTAAAATTAAGGAATTAAAAATTTTAAAAAATATATTATTACATTTTTTTTCTAATTTTAAGCTTATATTTACTAAAATTTTATGTAAATCTTAACCGAATTGTGGAGGAGTAAGTTGCAACTTAAATTTAAAAAACAAAAAATCAAAATACTTGTCCAATCTTACAGATTTAAAATTAGATTTTAAAGGTTTAAATGGTTGTTTGTTTGACATATTTAGGTAGGATTTAATTTTAAGATTTATTAATTCTTCTTTGAAAACTTACTTCTAAATGATTTTTCCTAACTTCTCCTCATTTTTTTTAGAGCTTTTTACAATATTAGACCAAATTGATAAAAATATTGCTCGCGTGTTTTACATTAAAAAGTTTGAGCAAAAGTAATCCACCGGTTTTTAAGGAAAATTTTTTTATCGTGAAATTACAAAAATATCCCCCCTATAAACTAACATATATTAAAATAGAAAAACACTTATTTAAATAAGAGACCAGTTTTGGTGCAGCCTAAGCTGCACCCAAAAACTGGCTGTCCCTGATGTGGCTCCTTTGGAGCCACATATCTCAATTTTTTTTTTTTTTTTTAAAGTGTTCCATTTTATTTTTTAATGTTTTTTTTCTTCCTAACATCACCTCAAGGGTGCAGCTTAGGCTGCACCCAAACTGGTCTCTTTAAATAAATAGTAAAAAAAAATCCACAAATTGTGGACAATTTTCAACCCAAAATTATCTTCTTAAATGTTTCACCAGTAGTAAGCTGTAAATAACGCTTTTTTTTTTTTTGTTGTTGATAGTTGTTTTGATTTTGGCAAAAAAATCTAAAATCTTCCCATCATGTATTAGTAAATAAATATGAATTTTCGATTATTATTATTTTTCTAGTATGACCAAATGGAGTAAGTTGTGTAATACAATATTTATCTTTTTAAAAAAAATATAAATACAATATTTATATTTTTTTTAAATATAAATACAGTATTTATCTTTTTTTTAAATATAATTAATACAATATTTATCTTTTTTTAAATATAATTAATACAGTATTTATCTTTTTTTTAAATATAAATACAATATTTGTCTTTTTTAAATATAAATATAGTATTTATCTTTTTTTTAAATATAAATACAGTATTTATATTTATGCTGAAAAAAAAAAACAAGTTTAAAAAAAATTTGAAAGTTTGCAACGTGACCACCATAAACCTCAATCAAACGAACGTCATTTAGAAAAGAAAACATAAGGCGCACAAGTGGCCGCACGATATACATTATATTGTATCAAGGAGTATTAATAATATAATATTGAACTGTATTTATAACTATAGATGCAAATATTTTCAAATTTGACTACATATGTAAATATACATTATTTATCTTTTATAAATATAAATATAATATTTATCTTTTTTAAATATAAATACAGTATTTATATTTATACTCGAAAAAATAATAAAAAAAACAAGTTTAAAAAAAATTGAAAGTTTGCCATGTGGCCACCATAAACCTCAATCAAACGAATGCAATTTAGAAAAGAAAACATAAGGCGCACAAGTGGCTGCAGGATATAATTAATACATTATATTGTATCAAGGAGTATTAATAATACAATATTGAACTATATTTATAACTATAGATCCAAATATTTTCAAATTTAACTACATATATAAATATTAATAATTTAATATTATATTAGTGGGTATTAATAATATAATATTAACCAACTATAGATGCAAATATTTTTAAATTTGACTATATTTATAATTATTCTCTTAGAATAGTTCATATTGTATGAATAATACATAATATTATATTAATAATGTAATACTGTATTAGTGAGTATTAATAATACAATATTGAACTGTATTTATAACTATAAATGTAAATATTTTTAAATTGAACTACATCTGTAATTATTTTATTAGAATAGTGCGTCAATTATAATTATCCAATCTTAGACAATTTGACATTTTGAACATCAAACCTAGAAAATTTAAATTCACCTAATAACGGATAGAAAAAAGAATGAAGTAGAAACAAGTATTTGAAAGGAAAAACAAAATAAAGCAATGAAAATTATGAAGTTTTGAATGAATCAATCAAAGTAAATAATTAATTAATTTTTTTAAGAAATTGCTCGAAAATATAATAAAACAAGTTAAAAAAATAATAGTTTGCCACATGACCTCCCCAAGCTGCTCAAAGAAACCCATTTGAAAAAAGAAAAAAAAGGTAACCGCATGAGTGGTCGCGTGACAGTGTAGTGGCATTATTAAAAAATATTATTAATTAAATTTAAAACAAAAAATAGGTTTATAAATACTTTCAAATATGACTAGATTTGTACTTATTTTTTTAAAAATGGCTATCCACAATTTCCCTTATTTTTAAAAATAAATTTCATTTGTATCAATTTATTTTTAATCATTTATTTATAACTATTCAATCATTTATAACCATTCATTTTTTAAAATTCATTTTAAATTAATCAAAATCTTTCATTTTTAACCATTTATTTTTTATCATTTTTTTTAATTTCTAAAAATAATTACTCATTTTAAGTTTATATCCAAACAAAATTTTGACTCTTGACTCTAGTCTCTCTACACAAAAATTACAAACGACCTTTTTGGCACTAACTCTCAATTTTTAACTATTCAATACATATATCAAATAAACACCCCCTAACTTTTTTATAATTTAAAAGAAAATCTGAGAAATAAAACAAACAAAAAAACAGTTTCAATAGAATGAGGCAAAGAGAGACATAATCGCCCAAATCGAAACGGAAATTGCCGAAAACAAGCCCTAATTTCCCCTCCACGAATGGGCTCCTTGAATTTTCCTGCAAATTAGGAACAGTTTTCTAAATATATCTCTGCAATTCAAGATCAAAGAACCCTATAAATCCCAGGGATTCCATCTCATTTCATCAGGCAGCAATTTCCAAGGCGAAAGGGCGTTTTTCGGTGAATCCTAATTACCGAAAAACAAATATCCAACAAAAACAAACAATCTTCAATGGAGATGAAGAAGATCGCCTGCGCCGTCCTCTTCGCCGCCGCAACCGTCGGCGCCGCCCTGGCTCACGACGAGGCGTTTGCCCCAGCACCTGGACCGAGCAGCGGCGCCTCCGCCGGCGTTCCGGCAATCGGCTCTCTCATCGGCGCGTCGCTGCTGCCCGTCGCGGCCTACTACTTGCAATGATCGGATTAATTGGATTTTGAGAGATTATTGGTTCAATTTGGTGGTTGTTCATATTTGTTTTTGTTTGTTTATGGCTGCGCGCTTATTTGTCTAATTTTATTTAATGAGAGATTAATTTGATGTTTAGTTAATAATAATAATAATAATAATAATAATGCATCTCTCTTAATCTACAGTTATTCCACAAAGTTATGTATTCTTTTAACCTTTCTACCCGATGAGATCCGATTAGAACATGCTAACTAGCTTATCATCGATAAGCTACATATTTATAAATACAACTTTAAGAACAATAACTCAATAAATAAGCTATTTTTATTTCAACAATAATTTCGAGTGTGAAATTCGACTTGATACACATATTTGCCGCTACTCTTAGACAATAGATTAGCTAGCTATTTATGGTTAGAGCAATACTTAAGTAAGGGTGGAAAAGTATTTTAGGAATACTTACCCACCTTACAGTCACATATTTTTAATTTTTTTAAAAAAAATTGACTTTGATTGATGGAGAGAGAAATGTTAAAGTGGAGAGAGAAATGCAAAAAAAGTAAAAATATGTGATTTTAAGAATGAGTATTACTTACTTACCCACTCTCACCTAAGTATTACTCTTATTGTTATGTGACTTTTAAATTGTGTTGATTCAAAAAAGAGTTTTTAGTCAAATTTATTTCTTTAAATAGGTCTCAATTTGTTTAAAAAAACAATGTTGGGCTTGAGAAAATTCTTCTTTTTTTTTTTTTTTTTGATAGAAAACTAAACAGATTTCATGATAAATGAAGACTTACAAGGGAGAAGAAAAAGGTTAATTTTGGCTTCTTAGGATAAAGGAGAGAGAGAGCACAAATCGACGAAGGTAAGAACAAGAAAAAGAATCGAATCAATTGATTTATCTAAAATGGTCAAGTGAAAAGAACCGCTTGGTTCAACAAAAGATTGTTCTTATAACTAAAATTAAGGTATCCCCATATTAATATTTTAAATTAAATAATAAAAAAGTTTTTTCAATGAACATTAATAATAGAGCTTCGATAGAAATATAAACTTTTTAAATTTGAAGAATTAATTTGAAACCATATTCAAAACAAAAGAAATGAAAATGGTACATTTACCAATTAGAAACTAATGTATTAGTATATAAATATATATATTTATATTTCTTTCACAACAAAAACAAAAAGTATGGGTTCAGAAAAGTTTAGATGAATAATAAATTAATATATATTTTATTTAACAAATTCCAAATGCATACATTTTGATTAAAAAAAAAAAAAAAAAAAGTGAATGCATAAATAATTACGATTATTATTTAACTAACATGTTATATCTTAAAAAAAAGGATAAATATTGTATTTTAAAAGAAAATAACACACAAAAACAATACAATAAATAATAAATATAATTAGATAAGTTAAATGGATAAGTTTATTTGTTAAAAAAAATGGATGAATTGGTCATCAATATCAACTTTAAATTTTGATTTAAGATATTGATCAAGTTGAAATCTTAATTTTGAAATTTATTTTGAATAAATACCATAAAAAAATATGTGATTATAAAAAATTCTAAAAAAATTAAAGGAAGATGTTTGTTTGGAAACTAAAAAATAACTATGGAAAGGGGAAAAAATTCAAAACATATAGAACATGGAAATTTTAAAGGAAAGTAAAAAAAAAAAATATATATATATATATATATATATATAGGGAGAGAGATAGATAGATAGATACACACAAGGAAAAAACACTAAAAAAAATTTAAAGGGAAATGTCATTTGGAAATTAAAAAGTAACTAAAAAAACCTATAAGAGCATGGAAATGTTTAAGAAAAGTTTTTTTAAAAAGAGTAATACTTAGCTAAGGTGGGTAAATAGTTGGAAATACTTACCTACCTTAGAAGTACGTTTTTACTTTAAAAGAAAATTGGCTTTAATCGATGGTGAGAGAAATATTAAAGTAGAAAGAGAAATAAAAAAAATAAAAACATGTGATTTTAAGGATGAGTAAGTGTTTTCAAAATACTTACCCATCTTTTGATAAGTATTACTCTTAAAAAAAATGAAAAAACAGGCTGGAAACGCTAAATAAAAATAATTAAAAAAAAAAAAAACGAAACACGCCGAATTCAAGGATAACATCCTGGTAAGCCAAATGCCGAGAAAGGAGGCTTTCCCTTCCCTGCTCTTTTCCGAACACTTCATGATCGGTGATCTCATTGTTTATAAACTAGTAAAACCAACCAAAATTCTCTTTTTTTAGTCTATAAAATGAAAACATAATCTTAAGCCCTATTTGTTAAATAGTTTTAAAATTTAATTTTTAAAAAGTAAGCTTATAAATACTCTTTCCATCAGTATCTTTTTGTTTTGTTATTACATTTACCTATATTTTTTATTAAAAAAAAATTATATTTAACTTCAGCTTATAATTCAAATACTTCGAGAGATAAAGATTATATGGTAGAGAAAAAGAGATACAATCAGCTTTTTTTTTTTAATAGAAAATAAACTTTCACTGATGATTGAAAAGTTACAACCTATAAACATTTATAGAAAACTATGTCATTGTGAGAGTAGAGTGGTTAAGTCATAGCTACAAAAAGTGAATAGAATGATACCAATACAAGGCCATATAAATAATAGATTCAAGGAAGAGATTCCTTGTAGGTGTAATCATGGATGAAGAGCCTGTTATTTCGTTCTTTCCATATGTTCCAAAGGAAAGCATATATAATGCTAAGCCAAAGAGTTTCAACTTCCCCTTTAAATGGGTGTCCCACAATAAGATAATTGATAAAAACTTGTGTTCTTCTGGGGAGGGGGGGTGGACCCATTGAAGGCAAGTAAGAACATGAGCCAAGATTCTAGATGAGATGCCACAATTCATGAACAAATGATGTTGAGTTTCAAAATCAGAATGACACATGATGCAAACAGAGGGTTGTAGAGTAGTTTTGGCAAACTTCTTATGGATTATATCATTAGTATTCATGGCTCCCTTACTAAGCTCCCAAATAAAGAATTTCACCTTCTTCGGCTGTGGACCTTTCCACAATCTAGTGTACAAATCTCAATCGTGCTCGTTCTCATGTATAGTAGACATCTTTTTGTACAATGAGCAAGTAGTAAAATTACCCGATTCTTGTAAGGACCAAATCCAAGAATCATCTTCATCATTCACCTCAATTTGGTCCATCAAAGAGCATAGAGGGCCCCATTCATCAGCCTCATCATCATTCAAACTCCTTCTGAGGGATAAAACTCAATTAGTAGATTTATTGTTGATAACATTAGAGATTTCCACCTTTTTATTAAGAGCCAAGTGATAGATGAGGTTGTATCGATCCCGAAGAGCAACTCCATCTTTTCAAATGTCTTCCCAGAATAAAATTTGGTTCCCTCTTCCAAGCTTATGAACACCATTGTTATAAATAAGGCTTCCATGTTTAGATATGACTTTCCAAGGACCATTGGATTCTTTAAGTGAGCAAAACCCATGCCTCTTTGATTCGTTCTTATCCATGTATTTGTGCATCAACCCCAATCTCCACAAAGCATCAATTTCAGTAGCATAGCGCCAGAGCAACTTTGCAAGCAATGTTCGGTTTTTAAGATTAATGTCAGCAATTCTAAAGCTTCCATCAACAATGGGAGTCTTAATCCCCTTCCAACGAACCAAGTGGCTGAGAGAACTGCCTGTATTACCCCTCCATAGATAATCCCAAAAGAGCTTTTCAATGGTAGATGAGACTTTGGAGGGAGCCTCAAATAATGAAAGATAATATATAGGCATTGATATGAGGGCGTCTTCCGCCTTTAGAAAGATTGTTGCTACCCTATGAATGAAGTCTTTTCTCAATCTTCTCAATAACTAGGCTCTAAAAATCTAAAGTTTTCGGCTTTCCATAGAGGGGGAGGCCTAGATACAATGTCGGCCAAGATTTAACAGAAAAACCATATGTCTGGGCAAAATTAATGGATTTAGCCACATTCAATCCAAAAGAGAAGAATTCAGTCTTATTAATGTTGATATTGAGCCTAGATATGTGTTCAAAAGTCTTGATAGTGTTCATAAGATTACCGAGCTTAATTTTAAAAATAAAAATATCAAATAGCTAGATGTAAAGTATGTAAGAAAGAGTTCATTTCAATTTCAAATTAACATTTAGAGGTTTGTTTAGATGCTCCAACAATGTTTATCAACAAAAATGCTCCAATAATGAAAAATATGAAGAAATTAAATTTAGGAATGGAAATTTTTCATTTGTGGCAAAAAAAAATCTACATTCAAAATTTTAGAAAAGAATTATGTATAGCAAAAATTGATTCAATCAAGTGAAACTTCAATCAATAGAATTCCATCAAATTAAATGTTTCATATTTTGTTATGTATGGAATATTTTTATAAAAAAATTTACTAGTATTTGTTATTTACAACAAATTTTCTTTAGGAATTTTCATTTCAAACCATTAAAAATGAACCTTATTATTTTTCATATTGTTTCTTTTTTAGTGGAAAATTTTGCAAAGAAGTTAAGACCGTTTTGGAAAACATTTTGATTTATGGCAGTTAGTTTTCTAAAGTCCCTAGGAGAATTTTTATCATTATTCTAGCAAAATTTTTTGAAATTGATTGAGGGAGTATCTACACCAAGATGATACACTTCAAATAAGTTCGACAAATAAAATATTTAAATCTTTAGCCTCACTATGCTCAAGTCAACAACCAGAACAATATAAAAGAACTTAAAAAGCATCCCCAATCTTTCTCAAAAAAAAAAAAAAAGGCATCCTAAATATTAGTGGGGGAAGATTCAAGGCATGCCCCAAGGAAAAAAGATAATACTTTTTTACTTTCTATAAATCCCAAGAATTTCACAGACGAGGAAGCTCATATGGCCGACCATTAAGCAAATCGGGTGAGGGCAAGTTAAGGGTCCAAAACTAAGAAGCCTTTCCACAAAGAAAGTAACAAATCAATCTTCCTGCAAAAGCAAACCAACTATGGCTGTGGCTTCATCCAAAATCAACATCCAACACATTACCTTTTAGTGCATCAATCAACAACCAAATGGCAAGCATGCACAAATCTCCATTTTTTACCCAACTTTTGCACCTATAATAAGACAATTAAGCTAGAGTGTGAGCTTTGTACCTAAATTTGCTCTTCAATGGCAGCTTCCATGAGACTCCCTCATTTTGCTTTTGCAGCTGCTTTGGTCCTTTCCATGGTGTTCTTTGAGATGAAGGTCCATGCCATTGAGGATGAAATAGCTCCAATGCCTGCCATGGCTGCTGGCTCTGCATTTCCTTCTTCTGTTCTCTTTGTTTTCAATTATGCATTCCCCCTTTTGCTCTGTGTTTTTTGTGTCTAAGTCTTCCTGTCATAAAATGATGGATTTGTAAAGTGTTTTATGCTGTGCTTCTGTATGCAAAGTATAGCAGGATGCTGTGGTTCTTGGCTGGGATTTCTTCACTTGTCAGTTTTCTTTTTGCTTTTTTTTTTTTTATAACTGTGAATCGGAGTTTTTGCTCCACTATATACTCAGTTACCTGTATCTATTCCAAGGCTCGGATACGGGAGGAGCCAATGGGATCTCTAAAGGAGTATATCTTAGAGATCTCATGCCTCTACGGTTTTTAGCAATGAAACAGAACAGAAACAAATACTATAAGTATATAACATAAGAGTACAGCACCAAAAAATAACTCCCTTGATTTATTTAAGGATGGAAATAATAATACCCTCTCCCACCCTTTTAAGCTTTCCCTGGGCTAAAAGTCTCTAACCACAAACATTTCCTTCAATCTAGTTCAGCACAGGCATTGTCTTTCAAGCAACATATCTTCAACTATTATCTTTCTAACATAGATTCCAATCTCTTTAAACACCTTAAACTGACTAACTGTTCTCTTTCTCATACACTTGTCTAGTAGACTTACTTTCTCAACACAAGACATTTTTAATTACCAGTAACAATATATGTAAGATCTTGAGAATAACACAGTCCATAACACCCAAGTGTTATATGAGTCTGATTCAGTCGCACAAATATCACAAGAAAATTTTGGAAGCCTTACCCACTAGCACTGATTGTAGCCAGCCAAAGGGAGGAGTAATTCTTCTGGAAACTGCATTGTCCAAGAACTTACAAACTGGAAAAAGAAAAGGCCTAATAGAGGCCTAAAATTTCCAACTACTCGAAGACCCACAGTATATACAATTTCTCCTAACAAACAAATACTAAAGCAGGCACAGGAAAAATCACTCAATTCAGAATATCCATTTGTAATAAATAAATAAATAAATAAAATCAGATTTTCTCTTCTCCCCCTTTTGGGTGTGTGCGTGAGAAAAATCTGGCTATCATAAACCCATGCAAAAAACATGCTTAATATACAAGTATGAAGGCATGCTGTATCCTGATAAAGACTAGAACTTTATTCATTTTCTTTTCATGTAACTCTATTTTCTTTTTCTTTCTTTTTTCATTCTCTTATGTCACTCAGTAGTAACAATTACAAAATATCATAATATCCGTAAAAAAAAAAAACGACATCTTACTCTATTCACAAAATTTAATCTAGTAGCTGAATAAGAGCTCTGAATGGGATTGGGGAGTCGAACCGCCATTATGAGTTTCCTAGTATAAACAATTTCTATTTCAAAAACAAAAATCCTTCATGAAACTTATAAAACATCCCTTGGTCTTCTTTCTCAGTTTCCTCCAATGATGGAGAGAACAACTCTCCCAGTCAAGTGGGGTTCCTACTTGTCCACTGGCTTAGTTTCTGTTCGAACATAGGTGAGACTACGAACACCAGATGAGAGTACAGAATTACCAGAGAGAGAAGCACCATTGTCAGCAGTTGTTGTAGTCTGACTCTCCCGAATCCACTGCATGCTCCTCGCACCAAGTTTGATGGGAGGATGAGGCCGCCTAAATCCTCCGGGAACGCCCCTCGGGAAAGGAGCTCTGGTAAATCTAGGAGTAGGATACGGTGAGCCATGCACAGCACGAGGCCAGGCAATGATTGAAGCACCCTCTAATTGCGAAGCATTTTTCCTTGTGACCTGCATTGAAAAATTAATCAAATATGCAGCTTTATTCGTTTACTACATTATGCAGCTGATAACTCAACTGACACTGTGGTTACTTCTAAACATATCGTGCTAGTAGTGTCTTGTGGTAGGGCTTTGGCATCAACGTAAAAATGCTACATTATTATTATTATTATTTTTGAAACCCAAGATGCTAATTGTAACATCGTTCTAAAATGTTACAATTATAATAACAGTGAAAGAACACGTAAAAATAAAAATCCAAATGCCGCCAAGATGCTTTAACATTATTCTTTATGAGAAATCAAACTTTCAATAAGATCTTAATAATAGAACAAAGGCCGGCTAACCAAAAATAAAGCCCAAATGGAGAGGAGCATGTACATTTGTTCTGTTTGCTCTTTAGATGTATACTACCATTTTCATTTCAAAATTTTCAGGAATTTCATTTAACATTCGCTCTCTTCTTAGTTAGGTGCGGAAACATCAATATGATTATGTGAAAAGCAACCATAACTTGAATGAAGAACCATTTAAAAAGGAAAAGAAAAAATCAGTAAATATGGCCCACTAATATATGTGAGATTGTGAACTGGCCCACAAAACTTCCAAACCAAAAAACGATTTAAACAATGCAACTACATAACTTGAAGAACAAAACCCAAAAAATAAAAATAAAAACTAAAAAGGTTAAGTTTGCAAACATTTCTTTTTCTTTGGGAGATAGATTCATACTACATAGCAAAATGTTAGCAATAAGACAGGTACCTTCAGAATCCTAGACATAAATGACGTCCCATCAAGAGACAATGCATTCTCTGCAGCTTCTTTTCTCTTGAACTCCACATAAGCCGATCTGTTCCAATTGCATCACTTAAATTTATTAAAAAGTAAAGCAGGAAAATTTTTCGTCTACAGTAGAGGTAACAAAAAGAGATAGCTGAGGTACACGTGCAATAAACAATTGTAACGCCTTACCCTTTGGGTTGCCCGGTGGTTGCATCAGTTACTATGACAGCTTTTACAACTTCTGCAAACTTGTTGAAATGCCTAGACAGGCTATCCTTTGTAGCAGCAAAGTGAACCTGCACATGAAAATTAACGTAAGGCGAACAGTCACCAGTTCTTCATAGAAGCAAGAAAAGATTAACTTATTACATTGGTAACAAAAATGGTTCGAGCATCAGCATTTTCTACAGGACGAGTGGCAGTAAGGCCTGCATACGGTATATGAGAAAATTATTTAGAATGAAAGAGTCATGGGAGAATATACCAAGGAAGAGCCAGGAATAATAACAGAACGGCAATAATAATCAAATACAGAAAAAAATGGGACAAGGAACGTCGCAAATAGAAAGAAAAAAAAAAAAAAAGAGCAAAACCATCGTACAAACTAATTATCATTTAAATATTAGAGCCAGACGCCTGAAAAAAGTGCCCACCATTAGCAGATAAAGGATGTTTCTGGAATCTTTGAATGTTTGCTGCAGACTTTTTCTGTTGGTTAACAATAGTGACCGGCGCGCCATTCTCCATTACTTGCACAGCAGATCTGGTACCTTGTAACTCACTCTCCAGCAAAAACTTTTGACTGCCAAGTTCGGCAATCTTCTTCCTGTCCTGATAGTGAGGTGGTTTCCAAGTATGAACATTCACTGAGATATTTACAATGTCACGTGAGGAATTTTCAGCCAAGGAAGGATGTTCCTTTGGTTTATGTTGTGCCATACGTTCATCATCAGCATTCTCAACTACCCTGAATGGTGCAGCCCGCAAATTGCCTCCCTTTCTTACTCCTATTTCTGCAGTCCAAGATTCGTCAAATACACTGTGACCCTGAGGAATCATGATATCTTCATTTTTGGATGAAGAATCTGATGCTAATCCAGTTTCAGCTTCAAACATTGCCTCAATGGGAGTATATTTCCCACTATAATTGCTTCTCTCCAGATAGGTGGCTGAGTATGGTGGATCCTCTGCATGATTCATATCTCCATACATATCGTCCTCTATAGCAGTTGCTCCATATTCGGCAAGTTGGCCATTGGACTTTGTTAAATCCATATCACGAGATTGACAACCATGTTGGCCACTGGACTTTGTTAAATCCATATCAAAAACACTAGAGGATTTAACTCTTATCGCATCTTCAGCTGCCTCCGACACAGCCTTAATAAAAGTTGCCATAGGATTTGGCACTTTAGTTACAAATTGAAGCCGCCTGAGACGATTAGTTGTGTCATTATTAGATGTAGAAACGACTGAACGGAGACGCTTAGAAAGGGGTTCCTTAGCTGCACTAGAGGGCCTCGTGGTGTCCACAACATCTTTTATTGCAGACTGGAGTAGCCGCCTTGAGGCAGCAATGCTTACTTGAAAGGCTGCCTCCCTCTATAAAACAAGAAACGTGAGAACTTTGTCCCATTAGAATAATGCAATCATCAAACCATCCAATATTCTGGAATAAGTTATTTACAATGACAAAAAAATATCAAAAGTTGAGGGTAGTTCAGTAGATCATTCATATTATTGCACAAAAAAGACAAAAATAAATCAAGTCTACTTCATGGTCTCAAAATTCATTTTTGGAAGTACAGTGAGCAAAAATTTAGCACAATCATGTTTCTGGTTCATCCATATACATGAATTTGATTGAACTGCAGCCTTATCATTACCTTCCCATCATATAATTATCGAAATTCAATACAATTACTCATTAGTATACTACCCAAAAAAAACCTTAATTTAAACAGCCGAATCAACATGGCAATGAGAAGAAATTATAGTACACAGTCAGAAAAACAAGACACGCTCATAAAGGTTTAATAGGTTGTAACTTGTAAGCACCATAATTGAGGACTTTTTTACAAAATTAAGATACTTTAAGATTTCTATGACATAAAAACATGCAGTTTAAATACAATTGAGGAGTTCCTAAAAATTGCAAACTTAGAAATAAAAGCATATTGTTCAACGAACCCTTCTTTTAACTAATTCCACATTCACATTTTAAAGCCCATTAGCTAGGTACAAAATTAGAAGTGAAAGGTCAGACCACAACCTCAGTGCCTTGATGATCATCACCTCGGCTCCTTTTCCCATGACTAGGAACTTGTTCAGGAAAAGAATGCTCGACACAACTAACTTCAGATCTTGGAGTAACACGGGTTTCATAATTAGCAATTCCTTTCCATTTCCTATTACGCCGCCTGCTAGATAATTTTTCAGACTTCCCTCTTTCTGAATCAGACTCCAGGTTGTGAGAACCATTTCTTCTATCTGGTTCTGGCACTGGAGACTTTGCTCTGGGCACTTCATTGGCAAAAGATTTAGAAGGCGGGTCCACATATAAATTCATATTTGAAGCCAGATAGTCCCACAGCCTGTTGAAATAAAGGTAATAAAACATAGTCAAATTGCTGCAAGAATGACACAAAACAAGTTACTACCCAAATTACAAATATAAATAAGAGGAAGGATGAGAGTCAAATTACCAAGATACAAAAGAATGGCTATCATCTGCCAAAAATACATTTAGTTCATTTTTTGCTTCTTCTTTGCGCCTTCCATTCCTCAACAAGACAATCACGTAGTCCTGCCAAAAAAAGGATTCATTAAATTTAACAAAACTTGATCTCTTCAAACAGAGGCTCTAAATCCCAGTTTTGAAGTAAATTAGAAACCATAGTATGATTATTTTTATAAAAAAAATATGGACACAATAAAGCACACACAAACATGCTGATGTAGCCTAGGACCAAAAAGACCAAATGAGAGAAAAAATTTCTCCAAGAACTCAATTAAGAGGATTTTTATTAATGAATCAAATGTTATCTCATATATGAAAAGGAGCACTGTCTATAGGATTTAAAGAACTTAGTTATAGGAACACCTAATATACTACTAACTAATTATTATAGAAACGTCTAATTATCATAGAAACTCCTAATTTCCCTTGCATCATTCTATTCCTTAAAAAAATTGTCCTTGAGTTTTAAAAATAAATTGAGGCCGTTTACAATGATTTGAATAAATTCCAATGGAAAGCATGAGCCTCATTATTGTCGTCACATTTGTTGAAGTATCAAAACAAATCTCAAAGTCAAATCCAAACTGTAAGAAAAAATATGTTGAAATATTGTATGACCAACCCATTCTCATTTGGGCCGAATATTTGGAAAATGAGTTCAAAAATCAATACACATACTGCGTAAGTAGGTTTGTGGGTCGGATAGAAAAAAGGTCGGTGGACCATTGGAGAAAATCCGTGCAGGTTAAAGAACTTAAGGCCGATTCGCGCAGGTACTGGGTCAAACAATCTTGCACCTGACTCGAGAGACAATAAGGAATTTTTCTATTGAGCTCACTCGTAAATTTCAAACATGGGACCTAGAAGCATATCTTGGAGACCCCAAGCCTCTTGTCTACGAGGCCACCTCTTGGGGAAAAAGAAGGTCGGGCCAAGTTGCGATTTAAGGTCAGATGCTTCAACGTGTTTCACATTTCTTTTTTTTTTTCCTTCGCCAAGGAACACAAAAAAAAAAAAAAAAAAAACTTCATTCTTCGTCCTCCTTTTTTTTCTTTGTATGTGATGTCTTCTTCTCCAAATGTATCATCCTCTTCTTGGAAACAATGGTTGTTTTCAATAGAATCGTCTTCGCTTTCTTCCATTTTCACATCATCTTACTCTTCTCGATCGAGACAGAAATCATTCTCGACAAAATCCTAGCCAAGTATCTACAAACTTTTAATGATGGCTTTTTAATAGTATATGCGCCTTTATGGGTTTTGTGAATTGATGACTAGAGTCGGAATGTGTAGAACTGAAGCTTTTAATGATAGTTATTTTCTTTCGAGAGTCAAAACCCTCGATGCTCCAAAATATAAGAAACATGACAAGGCATTGGACTCCAAGAGTATTGAAATGATAGAAAGGTCAAAAGAAAATAGAAAGGTTACTAAAACAGGGATAATGCATCCCCAATGGGGGGCCTCATTGGTAGAGGCTTGGGGTCTCCAAGGTATGGTCCCTTAGAGATCTCAAATTCGAAACCCATGAGTGATCTTAATCGTAAAATTCATTAATGTCTCTCAGGTTCGGGCCTTAGGACAGACACCGGGGTTCTCCCCGGTAATTAAAAACATGGTGAATGCTCAGTTAAAAATATCATCTTCCTTCTCAAGGATCTTTGGTGTGGTTTGAAGAAAACTCTTAATGAACTTGTGCAGAACCCACCCAACTATCCAAGAGCTAATTAATCCCAAGGCCCCAAAACAATGTCCAAGTTAATAAAGTCATGCTCATATGCATGTGAGAAGGCTATACTCCCACGAGCATTCCAAGAAATGATATGGATGGATAAAGATTATAAACATGCCCCTGAACAAATGGAATTTGGGTGGACAACTTGTTAATTCTGCCACGAAAACTTAAGGTATTAAATTCTAAGCATTCATAAAAGTTAAATCACGTTTCTATCTGTGTTCAAAATGTTGTTTAACTTGCCTCTTTCTATGATCCTAAGCCTTTGGTCAAGAAAAGATGCTACACTACATGGTTATACCTCGAGATGCGGCCAATGATTTTGAATCCTCTCAAGCATTGGTCCTTTCTCTACAATTCAACGTGTAATTCATACTCGAACATTTTTCTACCCTTCCAAGCAACCATCTTATCACAACCTCCGTGTTTTAAAAGGCTCGCTCTGGAGCGCGCCTATACTTAAGGCGCAAGTCTAGCGCCTCACCTTGAACCTTGAACGCTTTAGGTTAAAAGGCGCATGTCTTCCTATGATAAGTTTTTTTTTTTTTAAAAATATATGTTTACCAACACTAAACACGAAAAATCATTGTGCTTAGCATTTTTTGGTTCTTTATTACCTACAAAAATAACATTTACTAATTCTTTGAGTATTTTTTTAATATTCTCACTCCAACTACGATATCTCTTCTCTATGAATGTTCTTATATGTTGTCTCACAAAAAAAAAAACTTGAGCTTTTTTTATGCCTTGCTCCTAAGCTCCAGAAGGCTATTGTGCCTAAGTGCTCCTTGAGTTTTTAAAAACATTGTACAGCCTAACAAAAGAAAAATATGAAAAATAGTAGCGTAATTGATGAGACCTTCGAAAAGTCTTTTGGATGAGTAAGCAACCAGAACTCTCTTTGAAAAGCCCAATCATCTCCACCTTCTTTTGAGAAAAAATATCCCTTCACCATTTAGCAATTGCCTACATCCCTCGCTCAACTTGTTCTTTCTCTATCCGCCCTAAAACTACTTTTCTACCCTTATTTGAAGGAGTAGACGTTGCAACCCCTTCAGACTTGTGGAGACAACCTTTTATCCCCCTCCCCAATCCCACCACCAAAAGCCACTTTTATGTTGAGGTTGAAAATGGAAGAAATTTCTTCCCGACCTTTCCACTCTATTCTAATAGAGTGATGACCCATGGATTTTTATACGATAACAATTTGTCAAAAGGGTTGATGAAAACAATTCTTGCATTTTCTTATTCACTCAATCAACTAAGGAAAGAACTGAGAAAATGAAAGGGCTCGTGCGACTTACCCAGTAAAGCTTAAGAGAGTTGGAGCTATGATCCTCTATCAGCCTTCTTGTACAAATGAAAAGATTATCCTCCATCAATAGTGGTTTGACTTCTTCTTCTTTGGTTTTTCAATATTTAAGGACCCTCTCAAAAATCCAAGATGACTATATATATCAAGAATTTTCTTTGCAGGTAATTGTGAAAACTTTGATTATGAATGTCTTTTTTATGGCTGCCACCTTTCCCTTAAACCATCAAGTTTTCTTCTAATAATTTCTCTTCTTCTCAGGTTTTTCAATATTTATGACCCCTCTCAAGATGTCCATAACAAAATAACCAGGTTTCTTTTTTACAAAATTAGAAAATCTTGGGTGCCTCTGTTATGGCTAATGGAGTAGGAAGAGACTTCAAAATCTCTTAGGGGTGTTTGACGGAAAAAGGATGAGAATGATCCTATTACCCACGTTTGGGCCACCGAAAATCATTCTTCTCATAATTTCATTTTCCAATAACTACTTTTCATTCTCCCCATAACCACTTTTTACTCTCCTCATACTCACTATTTTATTCTCATCGTAATTATTATATTCACCTCAGACACTAGTAATGGTTTGTCCAATTAGCTCAATCTCAATCTTAATCTCTTGCCTCTACAAGATTATTGCCAACTTTGGCAGGTTATTTTAGAGAGGCGTTTTTTTTTAATAAGAAACAATTTTATTGATGTATGAAATTACAAAAGAATTAGCTCCTTGAAGAGATTATATGAAGCCTCCCCTATTTGAGAGGAGAAAGATTATAGTAATACTACTCTTCTCCGACTTCAATTATTTTTTATTTATTTTTTTATTAGCTTACACGCACCATGTCTATTGTTACAAGGCATACCGTCTTACCCTAAAACATTTGGATGTCAAGAAAACCCGTAAAAAAATTAATTAGTAGATAGGTGCCTAGCATGGATTCAACCTATCCCCTCTTAGTTTACTTAAGGCAACTTCAATTATTTTTGTTCATGCTAATTAGATTCTTTCTTTTAGTACACTTCATGAAACCAATGTGCTTATTTTTTAACAGGAAACAGCCGCCCATCAAAAACCAAACAAATAGGCCCAGTTGCAAGTTTACCTAGCTCAGAAAGGTCCTTTAAAAGAGGGGCAAAATGATAGACAGGATGAAGGCTAACCAAACTCTTAAATAGGCTATTGCATATCACAATAAAAGATGCAGTCTACCTTGGATGATTAATATTATACGGCATTGAGTTAGAATACATCTTATTAGATATTAAGTATCAACGTTTCACAAATTTCTTAGTAGATAACAGAGGATAAAGAATCAGAACTACTTTTTTTTCATTTCACAATTCACATTAGCAAATACGAAACAACCGGCGATTGATACACTATCCATTTCTTCAACCAAAGAGAATTTCTAAGACTACCACGCAGACTCGTCACAAAACCGATAATCTCAATTGCTTCGCAAAAACTTTTCATGCACATGAATATTAAAAGGCTAGGCTAGTTCATACCACGAGAGTGTCATCAGTGTAATCGCCCATGAATTCCTTCATCTTCAGCTTTATCTTCTCTCTGAGCTTCGCCATTCCCTCGCCGCTAAAATCAATCTTGAACGTCCGATCGTCGCTCTCCATCTCCGATGCGATTTTCCTCGAAACTCCACAATCCAGAACGCCGAACGCCCACTCTTAACACTTACACCGGAGTTGGAATTGATATATTCAAACTCTCAGAACTATTGTGCTTTCGAATTGCAGCGTCCATGAACCCTAGGCCGGTTCCAACGGTTTATTAGATTTATTCTTAATTTTTTTTGTAATTTAGATTGTAACAATTCCTTTTGCCCCAAGCTTCTTGTATTAATTGAGAAATATACGAAAATACAATTTAATCCTTTTTTTTTTCCCCAAAACTTCCATGCATCATAAAAAATAAAAAATAAAAATTATGAATATCTTTTTAGAACGAAAAAAAAAATAAATAGACATCATGGCTTCAATCAGTTAAATATATAGTCTTTAATCAACAAATAATCTTTAATGGGTGTCATGCTGTTTTTAATATAAATGGGAGAATTGAAATATACAAAAAAAAGGCCCAAAATTCTACTAGGAAATATTTCTTAAAAAAAAAATGTAATAATTGAAAGGGAGAAGTGCAAGAGCACCCAAATTAAAAAAATAGTTGCAAATCTGTCCACATTAAGAATAATTAGCAAAAGTAATTTAGGCAATAAAAAAAATTCAATTCGTGATATTGTAAAAAGACGAATGTGCCCTCTAATTTTAATTAATATATTACATTTTATTAAAAATCGCGTCATAAAATAAAAAACCACGCGCCCATAATTTTTCCCACATCATCACCTTCCTTTTCCCACGTCTCGACTGCAGCATTCCGATTCCATTTCAAACCATCTCAGAAGTTTCTTCCTCCCAATTTCTCAAACCACGATTCCGATTAACTTCAAATTCGCCATTGTTTCTGTCGATTTCCATCGTTTCCAAACTGTCTCAAAAACTTATTCATCTAAATTTCTCTATTCTTCGTTAGATTTTGCCATTGTTTCTGTCGATTTCCTTCGTTTTCAAACTGCCTCAGTCGCTGCGTATTTAGGTATTTCTTTCGTTTTCATCCTCAGACGACTTGAAATCGCACAAATCAAGTGTATTGAGGTATTTTTCCGTACTAAATATAACATTATTCTTCTTTAGTTGTTCTTCGGCGCTGATTATGGAGTTTCGATTTCACTGATTAATCTGAATTTTTGAAATCTGAGTTATGAATTTCGATTTCTAGGGTTTTTGTTTACATTTGGTTGTATTATTAGGTTTCGCTAATTAATCTTAAAATTTCTGGAATCCCATAGATATTTTGCTCTGTAGTACGGTGAGTGGACCTCAAACGAAAACCTAAAAACTGTATGAGATTTCAGAAATCTGTATTGATTGTTTAATAATGTATGAGATTTCTGAAATTAGTTTTGAACTTTTAATACTGTTTTTGTTTTAGCAAAGCATTGTATATAGATTAATTCAGCATCTTATAATAATTATATTGTATTAATAATGTAGATGGTTAAGGATAGAAAACAACAGAGACGAGAATTTTGGGAACTTAGAAGAAGCGAGAGAACACTGAGAACGTATATAAATTATTCTGGAAAGAAAAAGAAGATAGACGAGAGCGTTATAGAAATTGGAGAGGTATGAATATTTTACCTTTTTTTTTATTATTTGACAACATTTGAAATAGAAGATAGACGAGAGTGTTATAGAAATTGGAGAGGTATAAACTTGCAGGTAATTATTAGAACTTCACTACTTATTCCTTTGCTTTTGTATTAACAACTTTCCTATGTATATAGTCATCTAGTTCATCTGATAGTGAGGGCAAAGCTATGAATTTTATGCCCCTGATGACAGTATACACTGAAGACAGGAAGGTTATTTTTAAAATACAGTGCTAAAAGGATGTAATACTGTTTTGTATGCATTTGAAAATTACTATAATAATGTGTTTTCCTAGATAAAGAAAAAAAGTAGGGATGGAGAAGGAAGTTCAAAAAATTTGAATAAAGAAAAAGATGAAATGGAGAGTGAGAGTGAAGAATTATCAGAGGTATGAAACACACACTCATAATATATCAATGTTAATACCTGTTGTGTCTCATTACTATTGACATTTTCATATTTGTTTATGTAATACAGGATAAAGAACATGAGGAAGGCTGCAATGTTGCTGAAGAAACTGAGTTAGATGAAGGGGTTCTTGTTCAACCTGAGGTATTAAACATTAAGTAATGTATTAATTAATTTCAACATGTTGCATTCTAAATATCTACTTATGTAATACAGAATAAACAAGATGAGGAAAGTGAAAAAGTTGTTGCCGAAACTGAGGTGGCTGAAAAAGATGTGGCCCAACTTGAGGTATTAAAAATTAGGTAATGTATTAATGATTAAGTAATGTATTAGCTATTTATGTAATACAGGAAAAACTACAAGAGGAAGGTGTTGCACAAGCTGAGGGGGATGAAGAGGTATTAACAACTACATGAATTTGTTAATTTATTTCTACATGTTGAATTCTAAATATCTATTTATGTAATAAAGGAGAAAGAAGATGACAAAGATGAAGAAATTGTTGCCCAACCTAAAGGAGCTGAAATGGAAATACAGGAAAAATTGGCCACTGGAAGTGATAAAGTGAATCATGGACTTAAAAGCTGCACAGGAAAAAAAAATTCAAATACTAAAGGAAAGAAGAAAAATGTGGAAAGTTCAATTGCTGAGGTATGCGTTAATTGTTAATACATGTTTCAAAAACTTTGAAATAATGATAACAGTGTATATTTGGGAACAGAAGAAAAAGAAGACCACAAATGAGAGCTCTGAAATTGAGGTATGTTAAGTATTAATCGTATTTAATACAGTAGTAGTGTGTTAAGGCAAGCATGCATTAAAATATTGTGTTATGTTCAGAAGGCGAAAAAGAAGAAGTTTACGAAGAAAGAGAAGCGGAAAAAGAAAGTAGAAGTAAATTCAAAGAGAAAGTCATTGGTGAGTATTTAAGAATTCTAATATATTTGCTTTATTTACATTTTAATACTTTACTGAATATGTGTATCATTATAATGTTTGCAGGTTAAAACTCCTAGCCCGAAAAAGAAAATGAAATTTACGAGAGGTAAAACGTTGGGGGCAGAATTTGGAATGTGGAAAAGAGAATGAGGACGGTGGAAAATAGAAAACAAAACAAGAGAAGCATGCACAACTATATATTGATGAGGTAAATTTTTTGTTTATAAATACTTAGTTAAGTTTTTAAAGTGAATAGATTATGATCTAGGTATTAATATTTTCATTTACATGATTGACAGCTTCGAGTAGAAGGGATTTTCGCAGAAGGAAAGAAGATGAAAAGGACAAAAAGGAAGAAAATGGTTTCTATGCGCCTACGGTCTCCTTACACATCCAAGTTTGGCTCGTTAGAAGAAAAAATGGAGAAAATGAATGACACTTATGATTGTATTGATCCTCCAAGTTTTAATTTGTTGTCACAAATTTAGAATTTAATTTTTTATTTTGATATTAAAAATACATTTAGGGTTTAATTTTTGTCTTACTTGCTTTGTTTGAATATATCTGCTGCAACTTTAGTGTTCCTATCTATTGATATAATGGAAGATATTTGGAACAATAATTTAGTGTTCTTACCTTTTAGTAAAGTACTTTTAGAACTGTCTTGGCTTCAAATTGAATATCATAAATACGGTATTAATTATTAATACCATTTTTTAAGAATGATAGCAATGGCAATGTTGGCCAAGTTGCCCGTTTGCAAAGTTGGCTTATAGCAGGTTTTCATGGCACATAAATGGATTATAGCAGGTTTATAGCAGGTTTTCAAGGCACATAAAATGGAATATAGGAGGTTTATAGCAAGTTTTCAAGGCACATAAATGGATTATAGCAGGTTATAATGGCACAAAAATTTGCAAAGTTTAGAGTCCTGACAGTCAATTAGTTAGAAATAATAAAGAGAAAGTGGTACTAATTATAAGCTATAAAATTGGATTATACAGATCTGAGAATTCTTCAATTTGTTCATGCTCTCATATGAAAAACTTTAAGCTTACCAAAAGTAATACTTGCACACAGTTTCATCATTTTTTGGAAAAATTGGATTACAATAGAAGTAACAAAAAATATAGTAGAGAACAATCATAAACACGGTATTAATGATTAATACCATGTTTGAAAAGAATGTAAACAAACGCAATACACACCTACAAATATGAGATATAGTAAGAAAAAAAAATGCTACTCAGAAAAAGGGTTTTTGGACGTCTTTCTATTGTGACCAAGCTTTTTACAACATCTACATTTAACTCTTACCTTCATTTCAACTTTTGTTTTCATGCGTTGTTTCTTCGGTCTACCAATTGGGCGTCTTATTGAATGGGGCAAAATTTTGATATCTTTGATGTCTTGAGGTACATCCCAATAGCCAGAAAAACCAACAGGGAATATTAGGCTAGTATACGTCTTTCGTATTTTATCATTTGAATAATAATCAGACACATAATCCTTAGCGCGAAGGTTATGAAGTATAACAGCAGAGGCATGTGGACATGGTCTGCCTAGTTGATAATATTGCTGGCATGTGCACTTCTTTTCTCTCAGATTGACTATATTTTGCTGAGTTCCATAAACAACTTGAAATTGATCAGTATCAATGGATAACACCAATTTGAAGACAGTATTAATATATACATTAATATAGTAAATAATCATAAATACAGTAGTAATACTAATTTAATATAACCTAAACAAAAAAGAATCCAAATACCTGCATGAAATGACCAATTTCAACCTGTCCTCTTAATTGAAATTCACACTGTTTTGAGAAATTGGTTTTTTGATAAGAAGCTTCCAACCTTCTAGCACTAAACCAAGATTGCATGGACATCCTATAAGAACATTACAATGCATTGGTTAACAACACAAACATATTCTAACGGTGAAACAGTATTAATACAATATAAAATATTAATACAATACACAAATTCTAAATAGCTAATCAGTATAAAATATTAGAAAGTGATAAAATACAGTAGGAAAAAGAAAACATTCTCATCGTTTGTAGGAAACCTTAATTCGCCGGAAGACCTCAGATTTTTGGAAACAGCGGTTTCCAAAACAAAACCTCGAATTTGACGAATTAATCACCTAAAACAGAAAGAATAGAATTTAATGGCGAAGTCTAAGAATGCTTTTGTTGGTTCAATCGATCAAGGAAACAACAGTACCAGATTTTGGAGAACAATTGAACGAAAACCCACCGAAAAAAGAAGAAATCGATTTGTGCGCAAGAAATCACCGAAAATCATAAGAACGATAAAGAAATCGACAGGAGACCAAAGAAATCTCAGTAGTTAGGTTTCGAAATATAAATGCTCACAAATCGATTTTAGAACAAAAAATTGAACGAAGAACGAAAGCTGGAAACGATTTTAAAACCAAAAGTTGAACGAAGAATAAATTAAGAAAATATCGCTGGAAACAACCTGAATTGAACGAAAAACACAACGCCTGAAACAAAATCACCAGAAACAAATGAAATGGAACGAAGAAGAAATTGAGTTCGCAGAAAGATTTGGGAAATATCAAAAGAACGGGTGAAATGGAGAAGAAGGAACAAATTTGTTATTTTGGAAAGAAAATCTGAATATAAAAAAGAATAATTCAATTAAAACAAGGGTAAAAAGGTAAATGACAAATGTGTGATTTAAAATAAATGAAAAAGGAAAAATATTTTTGTAAATAAGTTTGGAGTTGAACACGCTTGCAATTACTTTGCAAAAAGTCGACAGCTACTACAATTTCCTAATTAAAATAGACAACCAAAAAATTACCACTTGACCTCTTAATTATTGGATCATACAAGATGTTATATTCTCTCTTGGTTCCATTTTTTTTTTCTTTCTTTTTTTTGTCATTATAAGGCACAATTAAAATCTGATAAAAAAAAAAAAAGGCACAGTTAAAATTATAATAAGTTTTGAGAATCAATACGTAACAACCTGACTTTCTAAATGACTCTAATGGGGGCGTTGCCAGGCATGACTTGAGAAAATATTAAGATAGAACGGTGCGACATGCATTCTCATTACGTAAAATAAAACAGACAGTTCCAAAAGCTGAAAATAGTTCCAAAACAAGGTTTAGGATCCCATGAAAAGTCATAAAAACATAGAAATAACGAATAAGTCCAAACTAAAGCATAATAGGAGTTCGAAATAACTAAATGCGATAAAATAATGCGGAAGATGAAGACGTCGTGCCCATGATCATACAGCTCCATGGTCACCCACCTCGACGTGCTCACATACTTGAGAAATATAAGAGCTGAGTACATATATAAATATATATACCTAGTAAGAAGTTCATTATAGGAGAAATCATGCAAGAACTAATAAGACTCGAATACTCGAACTAAGAGCAACATGTCAAACAAAAGTAGGGTCGATCCACTGATTAACCATTACTAGGTCAACTATACTCATACCGTGACAACAGAAGCATACACGAATGCCAACAAGTCATCTGACCTCTATCAGGTAAGGACCGCGAGTAAGGGTAACACACAGGTTCCCTGAGCCTCATGTATGGACACGTCTCATATCGTGTCCATGGAGACAAACACGAATGTCTCGGGGTAGCCTGACCACTACTAGGGACCCACCACGAGTGAGAAAAACACATAGAATCCCTAAACCTCAGGTAAGACAACGACATTCAGGTCGTGTCAGCAAGGGCATACACGAATTTCGTGCAAAACACCTAAACATATTAGAGAAGGCCACAAGTGAGAGAACCACACAAGACCTCTAAACCTCGGGCTAGGGGCGCCACTACTAACCCCGAGCATGCAGAGAACGACTACTTACAAACAACATCCCAAAAAGCATACAGATGCACCGACAGGCATCTCTCCGCGCCATCATCTGTCTCAGCGGCCTTTTCCAGTAGGTGTCGGGGTTAAGAGAGTCATGACCAGCTCCCCTTCTCACGTACCACAATGGAGAATAAGTAAATATAAAACATAGCATATGCAATCCAACGAGCGTAACTGAAACAAAAATAAAGCTAGCCAGAGGGACACACGAGTCCCTAAACTAGCTCAAAATTCACAGTATGGCTCATGGCCTAAAATACCACAATACAGTACTAGATGCAAATCCTACAGTCATTTTGAGTCAATAACACACCATAACGTATAATCATATACATGTAGCAACAGTGGGACTAGAACAAGGTCAAACTTTAACATACCAAGCATAAATAGAGCATTCATGACATAAACTATCAAGGCCAAACATGCATTTCATCATGCTACAGTTTGAAATATCGTAGTCATGCCACTACTTGCTATGAAATGTCCACACCCAACTCATAATGAAGCCCTTTACCTTCCGACGACTTGACCGAACACAAAAATAACTCCGCTTGCTAAGAATGGATCCCAGGTCACCTAAACATAAAACATCGCCGAGAATTCATTAAGAACAAGATAAACGAGCCACAAACAGGGTTAGAATTATGGAATCGAGGGTAAGCTCGTCGGAGCACAGCGGCGGTGGAGCGTGCCATAAAATGGAGCAGGTCATACCTCGTTGGAAAGATCTCAGCCTCTAAATCACGGATCTAGTCTTGGATTTTCAAATGGAGTTCTTTAGCCTAGGCAATCTGCAAAAGAAAGATAGGATTTCAAACTAGCAAATTCGTAAAAAACAATGGAAACTTGCCTGAAAACTAGGGGAAAACAAGGTTTCGAAGGAGAAAAACTCGACAAGGGGACTTACATGAGAAATAGTTGAGAAAGATGATGAGGTCGGGGTTAGAAGGCTGCTCGAACTCGTCTAAAACCTACAAACTAGCACTCAGTCGACGGTGGCGTGCTGTGGTTGGGCTGTCGCGAGGTGGTGGTATGGTGAGGTTGAATAGAGACGTGAACGACGATTGGGGGTGTTTGTTGACGATGTGGCTTGTCGGCACGTGAACTCGCGCGAAGAAGATCAGCCGCTGGCTGGGTGCGGCTAGAAACGCAAGGACACGCGTCGCAGACGAAGGAAGATGAGTGACCAGATGGAAAGGCCTAGGTGATGTTTTTTCTTGCACAAAAATCAAGGAAAAGGAAGGGATTTTGACAGCTGGGGTTTGAGTAATAATAATAATTAAAAAAAAAAGGCCAAAACACTAATATTTATATAAAAAGAAGCATATCCTCTTTAGGCAAGGGGTAAAAGCACACACTAAAACCCTTAAAATACCCATCACAAAATAGACATGACTAAGTTTTCAAATAAGGAACAAAATAACAAGAAAAAATGCCATAACATAAATATTACTAAGAATTAAATAAAGGAACCTTACAATATTCCCCTCTTAAAAAGACTTCCGTCCCAAAAGTTACTTTAAGACACAAACAGCCCTGGATAACGAGATCACATCTCGTCCTCTCTCTCCCAGGTAGCCTCTTCCACCTTCTGACTTTGCCACAAATCTTCACCAAATTGATCTCTCGATTTTGCAACACCTTCTTGTCCCAAGCCAAAATCTGAACTGGTTTCTCTTCAAAACTTAAATCCTTATTCAACTGCAATGGCTCAAAGTCAATCACATGAGTTGGATCTGCTATACAATGGTGCAACGTGGAGACATGAAACACATTGTGTATTCCAGACAGTGACGGAGGCAACGCCAAACGATAAGCTACACGTCCAATCCTCTCTAGAATCTCGAATGGGCCGATAAATCTCGGACTTAATTCCCTTTGTGGCCAAATCTCAAGGTTCCTCGCATGGGTGCAACCTTCAGAAATACATGAACTCCAACATCAAAGTTCAAATCTTGGCGCCTCACGTCAGCATAACTCTTTTGTCCACTCTGAGCTATAAGCATTCTCGATCTTATCTTTTGCATTGCCTCATTAGTGACGTGGACCAACTCAGGGCCCAGCAACTTCCGCTCGCCAACTTCATCCCAATAAACAGGGGAACGACACCTCTTACCGTAGAGTGCCTCAAATGGTGCCATCTGAATCATCGACTGGTAACTATTATTATAAGCAAACTCCATTAAATGAAAGTACTGGTCCCAATTGCCTGAAAAGTCAAGAACACAGGCCGCAGCATGTCCTCCAAAATCTAGTTCACCCTCTCAGTTTAACCATCGGTCTGGGGATGAAAAGCAGTGCTAAACTGACATAACATACCCAGAGCCTACTGAAAACTGCACCAAAAGTTACAAGTGAATCTAGCATCCCTGTCAGATACAATCCTAACTGGAATCTCGTGGTACCGAACAATCTCTTCCATATACAACTGGGCCCACTTCTCAACAGAAAATGTGAACTTACTTGGAACAAGGTGAGCGCACTTGGTCAATCTATCTACAATCACCCAAATCACTGTAGAACCTTTCTGCGTCCTAGGAAAACCTAAAATAAAGTCCATTGAAACTCCCCCCACTTCTACTGAGGTACACTCAGTGGTTGCAACAAACCGGCTGGTTTTTTTCCTTGGAGCCTTTACCTGCTGACAGGTGAAACATGTATTCACAAGCTCTGCTACATCTCACTTCATGTTAACCCACCATTAAAGCTGTTTCAAATCCCGGTACATCTTTGTGCTGCCCGAGTGCCATGCAAATGGTGAACTGTGAGCCTCGATTAGTAACTCTCTCTTGATCTCGACATCATCTAGCGCACACAACCGGCCTCGAAATGTAACCCACCATCAGATGCTACTGAAAACCCACTATCTGAGTTTGATCCCACTCTGAGCAACTTCTTCCTGATCCCTAGATCACACTGCCAACGTTCAATAACACGTTGTCTCAACTCTCTCTCTTGTTTTCTCAAGGAGCTTGGGGTTGCTTAGCAAGTGTTTCAAGTAAAGCTTGGCAAGGGTAGAGCATAGACGTAGTGTCAGTGGTTCGGAAGTTCGTTGACGTTTTCCCAAAGGAGTTACCCGACTTATCGCCATCTCGATCAGTGGACTTTCACATCTAGCTTGAGCCTGGTACGGTTTCTATCTCCAAGGGTCCGTGTCGGATGGCCCTAGTAGAGTTAGAGGAGTTAAAAGTGTAGTTGCAAGAGTTGATGGACCGAGGTTTCATTCGACCTAGTGTTTCCTCGTGGGGAGAACCCTATTTTGTTTGTGAAGAAGAAAGATGGCTCCATGTGTTTGTGTATTGCTTGCCCTGAGTTAAATAGAGTAACAGTGAAAAACACGTACCTGCTGGCGAGGATAGAGGATTTGTTCGACCAATTACAAGGTACTTTTGTCTTCTCCAAGATCGACCTGCGATCTGGCTACCATCAGTTGAGGATTAGGGATGTTGATACCCTAAGACAGCATTTAGGTCTCGATACGGGTATTACGAGTTTATAGTAATGTCTTTTGGATTGACTAATGCACCAGCTGCCTTCATGGATTTGATGAATGGGGTGTTTAAGGAGTTTCTTGATAGCTTTGCGATAGTCGTCATTGATGATATCTTGATCTACTCTAAGGATCGAGCTGAGCATGAGGGGCACTTGAGGCGAGTTTTAACAGCTTTGAGGGACCACCAGTTGTATGGAAATTTCATAGCAAGTAGTGGCATGACTAGGGTATTTCGAACAGTAGCACGATGAAATGCATGTTTGGCCTTGATTGTTTATGTCATGAATGCTCTGTTTATGCTTGGTATGTTATAGTTTGAACTTGTTCTAGTCTCACTGTTGCTACCTGTATATGATAATACGTTATGGTGTGTTATGGACTCAAAATGACTGAAGGATTTGCATCTAGTACTATATTGTGGTATTTTAGGCCATGGGCCATACTGTGAATTTTGTGCTAGTTTAGGGACTCGTGTGCCCCTTTGGCTAGCTTTATTTTTGTTTATGTTACGCTCATTGGATCGCATATGCTATGTTTTATATTTACTTGGTTCTCCATTGTGGTACGTGGGAACCCGACACCTACGATAATGGCCTAGTACGTGAGAATGAGAGCTAGTCATAACTCGTTTAACCTCGACACCTGCTAGAAGAGGCCGCTGAGACAGATGATGGCACGAAAAGATGCCTGTCGGTACGCTTGCATGCTTTTTGGGATGTTTTCTATAAGAAGTTAGTCCCTGCATGCTCGAGGTTAGCAGTGGCGCCCCTAGCCCGAAGTTTAGAGGTCTTGTGTGGTTCTCTCACTCGTGACTAATAACTCTCAAATAAAAAGTTATTTAGTCCTCTTTTAGGGTCTGTTTATGGAAGAAATCATGCATTATTATCACATATTGATGCTAGAATCACTTTAAGATAGAGAATTATACTTAAAATGAATTTCATGTAGAATAGGAGGCTAGGATCAGAAGTATTGAAAAATGAAGAATTTTTGTGCTAAAAAGTGGATGCTTGTAGCATTTGCGTTAGCAATTCAAGAATCCTTCTTTTCGCTAAGTGCTTGTGATAATTGCAGGGTTTTTTAATGCTAAGAGCTTCAAGCCAAGCGTGGATCAAAGGAAAGATCTTTGCGCAAAGTTTGCATGATGAAGCTCCGTGATGCCTTCAGCATTGGAAAAGGCCAGATTGCAGGTGTGTGCAGCATTTCGACGACCAGAATAACAGTTTTCCTGCAAAAAGCTACATTCCTGCGCGCATCAGAAGTTTCAGGATCAGCAGACATGTTGTCCCCCTGCTGTATGTTAGAGCTTGTAGGTTGTTGAGTGAAAATCAAGACATTTTACCCTAGAATCTGAGTCGTCGATCTTGGGATGAAGGGGAGGCTATATAAGGTCATGTTTTGGGGAGAAGAGAAATGAGAGCTGGAACCCATTGAGAAGAGAGCTGCTGGAATGATCAAGCCAACTCAGTGTTTGCAGCATTTTTTTTTTCTGTTTTTCTGCATTTCCTTTCTTTAGAACATTCTATTTTTCCTTTCTTGTAGCTGGTAGTTATTTCACTGTAGTAGGCGATTGAACATTGGTTTATGGTGTATTTGTGCCTTGTTTGAAGTTTATTTTAGCTTGATATACTATTTTCGAACTTCCTTCTCATTAGTATTTTAGCTTGATGATGGCACGAAGAGATGCCTGTCTGTACGCCTGCATGCTTTTCAGGATATTTTCTACAGGAAGTTAGTCCCTGCATGCTCGAGGTTAGCAGTGGCGCCCCTAGCCCGAGGTTTAGAGGTCTTGTGTGGTTCTCTCACTCGTGGCTAATAACTCTCAAATAGAAAGTTATTTAGTCATCTTTTAGGGTGTGTTTATGGAAGAAATCATGTATTATTATCACACTTTGATGCTAGAATCGCTTTAAGATAGAGAATTATACTTAAAATGCATTTCATGTAGAATAGGAGGCTAGGATCAGAAGTATTGAAAAATGAAGAATTTTTATGCTAAAAAGTGGATGCATGTAGCATTTGCGTTAGCAATTCAAGAATCCTTCTTTTCGCTAAGTGCTTGTGATCATTGCAGGTTTTGAATGCTAAGATCTTCAAGCCAAGCGTGGATTAAAGGAAAGATTTTTTAGCAAAGTTTGCATGATGACGCTCCGTGATGCCTTCAGCATTGGAAAAGGCCAGATTGCGAATGTGGCAGCATTCCGACGACCAGAATAACAGTTTTCCTGCAAAAAGCTGCATTCCTGCGCGCATCAGAAGTTTCAGGATCAGCAGGCATGTTGTCCCCCTGCTGTATGTTAGAGCTTGTGGGCTGTTGAGTGAAAATCAAGACATTTTACCCTAGAATCTGAGCCGTCGATCTTGGGATGAAGAGGAGGCTATATAAGGTCATGTTTTGGGGAAAAGAGAAAGGAGAGCTGGAACCCATTGAGAAGGGAGCTGCTGGAATCATCAAGCCGACTCAGTGTTTACCGCATTCTTTTTCTGTTTTTCTACATTTCCTTTCTTTAGAACATTCTATTTTTCCTTTCTTGTAGCTGGTAGTTATTTCACTGTAGTAGGCGATTGAACATTGGTTTATGGTGTATTTGTGCCTTGTTTGAAGTTTATTTTAGCTTGATATAGTATTTTCAAACTTCCTTCTCGTTAGTCTACTTGTCACTTTATTCTTTACGTTCTTGCTGCATTATGGTTGATGAAATCTTCTCTTTTGCTGTTCTTTTCTACATGATGACAAGCTAAACACATATAGGTGAGGGTTGAGGGTAGAATGTGTGCCCCATTATTTTGGAGTAAGTGGGGGATGTTGAACTAAGTCATAGTAGGTATTTTAACTAAAAACATGTTTCGACTGATCATCCATTCATGTTAGCTTTTCACTTCATCTCGGAAGAGAGGGGGATTAGAGAACTATTACTCATGACCATTAGTTTCATTTTCAAGAACTCTTGCTTGTTAAGAGGGAGTCTAGGAATAGTCACATCACTAGTGCACATTTCATTGTTTATAGCTACGAACATAGATGCAGAAGCTCATGTTCAAGGATAATGAATGTATCTTAGAAAAGAGCATTTGATCACTTGTTGTGTGGAGTTCACTTGTCACCATGAACTTACCCTTAATGTATGCTACACACATTCGAAAACCCCTTAACTCGAACCTGTTATCTTACTTAGATTATATCTCTTGTTTTCTACATTCATGTTTTAACAGTTTCAAATCAAACGTCTATAAGCATTGTGAATGTTGCCTGCTACATATTTCTGTGCAGTTAGAGCGATGTATGTTTGATTGTTAATTTTCCAGTGCCTACAGCATTCGTTTTACTACTGTAATTTACATAGTTGTTAGACATTTAGTTAATATAATCGCCCACCAGATTTTCCTTTACTTTCTTGTACTTGACTTTTCGATTAACACATATTTAGAATTAAAGCCAGTCCCTATGGAGAATGACTTTTATCTTATCGCTTGACTACGATTGACTGCATAAACTTGCATATAATCTATTGAATGCTTGCAGCATTGTGTGTTCATTGTGTAAAACATCCAAATTATTAGTTTACTAATTAGGCAGTATCAACTCGATCAGTGGCCCTCCCTTATATGTTCAGGTGCTTTGCACGATATTCGTGTATGCCTTTACTGACAAGACCTGAGTGTCGTTGTCTTGCCTGAGTTAGGGATTCTGTATATTTTTCTCACTCGTGGAGGGTCCCTAATAGTGGTCAGGCTACCCCGAGACATTCGTATATGTTTTCGTAGATACGGTATGGGACGTGTCCTGACCCGAGGCTTAAGGAACCTGTGTGTTACTCTCACTCGCGGTCCTTACCTGACAGAGGTCAAATGACTTGTTGGCATTCGTGTATGCCCCTGTTGTCACGGTATGAGTACCGTTGACTTAGTAATGGTTGATTAATGGATGGACCCTACTTTTGTTTGGCATGTTGTTCTTAGTTCGAGTATTCGAGTCTTGTTAGTGCTTGCATGATTTCCCCCATAATGAACTTCTTACTGGGTATATATATTTATATATGTACTCACCCCTTATATCTCTCAGGTATGTGAGCACGTCGAGGTGGCTGACCGTGGAGCTGTATGATCATGGGCACGGCGTCTTCATCTTCCACATTATTTTATCACATTTAGTTATTTCGAACTCCTATTATGCTTTAGTTTGGACTTATTCGTTATTTCTATGTTTTTATGACTTTTCATGAGATCTCAACCACTGTTTTAGAACTGTTTTTAGCTTTTGGAACTCTCTATTTTATTTTACGTAATGAGAATGCATGTCGCACTATTCTATCTAATATTTTCTCAAGTTATGCATGAGTAATGCCCCTATTAGAGTCATTTAGAAAGTCGGGTCGTTACACAATATAGGAGGAAAATGAATGGAATATTAAAAATAAAATAAGAGAGGGAGAGACTTATTATACATCGATGAAAGTTTAGGAGTTGTTAGTCATTAACCTAGAGGTAATTAGTATGTATCTTCGATTATAAGGTCGTAGGTTTGAATTCCAATTCTCTATTAAAAATGACTATTTAGTTATAAATCTTAGGGTATTTTTCTTGTCTAAACCAATTTATACGACTCATAACTTTTTAGTTTTTCGAAATTTTCTCGAGTTTTGATCTTTGAATCAACTCTTGGTAATTACTTGATTAATTGCATCAAATAATCTTCAAAGTTCAATGACCAAACTTGCAAACTTGTAATTTAACCAAAATATTATTTTAAAACTCAAATAATCTAATGAAGTGTGTTTTCATTTGTATACTTATTAGAAATTTTGGTTTGTTCATCTTCTGTCTTGTTTATTTATTTTGAATCCAACGACATTTGGAAGTGAGAAATTCAAATTCATGACTTTTATTATTATTTTTATTATTATTATTATTATTATTATTATTATTATTATTATTATTATTATTATTATTATTATTATTATTTAACGGATAAACTCATGACTTTTAAATCATAAGTTATACATCTCAAATTGAATTATGTTTATAATGCAAGCTAAGATGATTTATTATTCGTATGATCGATATCTGGGACTGCTTGATTAATAGATAAGTGTCTAACTGTATAATGCACTAAAATGTACAATGTCTCAAGCATTCAACAGATAGGCACGCAAGTATACGTGGTCGTGTGCAATCTAGTGATAAATTTACAAGTCATCTCCACAAAGACTGGTTTAACTCTAGATAAGTGTTAATCGAAAAGTCAAGTACAGAAAATAAAGGAAAATTTGGCGTGTGAATTTTTTTTACAAAACAATGAGTTTAATAACATTCAAGTGCGATGGAAATGCTTAAAACGCTACTGGACTGCGAATTTAAATGCAAACGGATGATGCTGCTAACTTCAGAAGCAGACTAATAACAGTATATTCAAAA